>JBBDGP010001239.1:290000-825000 GCA_037952835.1 Lithobates septentrionalis | reverse complement strand
ATGATCATTGGGACATATGATTTTACTGTTACATATGTAGGGGACAGGTGTTTTTACTGTGTGGGGACATGTGTGTGGGGACAGTATTTTGGGGACTTTGTGTGTTTAAATTGTGTTGGGACATGTGTGGGGATAGTAGGCTGGTGATCAATGTGTAAAAAGCTGTAAAAAACAGCTCATACTCACTGATCCCTGGCCGGCCGCAGAGATCCGCTCTCCTCTCCGACAACTTCCGTGTGAGGAGAGGAGAGCCAATTGCCTAGAAAACGGCTCTCTATTTACATCACATGACGGCTGTGATTCGACACAGCCATCATGTGATCAGGAGGGCCAATCACAGAGCCCTGCGGCCGATCGGAGATGCGCCGTGTTCAGGTGACACAAGCGCATCGGGATCGCGCCGCTGCGCGGGCACGCACGCACACGCACGATCCCCCTCCTTCTGAGGGACGTTCCTGAACGTCCACTCAGAAGGAGGAAGCGACCACCAGGCCGTATATGTGCAGTGGCCGGGTGGGATGTGGTTAAAGAGCAACTGTCATCTCTGTCCTGCAGCGGCTCCTCCTTTGACTCGCTGTTGACTCACTGACAGTCCCATTCACTTTAATGGGACGGCTGGTGATGCGGCAGTGACACAACAAGGTGAGGGACATGGCGGCAGCAGGCGAGTGGATGCCCGCTAACAGGCGCTGCCATGATGGGTCTGAAATGACAGGTGCTCTTTAAATGTAAGGAACCATTTTTGCTGGTAGTTAGAATCTTTGATATTTGCAAACAAAATGAAGGTTTCCTATTTAGAATAATAAGCTGTCAGGTTAGTAAAACAGCGTTATCAGAACTGAGTTAATCATACAGTTTGTAGTGTATATAGATATGCAAAACAATGGGATAAGTAATATTCCTGAATTTTGTTCATGGTTACTGTGACATCAATGCAGTGCATGTTATCTCAACTTGCAGAGTTTGGATTCATTGAATGAGTTTATCAAAAATGAAAATATTGCAGAATATACAGCCTCTTTTTTTTTTTCCTATTTCATCTTAAAGCGGGATTCCGCCCCTGAAAAAAAAATTTAAAAGTCAGCAGCTGCTAACACTGTAGCTGCTGACTTTAAATAAGTACTTACCTGTCCTGGGTGCCCGCGATGTCGGCCGCCCGAGGCCGACCCGTCCCTCGGCTCTCGGGTCCCAGCATCGCCATCCTAAGTAAGGGAAACAGACAGTGGGGCCTTGCGGCTTCACTGCCAGTTTCCTACTGCGCACGCGCGAGCGGCGCGGCGCTTTGTGAAATGCATGGTTTTCCATTTTATGAACAAGAAAATAATGACGTTATGCTGTTGGGCTGGTATAATAATGCTATGGGGCTGGTATGACATTTTGTCCAGGGCTGGTTTTCATTCCCAGTCCGGCCCTGACCCTAGGCATCCTGCTACACCCTGTCACCAACCCCATAGTATATTGTAAAGGTGTAAGGGAAGCCCTCTCCTCAGCTTGGCACTACCAGGTGTTTGACAGTCCCTCAACACCTCCCAGCTGGTGAAGAAGGCACAACAGAGGCTGTTCTTTTCTAGAAGATGTAAACAGGCCAGACTGCCTTTATAGCTTCTGGTAAATTCTTATTCTTGCACCATAGAGAGCTTACTCCTCTACTGTACTATAGTATAGTATGCCAGCTGCATGGTAGAAGAAAGGAAAAATCTGTCCTGTGTAGTATCAACAGCAGAATATAGGTATTGAAATACCAAACACACTGTGTATGCTGATCAACTACAGAAAAGGGCTAACAGCATCAGCAAGCATCCAACTCACCCAGGATATGGTGTGTTTATTCCACTTCTATCAGGAAAAGGATACAGATCAATCAAGTTTCACACAAACAAACTGAAGCACAATTTCTTTCCCAGGGCTTAACTATCGTTTTCTTTATGATACACAAACTCCCAAGAATGTTAATGCACCTTGGTATTTTATATTTTAGATGAAAATATTGTATTCATATATTTTTCTTACTTTTATAATATTTGCATTACTGTGAATTAATTTGTATTATTTGCTTGGGCTACTGGTTACATTATATTGGTAAGTAATGTACAATTTATATATATATATATATATATATATATATATATATATATATATATATATATATATATATATATATGAAAAAGAATTACTCTAATCTAATTTAATGTAAATCTAAAGATTTTAAGTACATCTAAAACTACTAGTTTGTCAGACACTACCCCTACCCTCTGCACAAGATGTAATGCTGCTTTCCTAGGATGGGTATGCTGCTCCTCCACAGATATTTAAAAAACTAGGTAATTGGCTGAATGGTCAGACAGTTAGTAAATGTTACTAAACAGGTAAAAGTTAGAAGCAATAATGCAAAACAGGTTCAAGGGCCATGCATACGTTGCAGAAAAATAGTTCAAACAAACAAAATTTGGAAGCTGAAGAAATTTTGACTCTTAATAGCAATGTCTCTTTGACTCAGTCAGAGTAACATGGTGCATAGCATAGTCTCTTTAATGCCCCGTACACACGGTCGGACATTGATCGGACATTCCGACAACAAAATCCATTAATTTTTTCCGACGGATGTTGGCTCAAACTTGTCTTGCATACACACGGTCACACAAAGTTGTCGGAAAATCCGATCGTTCTGAACGCGGTGATGTAAAACACGGGGATAAATAATGAAGAAACTCCTGCACTGTCAGAAATACCTATGCTAAGGGGCACTGCTGCAACACCTAAATGGCTGATCCAAACAGACAAAAGTGGTGATTGCGCTGTGATAAGAGGGGAAGGAAGGAGGAGGATATATATAAATATTTTAATTTTAGTGTATTTACCTTATGCATTCCCTTTCAGTGAGCCTGTAATATTCCCCGAGCTCCAGTATATATATATTTTTTTTTTGATATCTCTGATTATTCCATTTATTTTTTAAACAATTTGTATATTTGCTGATGTTTGCATTTTCGTTTTTACTGTATATTTGCCCTTTTTATACACTATTTTAGTTTGCTATACGTTTCCCAGTTTATTAATTTTTTTCTCCCAGGACTACATATATTACTTGGCTGCTATGCACCTTGCAGTGTGTGCGGCTTGCTGAGCCTCTTGGCTGCTTTTTATTAAGCATGACTATGACTACTCGTACCTCTTTTAATATAAGAGTGAGACCTCAACTTGCCCAGTGCAGTGGCGGGCTTCGGGAAAATGGCCGCCGGGCGTCCATTTTTGTAGTGGCGGGCTTCGAGAAAATGGCCGCCAAACGCCCATTACATAGAGACCATATAAAAGCATAGACTCTTCATCCCGTGTTATCCTCTGATGAAGTCACGTGACGTGGCGATACGCGTGAGGTTTGGAGCACGGGAACTGTCACAGACTGATGATAGGATATGAGCTTGGTGCTCGTGGATGTTTTTTACTATAGCCTTCTGCTAAATGTAAGTGTACCATGTTGTTTTTAACTGAATAAACTGATTTATATACGGGATCACGCTATGTGCACTCTCTTCCAATACTCCACATATATGCATCCCATTGTGACAAGCATTGAGGAAATGGGGACGGTTTGAAGACACCCTTTTTGAGGTATACAAACTCGGCGTTCGTTGCATTGACACCCACACTCATTTTACAAAAGTGAGTGCATCCCTCTTCTGTGTCCTGTCCCTTTTTCCACTTTGGCCGCCACGGAGTTATACTATATACTGTCTGCTTATGTTTTTTATATACCATCCTGCACACCCACCACCCGAATCACCTGAACTACTGGATGGGACCCTTGCTTGCTGGTGATCTGTTACTGGATTACAAGCTGTTGTCTTGCAGCAGTAAGGTGAGCTTCTTGCGAGCACAGAGGTGTCCCCACTGAAGACTTTGTTTCCCTTTCCTGTGGCTTGTGGACTTGCCTTTTTGGAACTGATGACTCATTGTTTGAGCACTTTGTACTACAAGGTGGCGGGACTGTTCACCATTTATTTATTTTTCTTGGAGTCACCAATAAATATTTGCTGAGTTACCACATATGTGCTAGTATGATACTAGCCCTTTTGCACTGAGATTTTTTCTTTTCTTTTGTGTCAGTATTTACAATATTTTTATGTGCTAGTATGATACTAGCCCCCATGCACATGGACTTTGTTTGATTTATATATTTTATTTTGTTCAATTTTTTTTGTACCCACACTGTATTTGGCACTCATTTCATAGCTTTTTATACGTTTTAGGCTATTTTGTTTCTTCATTTTATTCGGATTTAGTGCTCATTAGACTGCACTTTATTACATTTCATCACACTTTTATATTTTGTATAATTTTTCCATTTTGCCTTTTGGAACTGATGACTCATTGTTTGAGCACTTTGTACTACAAGGCGGTGGGACTGTTCACTATTTATTTATTTACTTGGAGTCACCATTAAGTATTTGCTGAGTTACTACATATGTGCTAGTATGATACTAGCCCTTTTGCACTGAGATTTTTTTTTTTTATAAGTATTTGCTGAGTTACCACATATGTGCTAGTATGGTACTAGCCCTTTTGCACTGAGATTTTTCTTTTCTTCTGTTTCAGTATTTACATTATATTTTTTATGTGCTAGTATGATACTAGCCCTCATGCTCATTATACCTTTATATTTTGTATAATTTTTTTATTTTTCATTCACCTCTCTATACATTTGAGCTAGCCCCTTCCCCTTCCTCCTCCTTCCTTCCCCTCTTATCACAGCGATGTAAAACACGTACATCGGGACTATAAACGGGGCAGTAGCCAATAGCTTTCGTCTCTTAATTTATTCTGAGCATGCGTGGCACTTTGTGCGTCAGATTTGTGTACACACGATCGGAATTTCCGAAAACGGATTTTGTTGTAGGAAAATTTAATAGCAAGCTCTCAAACTTTGTGTGTCGGAAATTCCAATGGAAAATGTGTGATGGAGCCCACACATGGTCGGAATTTCCGACAACAAGGTCCTATCACACATTTTCCGTCGGAAAATCCGACCGTGTGTACAGGGCATAAGACTCTATAATAACAGAAAGTTTAGCTGGGACTCACTTAACAGCTCACAAATATGCACCTATCCTCAGCATCCCTCACAGTAAAGTCCAGGGTAACTCTGGTAACACAGGAAAACAGCTGGAGGCCTCCAATGCCCAAGGACAATGTGCTGCCCCATTGGAAATGTGAGTATATGAGTAAATATGTGCAAATATTAGTATTGTGGTAGCATTTGGGGAGGTGCTCCCCACAGTAGCCAGGTCTTAGACAGAAGCTGTGTGCTATTGCTGCCGCTATTACTGCCTCGTCAGTTGTGGCCTCTCTGAGCTGCCTTGGGAGGGATACAGAGGAAGCCAATAAGGAGGGTAGAATGGAGCGATGGCAGGAGTGACTGGTGAAATAAATAAGAAGTAGTGATAAATAAATAAAATAAAATAAGAGTGGTGGAGGTCCAGTTAGTCCATATTCCTCTCTGGATCCAGACCTATGTTACAGATTCTGGTTGATGGTAGGAGCAGCAGCCGGCTCAGAAGAGCAGAAGTAAGTCTATGGTAACAAGAAAAGGAGAAAGGGCAGCGTCGCTCCAAGCGTAATAAATAAGTTAAAAAAGCTTTAACCTCCCTGGCTGTATGATTATCTCGGATTTTAGGTGCTGAAAGCGGTACAATTATTTTGCATGGAAATTTGGCGTTTTAATTGTAATTCTTAACAATAACACACTTAAATCTGTCCACCAAGAGTCTAGTAGAAATCCCGGGTATGATGAAGTTTGAAACACAAAAACATAAATTATAATATAATAAATAAATATAAATAATTCAAAAAAATTATAATATAATAATAATAAAAAAAATTTCCCCATGATTCACTATCGCTCAATTCTGCAAGTGTTCTAATTTACTATCACTGTTTTCTAGCTGGTCTAAAGACACTTTTGACGTAAAGGGACACTTTTTTGCTTGCTATGGACAATCTCAAGTTTCCAGGCAGAAAGAACGGTATATATAATATACAACTGCATGCAGGGCATTGGACAAAGCACTGGGGACAAAAGGGATGTGAAATAATTTCATACAGTACTGTAATCTGTAAGATTACAGTACTGTATGTGCTATAATTTTTTCTTTTTTTTAATTTGCCGCCAGGCTCCGCCCCCGTGCGTCGCAACGTTTGCAGGGAACGGAGCCTGGCACAGAGAGGCTTCGGAGGAGACAGAGCCCGCAGACACAGTGGGAGACATCGCAGGATCCTGGGGACAAGGTAAGTAACACCGCACCAGGATCCTGCAATGTAATCCCGAGTTTGGCTCAGGGTTACCGCTAATGGTGCTCAAAGTTAACCCCGAGCCACACTCGGGAAAACCGTCAGGGAGGTTAATATGCTTAAAAAACACACCCACATTCTAGCAGTGTTGAACAGGCATTTGGGTCAAAAGTTTTTTTCTCTTCTAAGGATTAGTATACTGCAATATATACATTTTTTTCACTTTGAATAGAGTAAGGGGGTTATAACCCTCCTCAGATTTTTTTTTTTCTTTTAGTTATTTGTGTCCCATTGGGGAGATTTTCCTTTACTTACAGTGGCTTGCGAAAGTATTCGGCCCCCTTGAACTTTTCAACCTTTTGCCACATTTCAGGCTTCAAACATAAAGATATAAAATTTTTATTTTTTGTGAAGAATCACCAACAAGTGGGACACAATTGTGAAGTGGAACGAAATCTATTGGATATTTTAAACTTTTTTAGCAATTAAAAAACTGAAAAGTGGTGCGTGCAAAATTATTCGGCCCCTTTACTTTCAGTGCAGAAAACTCACTCCAGAAGTTCAGCGAGGATCTCTGAATGATCCAATGTTGTCCTAAATGACTGATGGTGATAAATAGAATCCACCCGTGTGTAATCAAGTCTCTGTATAAATGCACCTGCTCTGTGATAGTCTTAGGGTTCTGTTGAAAGCACAGAGAGCATCATGAAGACCAAGGAACACACCAGGCAGGTCCGTAATACTGTTGTGGAGAAGTTTAAAGTCGGATTTGGATACAAAAAGATTTCCCAAGCTTTAAACATCCCAAGGAGCACTGTGCAAGCGATCATTTTGAAATGGAAGGAGTATCAGACCACTGCAAATCTACCAAGACCTGGCTGTCCCTCTAAACTTTCAGCTCAGACAAGGAGAAGACTGATCAGAGATGCAGCCAAGAGGCCCATGATCACTCTGGATGAACTGCAGAGAACTACAGCTGAGGTGGGAGAGTCTGTCCATAGGACAACAATCAGTCGTACACTGAACAAATCTGGCCTTTATGGAAGAGTGGCAAGAAGAAAGCCATTTCTCAAAGATATCCATAAAAAGTCTCGTCTAAAGTTTGCCACAAGCCACCTGGGAGACACACCAAACATGTGGAAGAAGGTGCTCTGGTCCGATGAAACCAAAATCGAACTTTTTGGCCACAATGCAAAACGATATGTTTGGCGTAAAAGCAACACAGCTCATCACACTCAACACACCATCCCCACTGTGAAACATGGTGGTGGCAGCATCATGGTTTGGGCCTGCTTTTCTTCAGCAGGGACAGGGGAGATGGTTAAAATTGAGGGGAAGATGGATGCAGCCAAATACAGGACCATTCTGGATGAAAACCTGTTGGAGTCTGCAAAAGACCTGAAACTGGGACGGAGATTTATCTTCCAACAAGACAATGATCCCAAACATACAGCAAAATCTACAAAGGAATGGTTCACAAATAAACGTATCCAGGTGTTAGAATGGCCAAGTCAAAGTCCAGACCTGAATCCAATCGAGAATCTGTGGAAAGAGCTGAAAACTGCTGTTCACAAACGCTCTCCATCCAACCTCACTGAGCTCGAGCTGTTTTGCAAGGAAGAATGGGCAAGAATTTCAGTCTCTCGATGTGCAAAACTGATAGAGACATACCCCAAGCGACTTGCAGCTGTAATCGCAGCAAAAGGTGGCTCTACAAAGTATTAACGCAAGGGGGCCGAATAATTTTGCACACCCCACTTTTCATTTTTTTATTAGTTAAAAAAGTTTCAAAAATCCAAAAGATTTCGTTCCACTTCACAATTGTGTCCCACTTGTTGGTGATTCTTCACAAAAAATAAAAATTTTATATCTTTATGTTTGAAGCCTGAAATGTGGCAAAAGGTTGAAAAGTTTAAGGGGGCCGAATAGTTTCGCAAGCCACTGTACTATCCCATAGACAAAACAGGAAGTCAGAGGACATTTCTGCAAATTAAAGTGGAACTTTAGTCAGAAAATTAGGTCCTGCTAGATAACTTCAGGCTGGTCCCTTTTTGCAGGCATAGATATGTAAATCATTAAACATAAGTGCTTTTACTGTTTAAAACCCAGTAATACACTGTCTCACCTTGCTCTGCATATGCTCAGTTGACCTCTATTTTTAGGCACTGCCAAATTTGTAGAGGCGGATCTTCTGACAGCCTAAGGTTTAACTACTGTTCAGGATCTCTGAGCTTCAGCAAAATGGCAGCCTGTTGGAGACAATTTCCAGCCCACACTGATTTTGGCAACATAATTATTACTGCAGAATGTATGTTTCTTACTAAAGAACATTATTTTTCCTATCAAGTTGTTATGGGTAAAGTTACACTTTAAGGGAAACCTCTCACATCCTATCAACCCCCCCCCCCCCCCTTCCCCTCGGGTCACCAGAACTAGTGTCACCATTGGAGGATTTCCCTTCAATTACATTTCTGGGGAGAACTCAAAACTTCCATATTTTCTATTTCAGGACTTGAATGTTCACTTGAGAACTGACACAAGCAGAATGGAAACTGTGGTAGTTATCACCAGGGACATGCCTGCACTAGTAGGCAGGATGGAAGTGAAAGCACTGCAGAAAATACACTAAAAATACTGCAAAAAAACAACATTGCCATGTCTTGTAAGCAGGTTGAAATGTTAGTTAATGAGACAGCTGCTGCCCAGCCAGGATGGAAACAATTAACTTGTTTCCCACACTTTCTACTGAGCTCTGCCTCACTCCCTGTGCTGATAATAAAAGGGTTCTGCTCAGTCACACAGTCTGCATGGGAAAGAAGACACAGACAGGACACAGCATTTAATCTACAGCCACATCACAGAGCTGCTGCAGCTACCAGAGAGCCTCACCTGTCAATAGGAACCTTCCGCATGTAGGGGAGTTGCTTGGACCTGCAGTCCTCCCTGAAAAACACCAGATCTGGAGATCTGCCACTGTGGACTACTGTGTTTGAACTCTTGCCTGTGCAGGTATGCTGGGGAAGCCACAAGCCTGAGTTAGGGATTAGTTTACAGGAAAGACTGTGCACTTTGTCTTGGAACTGTTATGCTGATAATTTCCAGTAAAGCTTTTGAAACTTTGTCCTAGCCTAGTCTGAAGTGATTTAAAGGGGTGCATAATGGTAATGGTGTATTGAAAAACAGGGCCTGTAATGCACACCCATGGGGTAAAGTGGTGACATGGTGTTGTTATGGGCAACAAGTACAAGAGAAACATAATATGACAGCCAGACAATGGGAGAGCAGTACTGGCAGGGAAACGAGTCTTGTGCATAGTGAAGGAAGTGGTCGTGCCCCAGCAATTGGGACCGGACCCACATAGCAGAGACCCTAGAGACTTAGCTGTATGGTAGGGGAAAGGAAAGAGTTAATTATGTGCCAAGGGGTCCGCATTGGTACCTGTTGAGAGCCCATTCTGTCACTGGGAGAGAGGAGGCAGAGTGATACCGGACTGGTGGAACAGGACACTACTCTGTAGTGTCTCCTTCAAAATGTCACATCCTGAGCAGGTGTATGCATCGTAGGACCGGAAGGCACCTGTATGACAGCTTCAGGTTATGATACAGAGACACCGGGGTGTATGTCTCGCTTCTAAGTTGGGATACTGCCAAAATGTTGATGTCACATGAACACGACCCCACCTGGTCCCGAGCGTATACATCTGAAGAAGAAGAGTGAGAGAGAGCAAAAAGGCACACGTGTACACTAGGCAAATCAGCCCTGCCCACAGTGTCTTTAAGAAGTTAATAAAATGTATTGAACGTTTCTGCCTTCAGCTTTGAGAAACAGTTAAATTGGTGGGTTTAGTTCTGCTTTAAATGCCATTATCATTTTATTTGACACCATGCATGTAGATAACCTCTGCAACTTTTACCCTGGATGCCTACAAATTTGGCTACGTGGACTATATACAAACTTCTTTTTTCACTTGTTTGTCCAGTGTTCAATGTAGAATGTTTATTGTGCCAAATTCAATGTTTCTCCTTATTTGCAATATCTCTTCATTTATATATAATAGATACAATATTTTTTGTGAAAGAAAAGATTGTTTAATTTCTCAATTCTCTGGCCTACCTGTAATATTGACAAATACAGTATACAGTGCCTTGAAAAAGTATTCATACTCCTTGAAATTTCCCACACTTGCAGCTGTAATTGTAGCGAAAGGTGGTTATACAAAGTATTGACTCAGGGGGGGCTGAATACAAATGCACGCCACACTTTTCACATATTTATTTGCAAAAAAAATTTGAAAACCATTTATCATTTTCCATCCACTTCACAATTATGTGCCACTTTCTGTTGGTCTATCACATAAAATCCCAATAAAATACATTTACGTTTTTGGTTATAACATGACAAAATGTGGAAAATTTCTAGGGGGATGAATATTTTTTCAAGGCACTATATATACCTGTAAATGTTATATAATTCATTATTTGTATTATTAATATTTATTCATTATGATTTGAATTAGAATTTTTGAATAATTGTAATTCATTTATTATTTAATAATACATATTGTCATAATAGTAACACATTTTATTTTTAAATAGATATAATGTACAGTGCATCACATAAGAATTTTTTTATTTATCAATGATTTTATTTAAAAAATTGAAGGGAAAAAAAAACATAAAAGGGCTCTGGAAATATGAATGAGTTTCTTAGGAAGACTTTGGCATGAGCTTATTTAAACATGTATTATTGTATCCAAGAAAATCGAGACATAGAATTCGCTTAGAGAAATGTAGCACATTTTCATGAAACAATAATGAAGTGAAGCCAAAATAGAGATGATTATTTTAATTAATGGTAATGATTTTAATGGCTGAACATTTTAAACTAATTAATTATGATTGATTGCTTGTTTCTAATCAAGAAGATGTAATTGAAAAGTGAGAAAGACACCGATTCTTTACAGAGAACAAAATATGGTTACATTGTGAACAGTCATTTCTTTTTTCTTGAAACAAGTCTAATTGCAATTTTTTGTTCATTATTGCCTTACAAATTATGAGAGTTTTTTTTTAATAAAATTCAGCTATATTGTTTAATTTGAATGGATATTACAGCTGAGATGGGGTTAAGCATCAATTTTACAATGACGTTTTTGAGTTTTTTATTTCTTAGTTTTATAATAAGATATGAGCACACTTAAAGAAAAATGCAGTTCTATCCGAAAAGCAGGATATTATGAAAAATAAAGAGCTTTTAAAACTATTAAATATAAATGCATCTTTTACCTATGGTAGCGAGAAAAAGTTAATGACCCCTTAGGACTTTTTTTCAGGATTTCTACATAAATGGATCCCAAAATAAAGTTATAATAAAACGTGAAAACAATTTAAAAACACACACACAATCAATCATAATTGAATCACAATCACAGCCATATAATTATAGAAAAAAATCACCTAAACAATTAAGGTCATTCATAGAAAAGTTTTACCTCAAATGAAAATTAATAAATGGCATGTGTCCCAATCAATTAGTCATGCATTCCAATAGGTTTAGTCTACCCCACTACATAAAGAAAAGCACAGTTTTCTATATCTGCTGTTCACAAAAAAAGTTTGTTGACGTGCAATATGGCCTGCTAAAACAGGTCTGAAAGGGGTTAATATAAAGTTTTAAATACTTTGATATCTTAGAGCCTGCAGTTAAGTTTACATATAAATCAAAAGTTGATATTATTGTAATAATAATAATAATAATAATATATTATTATAATGTCTCTGCATTTCTTCATAATTCACTTTGTTTGTCCAAATCTACTTTAAGTAAAATCAAGGAAACTGACATGCATATTTGTAGCTCTTTTTTTTTGTGGTTCTAACTTTGAAAGTTATGTAATACTAAAAGCTATGCAAAACAAAACAAAAAAGACTTCAAAGGGGAGCTAAAAATTGAATTCATTGTAAACCTCAGAGGTGAAATATGAACAAAGCATATCCCGTTTTCGTGTGTACTTGTCTCTGGAGCAATGGGTTTCATTTCTGTCTGCTGCTTCTTTCCTCTGCTATCAGCATGAATCACTTCTGACAAGTTTTCCTGACACTAAGAGAAGAAAGGTGACAGGGGAGGGAGCCCCAGCTCAGCTCTGGTGTGTGATGAGAGTGTTTCCCTTCCCTCGGATCAGAATTCTGCAGAGTATAACTTCAGCTCTCCACCCCCTTTTTTTCTGAATGCTCAAAAAAACTGTATAAATTCTGGACTTTGCATGGATGTGGAGAAGAAAAGACCGCAGATAAGAAGGAACAATGTATGTAGGAGGATTTGTTTCATCTCTGTGTACCACCTGAGGTTAGTCACTTCACTGGGTATAAGTGTTTACAACTACTTAAAATCTCTCCACTAGTGAATTTCAGTTTAACACATAGGTACAACAGGAAAAGACATTTCTTTTCACAGATTGGGTTGGCGTTTATGTAATATTTCAATGAGGTCATGTTATCTGGACATAAAAGAGTAGATATTGCAATGCTTAATAATGTACTTAACCACTTGACGACCGCCTCACGCCGATGTACGTCGGCAAAGTGGCACGGACAGGCAAAATCACGTACAGGGTACGTGATTTGCCTTCCGCGGGTGGGGGGTCCGATCGGACCCCCCCCCGGTGCCCGAGGCGGTCGTCTTTTGTCCAGCGGCGATCGGTGATGAGGGGGAGACCATCCGTTCGTGGCCCCCCCCTCGCGATCGCCGCCGGCCAATGAGAACACTCCTTTGCTGCTGTATGCTAAACAGCAGCAAAGGAAGTGATGTCATCTCCCCTCGGGTCGGTATTTTCCGTTCCGGCCCGAGGAGAGATGACATGTGAGTGAGTGCACAACACTACACACACACAGTAGAACATGCCAGGCACACTAAACACCCCGATCCCCCCCCGATCGCCCCCCGATCCCCCCCCAATCACCCCCCCCCCCCCTGTCACAAACTGACACCAGCAGTATTTTTTTTTTTTTTCTGATTACTGCATAGTGTCAGTTTGTGACAGTTACTGTGTTGGGACAGTGAGTATTACCCCCCTTTAGGTCTAGGGTACCCCCCTAACCCCCCCTAATAAAGTTTTAACCCCTTGATCACCCCCTGTCACCAGTGTCGCTAAGCGATCATTTTTCTGATCGCTGTATTAGTGTCGCTGGTGACGCTAGTTAGTGAGGTAAATATTTAGGTTCGCCGTCAGCGTTTTATAGCGTCAGGGACCCCCATATACTACCTAATAAATGTTTTAACCCCTTGATTGCCCCCTAGTTAACCCTTTCACCACTGATCACCGTATAACCGTTACGGTTGACGCTGGTTAGTTCATTTATTTTTTATAGTGTCAGGGCACCCGCCGTTTATTACCGAATAAAGGTTTAGCCCCCCGATCGCCCGGCGGTGATATGCGTCGCCCCAGGCAGCGTCAGATTAGCGCCAGTACCGCTAACACCCACGCACGCAGCATACGCCTCCCTTAGTGGTATAGTATCTGAACGCATCAATATCTGATCCGATCAGATCTATACTAGCGTCCCCAGCAGTTTAGGGTTCCCAAAAACGCAGTGTTAGCGGGATCAGCCCAGATACCTGCTAGCACCTGCGTTTTGTGCCTCCGCCCAGCCCACCCAAGTGCAGTATCGATCGATCACTGTCACTTACAAGGCACTAAACGCATAACTGCAGCGTTCGCAGAGTCAGGCCTGATCCCTGCGATCGCTAACAGTTTTTTTGGTAGCATTTTGGTGAACTGGCAAGCGCCAGCCCCAGGCAGCGTCAGGTTAGCGCCAGTACCGCTAACACCCACGCACGCACCATACACCTCCCTTAGTGGTATAGTATCTGAACGGATCAATATCTGATCCGATCAGATCTATACTAGCGTCCCCAGCAGTTTAGGGTTCCCAAAAACGCAGTGTTAGCGGAATCAGCCCAGATACCTGCTAGCACCTGCGTTTTGCCCCTCCGCCCGGCCCAGCCCAGTCCACCCAAGTGCAGTATCGATCGATCACTGTCACTTACAAAACACTAAACGCATAACTGCAGCGTTCGCAGAGTCAGGCCTGATCCCTGCGATCGCTAACAGTTTTTTTTGTAGCGTTTTGGTGAACTGGCAAGCACCAGCCCCAGGCAGCGTCAGATTAGCGCCAGTACCGCTAACACCCACGCACGCACTGTACACCTCCCTTAGTGGTATAGTATCTGATCGCATCAATATCTGATCCGATCAGATCTATACTAGCGTCACCAGCAGTTTAGGGTTCCCAAAAACGCAGTGTTAGCGGGATCAGCCCAGATACCTGCTAGCACCTGCGTTTTGCCCCTCCGCCTGGCCCGGCCCAGCCCACCCAAGTGCAGTATCGATCGATCACTGTCACTTACAAAACACTAAACGCATAATTGCAGCGTTCGCAGAGTCAGGCCTGATCCCTGCGATCACTAACAGTTTTTTGGTAGCGTTTTGGTGAACTGGCAAGCGCCAGCGGCCTAGTACACCCCGGTCGTAGTCAAACCAGCACTGCAGTAACACGTGGTGACGTGGCGAGTCCCATAAGTGCAGTTCAAGCTGGTGAGGTGGCAAGCACAAGTAGTGTCCCACTGCCACCAAGAAGACAAACACAGGCCCGTCGTGCCCATAGTGCCCTTCCTGCTGCATTCGCCAATCCTAATTGGGAACCCACCGCTTCTGCAGCGCCCGTACTTCCCCCATTCACATCCCCAACCAAATGCAGTCGGCTGCATGAGAGGCATTTTCTTTATGTCCTCCCAAGTACCCCTACCCAACGAACCCCCCAAAAAAGATATTGTGTCTGCAGCTAGCGCGGATATAGGCGTGACACCCGCTATTATTGTCCCTCCTGTCCTGACAATCCTGGTCTTTGCATTGGTGAATGTTTTGAACGCTACCATTCACTAGTTGAGTATTAGCGTAGGGTACAGCATTGCACAGACTAGGCACACTTTCACAGGGTCTCCCAAGATGCCATCGCATTTTGAGAGACCCGAACCTGGAACCGGTTACCGTTATAAAAGTTAGTTACAAAAAAAGTGTAAAAAAAAAAAAAATAAGAAATAAAAAAAAATAGTTGTTGTTTTATTGTTCTCTCTCTCTCTATTCTCTCTCTCTATTGTTCTGCTCTTTTTTACTGTATTCTATTCTGCAATGTTTTATTGTTATTGTTATTGTTATTATGTTTTATCATGTTTGTTTTTCAGGTGTGTAATTATTTACACTTTACTGTGCTTTATTGTTAACCATTGTTAACCATTTTTTTGTCTTCAGGTACGCCATTCACGACTTTGAGTGGTTATACCAGAATGATGCCTGCAGGTTTAGGTATCATCTTGGTATCATTCTTTTCAGCCAGCGGTCGGCTTTCATGTAAAAGCAATCCTAGCGGCTAATTAGCCTCTAGACTGCTTTTACAAGCCGTGGGAGGGAATGCCCCCCCCCCACCGTCTTCCGTGTTTTTCTCTGGCTCTCCTGTCTCAACAGGGAACCTGAGAACGCAGCCGGTGATTCAGCCAGCTGACCATAGAGCTGATCAGAGACCAGAGTGGCTCCAAACATCTCTATGGCCTAAGAAACCGGAAGCTACGAGTATTTCATGACTTAGATTTCGCCGGATGTAAATAGCGCCATTGGGAAATTGGGGAAGCATTTTATCACACCGATCTTGGTGTGGTCAGATGCTTTGAGGGCAGAGGAGAGATCTAGGGTCTAATAGACCACAATTTTTTCAAAAAAGAGTACCTGTCACTACCTATTGCTATCATAGGGGATATTTACATTCCCCGAGATAACAATAAAAATGATTAAAAAAAAAAAATATGAAAGGAACAGTTTAAAAGTAAGATTAAAAAAGCAAAAAAATAATAAAGAAAAAAAAACAAAAACAAAAAAACACCCCTGTCGCCCCCTGCTCTCGCGCTAAGGCGAACGCAAGCGGCGGTCTGTCGTCAAACGTAAACAGCAATTGCACCATGCATGTGAGGTATCACCGCGAAGGCCAGATCGAGTGCAGTAATTTTTCCAGTAGACCTCCTCTGTAAATCTAAAGTGGTAACCTGTAAAGGCTTTTGAAGGCTTTTAAACATGTATTTATTTTGTTGCCACTGCATGTTTGTGCGCAATTTTAAAGCATGTCATGTTTGGTATCCATGTACTCGGCCTAAGATCATCTTTTTTATTTCATCAAACATTTGGGCAATATAGCGTGTTTTAGTGCATTAAAATTAAAAAAAGTGTGTTTTTTCCCCAAAAAATGCGTTTGAAAAATCGCTGCGCAATTACTGTGTGAAAAAAAAAAAAATGAAACACCCACCATTTTAATCTGTAGGGCATTTGCTTTAAAAAAATATATAATGTTTGGGGGTTCAAAGTAATTTTTTTGCAAAAAAAAAAAACTTTTTCATGTAAACAATAAGTGTCAGAAAGGGCTTTGTCTTCAAGTGGTTAGAAGAGTGGGTGATGTGTGACATAAGCTTCTAAATGTTGTGCATAAAATGCCAGGACAGTTCAAAACCCCCCCAAATGACCCCATTTTGGAAAGTAGACACCCCAAGCTATTTGCTGAGAGGCATGTCGAGTCCATGGAATATTTTATATTGCGACACAAGTTGCGGGAAAGAGACAAATTTTTTTTTTTTTTTTGCACAAAGTTGTCACTAAATGATATATTGCTCAAACATGCCATGGAAATATGTGAAATTACACCCCAAAATACATTCTGCTGCTTCTCCTGAGTACGGGGATACCACATGTGTGAGACTTTTTGGGAGCCTAGCCGCGTACGGGACCCCGAAAACCAAGCACCGCCTTCAGGCTTTCTAAGTGCGTGAATTTTTGATTTCACTCTTCACTGCCTATCACAGTTTCGGAGGCCATGGAATGCCCAGGTGGCACAAAACCCCCCCAAATGACCCCATTTTGGAAAGTAGACACCCCAAGCTATTTGCTGAGAGGTATAGTGAGTATTTTGCAGACCTCACTTTTTGTCACAAAGTTTTGAAAATTGAAAAAAGAAAAAAAAAAATGTTTTTTCTTGTCTTTCTTCATTTTCAAAAACAAATGAGAGCTGCAAAATACTCACCATGCCTTTCAGCAAATAGCTTGGGGTGTCTACTTTCCAAAATGGGGTCATTTGGGGGGGTTTTGTGCCACCTGGGCATTCCATGGCCTCCGAAACTGTGATAGGCAGTAAAGAGTGAAATCAAAAATTTTCACCCTTAGAAATCCTGAAGGCAGTGATTGGTTTTCGGGGTCCAGTACGCGGCTAGGCTCCCAAAAAGTCCCACACATGTGGTATCCCCATACTCAGGAGAAGCAGCTAAATGTATTTTGGGGTGCAATTCCACATATGCCCATGGCCTGTGTGAGCAATATATCATTTAGTGACAACTTTATGAAAAAAAAAAGTGTCACTTTCCTGCAACTTGTGTCAAAATATAAAATATTCCATGGACTCAATATGCCTCTCAGCAAATAGCTTGGGGTGTCTACTTTCCAAAATGGGGTCATTTTGGGGGGTTTTGTGCCACCTGGGCATTCCATGGCCTCCGAAACTGTGATAGGCAGTGAAGAGTGAAAGCAAAAATTTACACCCTTAGAAATCCTGAAGGCGGTGATTGGTTTTCGGGGCCCCGTACACGGCTAGGCTCCCAAAAAGTCCCACACATGTGGTATCCCCATACTCAGGAGAAGCAGCTAAATGTATTTTGGGGTGCAATTCCACATAGGCCCATGGCCTGTGTGAGCAATATATCATTTAGTGACGACTTTTTGTAAATATTTTTTTTTTTTTTTTTTTTGTCATTTTTCAATCACTTGGGACAAAAAAAATAAATATTCAATGGGTTCAACATGCCTCTCAGCAATTTCCTTGGGGTGTCTACTTTCCAAAATGGGGTCATTTGGGGGGGTTTTGTACTGCCCTGCCATTTTAGCACCTCAAGAAATGACATAGGCAGTCATAAACTAAAAGCTGTGTAAATTCCAGAAAATGTACCCTAGTTTGTAGACGCTATAACTTTTGCGCAAACCAATAAATATACGCTTATTGACATTTTTTTTACCAAAGACATGTGGCCGAATACATTTTGGCCTAAATGTATGACTAAAATTTAGTTTATTGGATTTTTTTTATAACAAAAAGTAGAAAATATCATTTTTTTTTCAAAATTTTCGGTCTTTTTCCGTTTATAGCGCAAAAAATAAAAACCGCAGAGGTGATCAAATACCATCAAAAGAAAGCTCTATTTGTGGGAAGAAAAGGACGCAAATTTCGTTTGGGTACAGCATTGCATGACCGCGCAATTAGCAGTTAAAGCGACGCAGTGCCAAATTGGAAAAAGACCTCTGGTCCTTAGGCTGCATAATGGTCCGGGGCTCAAGTGGTTAAAGCTACACTAAACAATATCCTTATTCTCCAAATATAATCCATGCACAGCCACTATTTAATAGCCTGTGATCTAGTTTTTACTAAATAGTTTCCTACTGTGTTTGTCTGCCTCTTTGTATAGTCCTCTGTATTTGGAGCAAGTGCAAATTAGTTGCAATCATGTTCACTGCTCTGTGCACACTACATATCCCATAGTCCATCTTTGCATAGAATTTTTTTTAATTAGATTTAAGTGTCATTTTGATTGTAGCCTGTACGAGGCTGCTATTGCTAAACTATATAGCTTCCTTGTTGTTAATCCAACCAACTTAAATACATTTTGAAGCAGTGACCTTCAAAAAGTAAAAAATTATGAAAAGTTAGAGAAAAATCAGAACTTCAGGGGGCTGATTTACTAAAGGCAATTAGGGTGTTCATTTGCAAGGGAATTTTCCCTTAGCTTGGCAAATGTGGTTAAAATTCAGCTTGCAAAGAATACCCAATCACATGCAAGGAATATAAAAAAGAAAGGATTTTTGTCTGCATGTGATTGTGTAATGGAATTTAGCAGGGCTTTACCTCATTCACTAAGCTAAGGGAAAGTTCCCTTGCAAAGTGAAACATCCCTTGCATAGCGGGCAGCCTCTTTTCCTTTATTAAATCAACCCCCTTATGAGCCTTTTTTTATTCTGAGCTCTCTGGGTCAGTGTCACAAAATATTTAAGCAACATGGCCAATAGGTCAGCCAAGCAACTAGCATTTTTAGAGGGAGAGGTCACCTATAGAAATTGCAATGTTTCTTCAAGACAGTTGTTTTGAATTTTTGGTTTAAAAAACAGTTTGTTAAATTAAAGTATTGTTTGCCATTACTAGGTCATTATTGTATTGCATTTTAGTACACAAGTGACAAACCACAAACGTTTTAGGATCTCATTTTAGACATCTCAGTTTGTTAAGAAGTGCTTATCACTCTGTTCCCAAATTCCACATTCCACGTACGCCATGACTATTTCAACAAATTTTCAAGTCAGCTGCATTGTTGGCATGCAAGGCCTCGTGTAATGAGCAATTCTAATGCCGCGTACACACGATCAGATTTTCCAACAGGAAATGTTGGATGTGAGCTTGTTGGCGGTAAGCCCAACTGTGTGTATGCTCCATCGGACAATTGTTGTGGGACTTTCCGCCAACAAATGTTGGCTAGCATGATCTCAAATTTTCGGCCAACAAATGTGTGTTGTGGGATTTTCTGATCGTGCGTGCAAAAGTCCAAAGTACAAACACGCATGCTCAGAATCAAGGACAATCCGGAAGCGCTCAGTCTTACGAATTAGTGTTCGTACTGGAGACCTCACGTACGTCTTGTACGTCACTACGTTCGTAATTGTTGGTCAACATTTGTGTGACCGTGTGTATGTAAGACAATTTGGAGCTAACACCCTTCGAACAAAAATCCACAGTTTTGTTGTCGGAAAGTCCAATCCTGTGTATGGGGCATTAGAAGTAAACTTACCTTGATTTGAGATCTCTGTAATCCATCATAGCCAGATATCAGGAAGCAACTCAGAGGGTCAGTGGGAGTGTACACCCTGAAGGCTGTGCACTGTAACTTCTTCTCACTCTGCTTCCTGTGTCTGCAGTCACATAGCCTCCTGTATACGGGAGTAAAAAATGCTGAGTTGACCTGAAATGAGATGCATTAGTAAAGATCAGTAAAACAGCTTTAAGTACAGAGCTGCAAGGGCATACCGTCCATTTAGGGCGCATGGGCACCGCTCCCCCAACCATCACCGCCTCCCCCTATCCATGCGTCCGACACATTTCAGGACGCCGGATGCATGGATTCCAATGTGGGGTGGGTGTTTATTTGAAGGGCTGATTAGAGTTAGGGGCACTAATAAACTTCAAAATTGTGTGGGCTTGGAGCACAGAGAATGCGCTCACAGCCCACCCAGGTGTGTCTCAACAGTGAATTAATATTCGCTGTTCTAACACTGATCCTCCTCCTGGCCAATCAGGAAGCTGGTTTTGACACCCGTCACCCAATTGGCTGAAAGGACAGGCAATCCTATTGGATGCCTAGGAGGAGGGGAGGAGCCGCACACTGGAAGCCTCTGATGAAGGAGAGGACACAGAGCCAATGCATGCTGCCCTCTGCCCGCCACTCGCTACCTGCCTAGATGGGGTAAGTGCCAGGCCGACCGGCAAACAGCGAGGGGGGGGGAGGTGCTGCTGGCTGCTCGGGGGGTTGTTTGCCCCCCCCCCAAAAGAAACCACCAGCTGCAGTAAAATAAAAATAGATCATTTTTCATTTAAGTACACTAATCGCGTGTTTACTCGTTTAGGCCCCTTGCACACACGTGTCATATTTTACATACGCTAAACACATTTACTCGCTTATACTCAACATTATTCAGGTCTTTACACACTGGGGGTCATTTACTAAAAACCTGGAGAGTGCAAAATCTGGTGCAGCTCTGCATAGAATCCAAACAGCTTCCAGGTTTTGTTGACAAAGCGTAACCAATTCTGGACAAGGCCTTGTTCTGACATTTGTTGTTTACAAGTTTACAATACAATTTGTATTTTTTGCTAGAAAATTACTTAGAACCCCCAAACATTATATATATATATCTTAATGCATTCTATGCATAAATAAAAAAAAAATCCATAGAATGTTTTGAGGTAAAAAATCCTTCTGTGTGTAGCAGCCCCCCTCAGCCCCCCTACTACTTACCAGAGCCCATCTCAACACAGCAATGTTGCAGGAGTGTCTCGGCTGCCTGGGACTCTCCCTCCTTATTAGCTGAGATGGCAGCATGGCGCCATTGGCTCCCGCTGCTGTCAATCAAAGTCAGTGAGCCAATGAGTGAGGAGAGAGAGGGGAGGGGCCAAACCGCATCTCTGTGTCTGAATGGACACACAGAGCAGCGACTCGGCTCGGGTGCCTCCATAGCAAGATGCTTGCTGTGGGGGCACTTGGCAGGAGGGAGGGGCCAGAAGCACCAGCAAGGGACCTGAGAAGAGGAGGATCTGGGCTGCTCTGTACAAAATCACTGCACAGAGCAGATAAATATAACATGTTTGTTATTTTTAAAGAAAAAAAACTGAGACTTTAGTATCACTTTAATTAAAAAAGTTGCAGTTAGAAGCTGATTGGCTAATCCATCCAACCACCAGAATCTGAGGTACTCTAAAGCCTTGTACACACGGGCCGAATGACGGAATATAATGGCTAGTTAAAAGAAAAACAAAAACAGATGAAATTAGGCCTGTGTGTATGTCGGTCTGTCCAGAAAGCCAGCAGACCACCGACTCCCAATAAGCACTCTCAGCCAATGTCAGAGAGCGCTGATCGGAGTGTTCTGGCGGGAGAGGGGGCATCCCCCTGTCAGAACACAACAGCTCAGCGGGGGGAGATCGCTAAACTAACCTTGCATGGTTAGTACAGCTGCTCTGACCGGAGCTGTCAGTTTTTTTTCTTGCAACCCGTGGGGTTGCATGAAAAAAAACTGTTATGCCGCGTACACACAATCGCACATTCCGCCAACAAAAAAGCCATGGTTTTTTTCCAACGGATGTTGGCTCAAACTTGTCTTGCATACACACGGTCACACAAATCTTGTCGGAAATTCCGAACGTCAAGAATGCGGTGACAAACAACACGTACGCGACACTAGAAAAGGGAAGTTCAATAGCCACCCTTTGGGCTCCTTCTACTAATCTCGTGTTAGTAGAAGTTTGGTGAGAGACGATTCGCGCTTTTCAGCCTCGTGCTTTTCCGATCGTTACTGCTCTTCAATTTGTGCTTATGGGTTCGTATCTGGTTTTCAGTGCGTGTAGTCAGTTCGCATTTGTTTTTAGGGGCATATTTTTATAGTACATATTTGATTTTCAGTGCATTCTTGTCTGCTCATTTCAGATTTTCAACTCGCTCTTTTGAGGCCTTTCTGATTTTCAGTGAGTTCTGTTAGTTCGTTCTGACCAGTCAACCATTTGGAAGCCATGTTGCGGGTATGTACTCGTGGTAGAGTTCATGCTGTGCAGGGGCTTGGTTTTGGGGTTCTTACTCTGACCCAAGCCCAGTCCATGAACAGGGTGGGGAGGAGTTCATGGACCAAGAATTGGTTACTCCAGCATGACCAATTCTCTCATATGCCTTTGTTGCGGGAGATCCGTGAGAATAATCCTGAAGATTTCAGGAATTATCTCCAGATGACGGACCCCGTTTTTCACCATCTGTTGGCTTTGCTGTGCCCTTATATTACCAAGCAGGACACCTGCATGCGGCAAGCCATCACTCCCGAGCAGAGACTAGTCACCACTTTGTGGTACTTGGCGACAAGGAGTAGTCTGCAGGACATCAAGTTCTCGACAGGCATCTCCCCCCAGGCTCTAGGGGATCATTATTGCAGAGACCTGTTCTGCCATAATTCAGGTCCTGCAGAAGGACTATATTAGGGTAAGTTTTCTCTTTTCACATCACATTCTATGTATTTAATGTTTGCTAATGTATTGTATTTCTTTCATCATTCCATAATTACCATTATTGTAATATGCTGTGAATGTCCTCTTTGTCCTCGTGCATGCTTGAAGTTTTTAAACTTCCTTTTTTGCCCTTCATGCATATTTGCCTTTACTAACCTCCCCAGCATGCTATCCTGGGCCCATACACACCTAGCCTTGTCACTTAACAATGTATTTTGTCAGCTGCATAGTAGTGCTTTACCCTAAACACCCCCTAAAATGTGTCCAAATGTTATTTGTGTCCTTAAACTCATGCAGAGCGCCAGAGGCTTTTTTTTGGGGTCCCAAAATCATTTTGAACCCTCCCTCCCCTCCATACGAATCCTCTATCTGCCAAACCCATACACACTATACCTACTTCTTTTGTGGTCAGATTTATGAATGAATTCCCCAAAGCATGTAGTGAAAGGGCCTGCCAGAATACTTTCAAATGGTACTGTTTAAAGTTTTGTTCTCCTATTATCTTGATAGTTAATTGCAGAATGTAAAAAAGTGCTTCAATTTGTACAGTGTGCATGCATATTTTTGTATTATGACACTTCTTACCTTTCCAGTGGGCTTCCAATAGTGTAAGTAAGCAGGGGCTGGCCAAAGTAAAATTATTATTTATGCATTCAGCTCTCAATGAAGCGGAGAGGGTTACCTGCCCAAAACATACCCCTCCCCCCCTCAATTGTTTACAATGGGCCATCAGAGAGGGTGAGGAATCTGATAAGTGGACCTTATATTTTTGTCTTTAAATACTCCTTTAAATAAATGTTATACTGATGTTGGCCAAGAATGTTTGTGTCTAATCTGCTTGCAATGTTTATGTGCAAAATGTATAATTTCTTTTTTCTTGTTTGACTCCACAGTTTCCTTCAACACCACAGGAATGGCAGACCGTGGCTTCCCAATTTGCCCAGTGGTGGGACTTTCCCAACTGCGAAGGGGCCATTGATGGGAAACACGTCCACATAGTCCCACCCCCCAACTCGGGGTCATACTATTACAACTATAAGGGGTTTAATAGTATTGTGATGTAGGCGGTGGTGTCGGCAACATATGAGTTCCTCTATGTGGACGTGGAGAAGAATGGCCGGATGACGGATGGTGGAGTCATCGCCCAGACAGAGTTCTACACATGGCTCCAGAATGGTGACTTGGGGTTGCCACCTGCTGAAGAGAACGTGGAAGGACTCCCATTTGTCTTTGTTGCTGATGAAGCGTTTGGGCTGGGTGATCACCTGATGCGGCCGTTCCCAATAAGGACCCTCACCCTGGACCAGAGGGATTTTAACTACCGGCTGGCCAGAGCCAGAAGAGTGGTGGAGAATGCTTTTGGGATTATGGATAGCCGGTTCCGCCTATTCCTTACGGTAATCAACATGGCGGAATATAAACTTAACCATATAATCCCTGCATGCTGTATTCTCCACAACTATTTAAGGAGATGTTCAATGAACTATGTTGCCTCAGTTGGGCCTGAGGCCGAAATTAATGAACAAACCCTGACGGCGCTTGAAGCTGGCCATCCTGGCTTGCCCCCCCAAAGCACTCGCGAGGTCTGTATCAAATATATGGAGTACTTTGCGGGTAGTGGGGCCATTGATATGCCCGAAAATCTTTTATAAACTTTTTCAAAAAAATTTTTTTAGTTAAACTGAAATAAGATTTCCTTTGATTTCCTGCTTGTGTTTCTTTTAGCTGTCTCCTAGGTTATCCAATGAGCTTTTCTTTTGGGCTGTTTTCTTCAACAGTGCAAACATAATTTATTTGATGCATGAGGTGACAATCTCTTCTTCAGTGAACTATTATGTTGTGTGTCTGCTACACACACAACTTGTTTTTGTTAATGTATGTAATGCATTAATGATAAAAATATGTATAATTTTCACCACCATGAATTAATTTTTGGGAGTCACGAAAATGGCCTCATGTGGCAAACTTTAAAGCACTGTGGGAGTTATTTACTAAAGGCAAATCCACTTTGCACTACAAGTGCACTGCAACACTGCACTTGAAATTGCACCGAAAGTGCATTTGTAGTGCAAAGTGGATTTGCCTTTAGTAAATAACCCCCATTGTCATTGTAAACACCAACTTACTTAAAAAAATGCTATTTAGCATTGAAAGAAGAAGCCACACATTGTTGAGTGTAAAATTTTTTACTCTGTGCACATTTACATGTGCGTTAGAAAAGGGTTTTTCAACAAACCAACATATTTTTGTAATAACATTTTGGCATTTGACATTACAAAATAGCCTTTTTAGTGGTAAACGGCATGTGTAAAACCATAAAACAATACACAACTCAGGAACTTACAAAGTTCAACTTTGAAAATTTGAAGGCAATATCAGACATTAGTATGTCCAAACTGTGTTGATATTGCCTTCATCAGATGGGGTGATGTCACCCCTGTGAAAGCTAAATTTTGAAGATGCACACAAATTGAGAGTCAAAATGGGGGTTCCCTCCTGATCCCATGCCTAATGTCAACATGTGCTAGCTCCCATCATGGGGGATCAATGGACGTGTTTCAGGGGTGCAACCCCTTCCGCTCAGATACTTGAGTTGCGAGGAAGGGGTTGCAACCACAAAACGCGTACATTGATATCCCGTGATGGCAGATAGCACATGTTGACACACTGTGTGCATCTTTAAAATTTGGCTTTCAATATACTTCCAAAAAGAATCAAAAATGTTAAATATATCAACAAATGGAAGAATTTAGGTGTGTTTTAGATTCTGCCTAAAACAACAATGATGTTTTTGAGTCTTTTTTCAACATCATTGATGTCTTCCTTGATCTTCTGTAAATCCTGATTGCACACCATGATCTCCCCAATGAGGACGTGTGCGCTTGCACTTGTGAAATTAGTTTCTTCTTCCACAACATTCACATCACCTAAAATAAAAAAACACACCATGTATTATAAATATGCAGGCATACATCTATTGCCTGAAGCTGTGGTCTCAGACACCCACCTGTTGTGGTCACTACTGTATTTCGCCCACTTCATTAACCTCTCCTTCCTCCACATCCTCTGGTTGTGGTGTTGGTATTTCCCCTTCTTTAGGAGGTTGAGGGTCCCTGTGTCCTCTGATGTCCTGAGTCTTTTCTCCCCTATGTGAATAAAAAAAAGGTATACTTAGCACACAGATATTTGACGGCAGAAATAGGAATATGAAACATTGCTTGGAAGTGTCGTACAATTGTCTTTTTGTGCAGAGTTCCAAGCTGAAGACATTTTTTTTTACCTTTCTAAAGCTGGAATACGTACCTTTTTTGTACAATTTTCACACATGGAGACACCCCTAGTATCCACTGGAGCACCTGTGTGGGACACCCTAAAAAGTTTGTTCTGGTATCCCACACTAGTGCTCCTGCGTCCAGATGTGTAAACAGCTGCTGAGTGTCCTCTCCTTACACTGAATCAAGTTTGCATTTCATTCTAGTTACAAACCCATCTAGACAACAATGTACTAAATTTCTTTTAATACAAATAGGCCTGAACAAATGTAGTTAACCTGGATCTGCCAAAAACAGTGCATTAGTGGGTGAATGAACAATGTTTACTACGAACAATTACTGTGCCCACGAACCTGAAAGTTGCCATTTTAAACTGTACAACAGTAAATAAAAGCACATGAAGCAGCATGCAAGTAATAATAATAATAGGAACACATGACAACTACTTACTTTTTTGAAGAACTCTCTTGATATTTATGTACTGATCGTGCTCCCTCAATTTCAGGTCTGACCAGCATTTCCTCAATTGATCCTTGGATCATCGTACCCCAAAATTCCTGTGCAGACTTTTCACAACTTTAGTCATGATCTTGGCCTTTCTCACATTTGGGTTTGGGTAAGGTCCATGCTTCCCATCATAGTCGGCCCTCTTCAAGATCTCCACCATCTCTATAAAGGACATATCTGAGGCTTTAAATCTCTTCCAGGATCAGGACGTTCATGGCTGCGGCCCCTTCGCCGTTGCTGCTGCTGCTGTCTGCATGCACTTGCTCTTTCTCTGCCATGTGCTCTCTCACTGCGCCGAAAGACAAAGGGCGGGGAATAGACTAGAAAGAACGTCTGGGTACGGGTGGAGTTTCACACATGCGCAGTGTATATAAAGCGTAACATGCGTGCGTCATACGTATGATTTGTGAGCGAAGGAAGGAGTAGCCGAAACACAGATCGTTCTAACGAAGGTACAATTTTAACTTGGTGCATCAGTGGCCTATACTGCTTCTAGATTGAGGCCTATATTGGGACAAGATTAGGAGAGTTTAGCCTGACATTAGGGTTTGTCTTGTGTTGTGTCTTGCAGAGAAAATGGATCTATTCAATTATATGGACTTTATCCCCATATTCATTGATATGTACAGGGAGCTGCCCTGTCTGTGGCAGGTAAACCACCCCGTTTATAACAATAAAACAAAAAGGAAGGCAGCGCTGGATCAATTGCTGGTTAATGTGAAGCCGGTGATCCCTACGGCAGACATCCCCTATTTGAAGGCCCTAATTGGTGGCCTGAGGAGCACTTATAATAGGGAGCGCAAGAAGGTCCAGGATTCCCAGAGATCAGGAGCTGCAGCAGATGACATTTATGTACCCAGGCTGTGGTACTATGACAGACTGCATTTTCTGGCAGGCCAGACTGAACCCAGGCCAGCACTCTTCAGTCTTCCTTCAAGGCTTCTTTCCACCTCAGCTGAGGCTTCCGACGTCCAACCTGGGCCTTCCAGCCAGGAAGAAGTGGAGGAGCCCAGCTTGAGCCAGGTATAGCATTGTTCAACATATTTCTAGTCAAATTATTAATGATGAATAACTAGATGTTATTATTAATTAGTAATTTCTGATTTTACAAAGTGTTTTATATATCAATAGACAGTAGTGGCCACAAATGATTGGGACAAGAATGAAAAATGCTGGGGTCAGAATGATAGTCTTTTCTATTTATTAACATTCAATTTGCAACAGTCATGAGCTGAAAATTGTGTGTGATTGATGAACCAAAAAATAAAACTATGTCCCTTTTTCATACACAGGAAAGCCTCAGCCAGTCTGTGGAAAGTGGCAGCCAGCAGGTGGCAGGGGTAAGTGGCAGCGAGGAGGTGGCCAGGCCCAGTAGCCTGCCCAAATCCCAGGTCCCTCCCCTCCGCCTTCCAAAAAAAGTCCCAGGAAGAGGAGTAACCTGGAGGAGGCAGCACTTGGCCTATTTTGGCAGGCTACTGCAGGAAATGGAGGAGGGCCAACGCCTCTTATGTGAGGAAGTTATGTTACTAGCCCTAAATAAGGGGTTGAGGGGCGAACTCACAAGCCAAAGCCACGTTTGTGAGTTCGACCATTGTCCTCCTCCTCCACCTCCTGCCACAACTACAACACCAGAGTCACAGCCTGGAAGCAAGCGTGGAAGGAAGACAAGAAAGTGATGGCCTGGGTTCAGTCTGGTCTGACCAAAGGCGCAGGCTGTTGTAAGACCACAGCCTGGGGACAGATATGTCATCTTCTGCTGTTCCTGA
Source organism: Lithobates septentrionalis (assembly GCA_037952835.1). Taxonomy (NCBI): domain Eukaryota; kingdom Metazoa; phylum Chordata; class Amphibia; order Anura; family Ranidae; genus Lithobates; species Lithobates septentrionalis. The sequence goes on along the minus strand of JBBDGP010001239.1, from coordinate 796,278 downwards.
TCTCTTGTAGTCCTGGACGGGATTGTGCTCACTATTATAAGGACTCCTCAGGCCACTAATTTTGACTGTAAAATAATTGATGTCTGCCCTGGGGTACAAAGGCTTCGCAAATTTCACCAGTTTCTCCACTGTTGTCTTCCTCTTTATTTTGTTATGACCCATAATAAATGGCTATTTCTTTTTCACAAATACTTGCCTATGTGTTTGTTTTAGTTTGTTTGTGAGTAGGCAGGTACATTTCAAAAATACAATGTCAAATTAACAAGGGACACCAACACCAACCAACCTCTTTGAGGTTCAAAAATACAAGATAATAATGGTGTTGTGGTAACGTGACACAAAAAAAATTAGGAGATCTGGATTAAAAAAAAAAAAAACACTATAAACAAAACTTCTAAACATTATTATAGAGATCTGACGGAAAAAAAAATATTCATGAGATCACGAGAAATAATAAAGAAATAATTTTTTTCAGAACTCTGTGTGAATATCAGCAGAAAAACAACTTCATTATTCTAGCATTCTAAACAAGAAGAGAATGCGCTGCATTTAAAAGATTAAAAAATTTGCAGCTTGACGAATGTGCTATCTCCATTACGAACGTTAGTTTTACCAGACCGAGAACTTCCGTCTCATAATTGATTCAGAGCATGCGTGGAACTTTGTGCGGCGGAATTGTGTACACAGGATCGGAATTTACGAGAATGGCGTTTGTTGTTGGAAAATTTGAGATCCAGATCCCAAATTTTGTTTGTCGTAAATTCCAATGGAAAATGTCCGATGGAGCCTACACATGGTCGGAATTTCCGACAACAAGCTCCCATCGAACATTTGTTGTCGGAAATTAGTGTGTACCAGGCTTATAGGATAAGTCCACCCTAACACTAAAATCTTTAAAGGACAGGATGTATGCTGATTTCTTCTTTACAGGGCTAGATAGGTTAGTGTTAGATTGTGGATGTCTGTAGATGTAGAGATTTTAGTGTTATGGTGGACTTATCCTTTAAGAGTCAGGGTCATTGCTAATGAAGAAGGAAGGGAGTCCATCTAGAGTTGGAGCACATATTGACCTTTGTTGTGGGGGTCAATACAGAGAGGTGAGAGTTTGCACATAAGGTGAATGTTGTCTCTTATTGCACTACATTGTCAGTATGGTTCTTCAAAGGGAGTTCACTTCTGATGCTGGATGTTAACATCTCCTCCACATCATACCATAATTAACCAAAGAGAAAATCTCAGAGTGTAGTAAATCATAAGAAATGCTGACGTAAAAATGGGGGGGTTCCACCCGTGATGGTGACAAACAATATTAAATCCATGCTTCACTCCATCTTCCCCACATGCAATGCAAACTCACCAGAGGGAGTATGAAAACATGCAATATTCAGCCCAATCAGCTTAACAGGGATAATCGGTTGGTTGCAATACCTCCAGTATCCACTTAATCCAGGACTTTCAGTATGAAGATATTAGGTGACACTCAGCCGCTTACACTACATCATGATACCATTTACAGAAGAAAAACAGGGTATCATAGTGTAGTAATATTTAATAATTTGTGATGCAATAACAAAGCAGTTAACTAAAACCATTTAAAACAGTATTAAAAGTACCACTTGTCACTCACATGTAAACGTTGCCGCCGTCGCAAGGGCGTAATGTCACATGAATGGCACAGACAAGCGCATTTCCAGCCAATGCTCGTCGTCTTCAGGGGCCTCTAGTGTCACATCTGAGTGGCCCTATATATATAGCCTATAGCCGGAGTTGGTAATATGCTTTTGCAGACATTCTGATAATCCCTCTGGTGAGTTTGCATTCCATGTGGGGAAGTTGGAGTGATGCAAGGAATTAATATTGTTTGTCACTATCACGGGTGAACCCCCCTTTTTATGTCAACGTTTCTTATGATTTACTACTCTATGAGATTTTCTCTTTGCCTGATTATGGTATAATGTGGAGGAGGCGTTAACATCCAGCATCAGAAGTGGACTCCCTTTGAAGAATCATACTGGCACTTGTAGTGCATAAAGCGAGAGAGCTGTTCTCTTAGTTGAAACAGCATTCACCTCTGGTGAGTGGCCACTTCTTTCATATGCATACACTTAAAGGATTATTGCACATTTTTTTTGGACTATTACCTGTGGACTAATCTTACACATTAGTGGGTTCTATATTATAGTTATGATTGTTCTAATAAGGACTATTGCATTTTATTTTTTCTGTTGATCACTAATACTTTTCATGCACAATTAGCGCTGCAACCTTTTGTCTTTTTGTTTGTTTGAGGGGTGTGTGTTTACTCAATTGCCAGCAGCTATTTTCTATTCTAGTGCTGATCTCTTTTTATATATTTTTTGCCCATAAGGGCTTCATCGTGGTGGAGGTGTTTTTTGCTTGCACATTCTTGTAGCACTTACCTGCTACTACTGCTACTACATATAGGGGTTTATTTATTGAGGCAAATCCACTTTGCACTACAAGTGTACTGCAAGTGCACTTGGAAGTGCACATTGATGTGCAGTTGCTGTAGATCTGAGGGGGACATGCCAGGAAAATAAACAACAGCATTTTTGCTAGTACATGATTGGATGATAAAATCAGCAGAGCTTCCCCTCATGTCAGATCTAAAGTGACTGCACTTCCAAGTGCACTTGTAGTGCAAAGTGGATTTGCATTTAGTAAATCAACCCCATAATGTTACTCCCACCGAACAAGGAAAAAGCCTGACAGTAGGATAAATGCCCTAACAGCCAAAGTTCATCCCTAGTCATGAACATACTGGGGGTTATTTACGAAAGGCAAATCCACTTTGCACTGCAAGTGCACTTGGAAGTGCAGTCGCTCTAAATCTAAGGGGTAGATCTGAAATGAGTGGAAGTTCTGCTGATTTTATCATCCAATCATGTGCAAGCTAAAATGCTGTTTTTTATTTTCCTTGCATGTCCGCCTCAGATCTACAGCGACTTTACTCCCAAGTGCACTTGCAGTGCAAAGTGGATTTTCCATAAGTAAATAACCCCCATAGAGTCCATAGTGTCACCAGTATCCCCTGGCAGCTTGTTGTTATTCAAATGCAGGGAACTGTTATTTGCGGCAGGAGTGTGACACTAGAAGATAATCATTGTGCATTTTGTCTATGGGGTGTTGTTCATCATAATTGATTTGGATCTACATCACTTGATGATATGACTGATTCTTGCATGATATGAGAGATATGAGAGAGCCTGATATGAACTTTTAATAGAGAACTTGCAAAAATATAGCATATTGCATATAGCCTGGCTGGCCAGGAAACCGTGGCAGTGAGCATGCTGTCTTACCTCCTGAACCATACTAGCCCACATCCCCTAACTACTGGAAGGGTACCTTGCCAGGGAGCCCCACCTTGCAAGACACTATGTCCCCAGGGCATCCCCAAAGCTCATCCCCAAATCTCTGGCCTTGTGGATGTAGATTGCTGGGGGAAACTTATCAGAATCTGAAAATCGGAATCCATAACCCCCTTTGGAATCATTGGGGCCTCAGATATCCACCCCTCCAAACCAATGAATGCAGGGTACATAGTACCCCTTGCCACTCACTCACTCACAATAAAATGCCAATTGTAAATAAAATTCACACACTGTAGTAAAAGCAATAAAAAAATAAACATATGTGAATTCAATGCCAGTCATGTCATCCAGTAATGTAGATCCAACAATAATTACTATGAATTATGACTCGCTGACTTGATGACCTGTCACTTCTCCCTGTGCTATGGCTGGAGATCCCAAGTGACTTCATTGAGCAAATATAGTCATGACCATATTTAGTCAATTGCATCAGCCAGGATGCACAGCCAGTTTTTTGACATTCAGCAGTTGGCCAGGGGGCTGTCCATTGCATGGGTTGTCGTGTTGGCAGGTTGTGGTTCATTTGCACTGATATTGGATCTACATCACTGGACAATGTGATTGATGCTGGATTTACATTGAGGGACATTGTTTATTTTTTACCCTTTATTAACACCTTGGCGCCGAGCGCACGCAAATATGCAGTCTCTCGGTGGCTGGGCCTTTGCAAAGAGCTTGCATCCTGCGTGCTCCCAGCACAGTGACTGGCGGCTCACAGAGAGTTCCCGATCAGTACTTGGGATCGGTAGGTTTCACTTAGTGGTCACATAGTCACAAACCCCCCCCCCCCCCCAATTCCAATCCGTTTAAACGGCTGGGAGCTGGGTTAAGAAGATTTTACTTATTTTTTTGTAAATGAGTAACAAGGGGCACTATGCACCCCTTACTCATTCATGTAAGGGTGAGGGATAGATACCTTAGGGCCCACAGATATCTTGGAGACCCACATCCATTGGGCTAGGGAGGTAGCCCTTGTCTCCATCAAATGGGAAGATTTGGGTCTTGTGTGGATTTTTGGGGACCCTGTGCTTTTTTTTGTCTGGGGTTCAAAGATAAGGGTTTGGTATAAATTTTAGAAGGAACCCCATTTTTCTTTATAAAAAGAGCAATCTACATTTTTGTAAACAATATATACTGCCCCTTTAAGGTAGAAAATGGCGTGGTGTCTCCCTCAAAACCCAAACCAGACCCTTATCCAGTGGATAAGCATCCCATATGCCCCAGATTTTAATAGGGAACCCATGCCATTTTTTACAAACAGAACCAAGCCAAGTGAGCACTGTCATTTAGCAGCAATAGTTTTTCTAAATGTCACTTTTGCAGGAGTGCATCATACAGAGGAACAACTTCACTTGTTAGCATTCTCTTAGCACGTTATTTATAAAGAGTTGTGTATTTTTATTGTTTAATTGTTTAAAGTTGAAGCCATATTGAAAGACCTGCTTCTCGTTGAATTTTTGTAAACATTGAGGTTGATTTACTAGCGGCAAATATACTGTGCACTGCAAGTGCACTACAAAAATTGCAGTTGCTCTAGAACCGAGGAAGAAGCTTTGCTGATTTTTATCATCCCATCAAACGTAAGCAAAAATGCTGTTTTTTATTGTCCTTGCATGTGATTGAGCATTTTTTGCAAAGTGAAACTTTACCTCATTTACTAAGCTCTGTGCAAGTGCACTTGAAGTGCACAGTATATTTGCCTTTAGTAAATCAACCTCATTGTTTTTGTATCCTTACATTTGCTAGATAGCAGTGCCCAGCTACCCATTCTCTTTTTTTAACAAAAGTTTGCAATGATAATTATAAAGCCTCGTACACATGGTACGATTGTTGGCAGGGGATTGTTCGTTGACAGACTGTTGTCCTAAAATCTTACCGTTAGTACACTCCTTTTGACAATTGTTGTCCAACTTTCGGCCAAGAGATGTTGAATGACAGGCTAGTAAATTTTTAGCGGACACCGGTTTGACATCAGATTTTCGTATGGTCAGTACACAAATCTGTCACACAAAAGTCGAAAGTACAAGTGCTTGGAATCAATGCTCACCAAACATGAAATTAGCAGAAGGGGCTCAAAGGGTGGCGCTCAAGAGCTGAAATTCCTCGTAGTACGTCACTACGTTAGTGTTTGTGGCACGACAATTGTGTACCATTAGTATGCAAGACAAGGTCCTCGCACACACCCTTTTGACAAAAATCAGACGCTCAGTTGGCCAACAATCGTACCATGTGTACAAGGCTTAAGATTCAGCTATCATTGACTTCATTGAGGTTCGGGTGCTATGCTCGAGGTTCACGGATTTCCTGCCTTCGTCCAGCGAACCAATCTTTGCTTGGTTTGCTCATCCCTAATCATCGACAGGTATTCTCAAATCACAAGATTACAGACAAAAGGAAGAGTTTCACTTTATGTTAAAGAAGTACAAATAAATCTGTCTTCATAATTACTTATACCAGCGCTGAAAATAAATATAAGCTTAAACCTTTTCCCACTATATAAAAAAACATGATAAAAAAACCTTTGGTTGGAGATAGGCTTTAAGCTCTGCACTACAACTTGTACCTACAGGTAAGCCTATAATAAGGCTTACCTGTAGGTACTGTAAATATCTCCTAAACTTGCAAAGTTTAGGAGATATTCAGAGTGCATGCAGCCGATGACATCATTGACACATGCGCTCTGAAGGTCCAGCTTACAGTGCCGGATCTTCAGAGCTCGTGCCGAAAATGGCGGTTCCCGTACACATGCGCAGGAGTGACATCATCGTACCCCCGGTCACTCATGTAACCAGTGGCCACAAATCCGGAAGGAAGACCGGGGGAATATGTCAGCCATCTCAGCAGTGACATTGATGCATACTAGCTCATTATGACATTGCCTTGCAGGATTTTTTTGTTTTTTAAAACCTATACCAAAAAAAAGGTAGGTTGCTACTGCTTTCCCTCTGATAATTCTATTAGCTTGGCTGTCATGCTGATCCAATGGCTTTAATACTTCTAAGCCAATTACCCCAAACAATTTAACAGAAAAGGGGTTAAATCAGAACTTCACTCTCTCAATCAACATTGACTATTTTTAATTCTTATGCTGCTAGCATTAGTAGATGGATAGGAAAGTATATTGTATTTGCTTGCTTACATTTTTTTTTACATTTCTTCAGTAACCGCCTGGTTTCCAGGTCTAGGCAAATTATGTCATACATCCCAGGAGTCTTCAGCAGGGGAGGAGGGGCTTTCTCAGCTAAGCACACCCTCTCCTGTCTGCATGCCCGAGCTAAGGGCAGGTGGATTCCAGGAAGTACATTTTATATGAATCATCTGCCCTTACTCAAGATGGCCATGGCCAGACATGCTAGGGGGCACTTTTCAAAGTGATTTTGCAACAAAATAAAGCATTTAGACATGGATAAAAGGGGAAGTTTGCTTTTGAATATCAAAAATGAATTAAAGTCATTGTAAAGACTCAAGGTTTCTATGCATGAAGGTAAAAAACACTTCTGTGTGCAGCGGCCTCCAAGACCCCCCAAGTACTCACCAGAGCTTCATCCTATTCCAGCAATGTGCAGGACAGCAAAGCTTCTCCCGGGTCTCTCATTCCTTATTGGCTGAGACAGCAGTGGGAGTCATTGGCTGGTAATAGGTTGGTATTTTGAGACTAGGCTAGTGATGTAGCTGGGGGCCAGGTTGTGGATGGCTTTCTAAGTTGTTGTTAGTATTTTGAATTCAATTTGTTGGTTGATCCAAAGCCATTGGAGGGATTGGCAGAGAGTAGTAGCAGACACTGTGCAGTTGGTAAGGTGTAAAAGCCTGGCAGCAGCATTCATGATGGAAGGAAGGCCGTTTTAAAGTGACCAATGAGAAGGGAGTTGCGGTAGTCGAGACGAGAGATGACTGGGGAGTGAATTAGGAGCTTTGTGGTTTCATTGGTTAGGAAGGGGTATATTTTGGAGATGTTGCGAAGGTTGAGGCAGCAAAATTTGAACAGTGATAGACATGGGGCCAAAAGGATAGTTCAGAGTCCAGGATTACACCTAGAACCTTGACATGCCGGGATGGGCTGATAATTGTACCATCGATCTTGACAGAGAAATCAGGGGAAGGAGCACGTGTGGGAGGAAATATTATGAGCTTGGTTTTGGATAGATTGAGTTTGAGGAAGTGGTGTGACATTCAGGCTAATATTTCTGTTAGTAAACTAGTGATATGTAAGGAGACTGAAGGAGTGAGCTGGGAGGTAGAGAGATCAATTTGGGTGTCATTGGCGTAGGGATGGTATTGGAAGCTGACCCAGGGAGGAGGTGTAGATCGAGAATAGGTCCAAGAACAGAACCTTGGGGGACCCCGATAGAGAAAGGAAAAGGAAAGGAGGAAGTAGAATTGTAAGTAACACTAAACGTGCGGTTGGATAAGTAGGAAGAGAACCAGCGAAGAGTAGAGTCACCGAGACCAAAGGCGTGGAGTTTTTTGAGGAGGAGGGGGTGGTCAACCATATCAAAGGCAGCTGAAAGGTCCAGAAGTAGGAGTACAGAATAGTGTCCATTGGTTTTGGTCATTAGTTGATAGTTTATGAGTTTTAAGAGAGCAGTTTCTGTGGCGTGTTAAGGGTGAAATCCAGACTGAAGGGGATTAAGGAGATAATTCTCGGTGAGGTGGTCGCTCAGTCGTTTGTAGACCAGACATTCAAGGAGTTTGGATAAAAAGGAAGCAAGGAGATGGGGCATAGGTTTTTAAGATTGGTGGGGTCTAGTGCGGGTTTTTAAAGTATCGGGGTGACTAGTACATGTTTTAGAAAGTTGGGGATGGCAATGCTAGAAGAGATGGAGTGATTGAAGATGTGAGTTGGAGAGTGTAGAATAGAGACAGAGGGTGAACGTAGCATTTGCGAGGGAACAGGGTCCAGGGGGCAGGTGGTTGGGTGGATGTTAGAAAGAAGTTTAGCAACCTCGTCTATAGTGGTGGGGTTGAATGAGGGAAGTTATAATTGTACCTGTGGACATGAAGTGTTAACTGGAGAAGGTATCTGTTCAGCAGAAATCTCCTCACAAATTGTATCAATCTTATGTTTGAAGTGATTGGTGATCTCCTCGGCAGTGAGTGAGTTAGTGGGAGGAGGCAGTGGCGAATGAAGTAGAGAGTTGAAGGTAGAGAAGAATTGACGGGGACGGGATGAATTTGGTAATGAGAGTGATAAAATAGGTCTGCTTGGCAGTGAGGAGGCAGGAATTGTATTTTTGGAGGGCAGATTTTTATTGCTTTAAAACACAAAGACAAAGGCTCATACACACTATAAAGGCGAACATTTTCGTCAACGAATTTTCCTTTCAATTTTCGTATAGTGTGTACACAACTTTCGACAGCCGATTCTGAATTTTAGAACGAAAATTCTCGAAGGGACAAACTCCAAAACATTTCTCGAACAGATCGAACGATTTTCATTTAATGTGTACCCTTTTTCGTACAAGAAAATCAGAAAAGAAAGACTGTGCATGATCAGAATCAATAAACAACAACAAAAAAAAACTTTGTCGTATGAGAATTTTCGTACAAATTTTCTTTCATCGGTTCTGATTTTCTGTGAAACAATGAGGAAAATCGGACGATCGTTCGCCAGATTATCTTATAGCGTGTATGTCTTATGCCACAGGCGCTCAAGAGCACAGCTATGTTTTTTCAGACTTCTGGTGTCATCTGTTTCCCGAGGTTGCAGGGGTCAGGGCCTGATTCTGTGTATAGCAATTTGACATATCTTCTATTACTAATTATTAAACAATTATTGCTCAAATAAGCTGGAACATCCAGAAACTGAAGATTTTAGGTACTATTTATTTTGGACACGTAACATTTATCTTTTTCAGTGCTGCACAGTGAGAATATTTGCTCCCTGGTATACATCGCATTTTCAGCGCTTACTGATGAGGCGCTGTCTTAGATTGTTATTTGCCAATATTATTTTATTATTCTGTGCATTGGTTTTAGTAGATGTGATATTTATTTGAATACTACATGTGAACACACAGATCATACAACTTTTGGCATTTTAGTAGAAAGCAGTCTTATGTTGCATCTCTTCATTAGGTACAAACAAAGCAATTAAAACAAATTTGTGCTTGCAACAACCATTTCTAAATTACACAAAATATTTTGATTTGATTTACAATACATGAAATAAGCCTGGGTTGATTAAGGGCTTGCAATTAAGGATCCTAATCATTCTCTGCAAGTGATTATAAAGTTCAATGCTGAGTTGTGTATGACATTGCGGTAATTAAATTGCCTGCTGACATCTAGTGGCAACAAAAAAAAATGCAAGTATTTGTTGATGCCGTATTGCAGCATTGTGCATTAGCTGGACATTTTTATGATTTGCTTATTTTTTGGCTATTAAACTTTTTTAAATAATTAAAGTTTTTTAAATAATAGTGTATTACATGTTCTAAATACAAAATGTGTTTATTAATATAATAATGAGTAGTATTAATAACAACAAATTGGACTTATTGCTGACCAACAAGAATGACAACAAGTGAACAATTTTAGTGTCATGTCTGTCAATTAATGGGGATATAAAGTATTTTAAAAAGATCAGACTGCTGTAGGACCTTCCATGAAATAACAGGGAGAGACAGAAATGTACCCCTTCCTGTCCACCGGAAGTGTCTTCCTTCCTATCCATACACACCACCTTGGATGGTGGTCAGATTTAGGCATTTCTTCTAACATTCTAGAATAATAAAAAGGGACAACTTTTAGCACAATGTATATGGGAAAATGAGACACACCCATACTTGGCCCCTAATTACACAGGCCAGGAAGAACTTATTCACACAAAAATGGTTGCTTAAACCCAAAAGTGCTGTTTCCTCATTGATTATTTCTAAAAAGTGGCATATTAACATAAGATATGCAATAATTATAAGGTTTGATAAAAAAAAGTTTGGTATAGTATAAGACGTTTGGTAGTATTATATTTGTTACAGTGGTCTATACATCAGACCAAAAAAGAAGAATAACTGAGGAGGATGGAGGGTTTCAGAGGGACTGTCCTTACAAATCAGGGACTGTTAAGAGCTATTTAGAAGCTATGAGTAAGCACTAACGCTAGTGCGAAACGTCAACTCTTCTCCTGTCTGCTGCTATTTTGTTTTTGATGTGAATCTTCTTAATAAACGAAGCAAATCTACGAGTGCGGCTGTCCAGCATTTATCTTCCTCTTATTGCTACTAGCAATAGCCAGCACCAACAACCTCCTAACCAAGAAGGATTTACTTTTTGCCTGTCTAATCCTCCTGGAGCGGTGATTACTCTTCTCTACTGTTAAGAGCTATTTAGGACTTGTGAAGACAGGTGCCATATTTCTACACTTGACTTATATTTGATGCATGCTCTAAAGTGTTACTAAACCCAGGACCCTGCATGTGCTATATCTGGTCTCCCACAGTACACAGAATATGGAGATGCAACTATTTTAGTGAATATAAACTGCTAAATACCTTTTCTCATCAGCAGTATATAGCAGTCTTGTGACTTCTATCAGTGTCTGGTTAAAGCTTGTATGAGGTGTTTTCATTCTCCCCTGACAGTCCTATGAGGCTGCATGACCTCTGACTTTCTGTTTGGACAGTGCTGATTGGCTCTGTGCCGATCATATGCACCCCCCATCCCAAAAAAAAAAAAAACCTCTCTAGCAATATGCACCAGACTGAGCATGTGCATTGTGCCTCCAATGCTCTGTTCTATCAGCAGATGGATTGGGGACAATAAAATGAGGGGGAGATCAGAGAACACAGGATCAAACAGTCTTTTTACACAATGAGGAGGATTGACACCTTAGGTTCCACAATGAGTATAATAAGCATGTTTTACTGTATATACAGAATGATTTTACTGTTGTGGGTTTAGTACCATTTTAATCACAAGTCTACAGTTTATTATTTACTCTTAATATGTAGTGTGGATGGCTTTTCTGAGACTGCATTTGACCTGCTTTACATTTTATTGGACACAGCAGGTCCTATTAAGATCCATTCATGTTGCAAGCAAATTACAACCCCTGCCCACACACACACACACACACATTGAGTAGTGCTACATTTGAATGCAAAATGCAGCATTCATAAACAAAACCCATCTACATGAATTGATTTTTGGGTCACAACCAGTGCCATCTTAAGAGCATTATAGGCCCCCGGGCAATACAGTGTACTGGGGCCCTGTCTACACAGTCACGCACAATTGCGCAAAGTTTTCACATTTTCTCTTTCTCCTCTGCAGCCTATTTTCCTCTTATGTGCTCCACTCAAAACAGTACGTTTCATTTCTGCTCTAAAGGTTATTTTCACCAACACGTAATAAAGTTTCTTTTTCCTCACCTTTCTTACACTTCCTCGAACTAGTGGCAACTCTAATGCCGCGTACACATGGTCGGACTTTTCGGCTACAAAAGTCCGACAGCCTGTCCGACAGACTTTCGACTGACTTTTGGCGGACTTTTGGCGGACTTTTGGCGGACTTTTGGCGGACTTGCGGCAGACTTTCTAACGAACGGACTTGCCTACATACGATCACACAAAAGTCAGACGGATTCGTACGTGATGACGTACACTGGACTAAAATAAGGAAGTTGATAGCCAGTAGCCAATAGCTGCCCTAGCGTGGGTTTTTGTCCGTCGGACTAGCACACAGACAAGCGGATTTCTGGGTCCGGCGTAGTTACGACGTAAAGATTTGAAGCATGTTTCAAATCTAAAGTCCATCAGATTTGCGGCTGGAAAAGTCCGCTGAAAGTCCAGGGAAGCCCACACACGATCGGATTGTCAGCCGTATTTTGTCCGTCTGCGTCCGTCGGACTTTTGTAGATGAAAAGTCCGAACGTGTGTACGCGGCATAAGATTGCTATATAAGGGGGACACATAAGATATTACAGTCAAAACTTGGGGGGGCCCGGGCACTAAAAACTTTCACCACTAAATCATACAACTGAAAAAAACGAAATAAATATATATAAATGTACACACACTCACACTCTGGTGCTGCCTGGTGGGTATTAATGCTGGCGTGGGTACTGCTGGTGCTGCTGGGTATTAATGCTGGCGTGGGTACTACTGGTGCTGGTGGGTATTAATGCTGGCGTGTGTACTGCTGCCTGGCTCCTCTGAGATGCCGAAGTGTGACAGGAAGCTGTGGCATGTGGCTGCAGTAGAGAGCAGAGCCAATGCTTCCTGTATCTGTCACAGGCGGAGTGCATTTCATATCACTCCACCTGTGAAGAGCCGGAACTACACAGAGAGCATCAGCTCTGTCCTTCACAGTGACAGCTGACTCACACTGCACACTGCCCGCCGCTGAGTCGCTGACTGATATCGGGCCTGTCACTGATCGCGCGGCACTCTGTCGCTGTGAGGTAGCCGCACCGCACAGCACTGTGTGCGGCAGCAAACTTTGTGACATCTGAATGATGCTTGGCTGGGGTCGCTGGGCAGGTGGGCCCCCCCAGGCAAGTGGGGCCCCCGGGCAACTGCCCAGCGTGCCCATGCGAAAAGACAGCCCTGGTCACAACTCCTGATTTTGTAGTAATCAGAGCAGAAGATTATTAAAATTAATTGAAACTTTTTTTATCAGTCACAGTGAGCTCAGGGTATTTTTGTTTGATATATATATATGGAGGAGAGAATGGGTGGGACTTTAAATGAGACATATAAAGGATATGTCTCCATCCTTAATTCAGTAACAAGAGGAAAAAGTTTAGATGAGGCCAGACCATTGGATAAAAATGTATAAATGTATTTATTGTCAAAGAAGTAACCCTAGCACATAATAGCATACATGCAAAATTTCATATATATCCCCAATATGAAAACATGTCATATATAAATGGTAAAACAGCACATGCCAGTTGCCGGTATACAGGGCTCCATATGATAAAATAATAGGTGGTAACAGGTCAACCTGTGAGAGTATAAAAAAGACATGATATAATAGAGTCATGAATACATCCTGGATATGACCGATGCGTTTCGTGGTACAAACCACTCTTCAGGGGCGAATGTGTCAACATGTCTGAAAAAGAAATAAGTATCAATAAATCTAATAATTTAACTCAAAAAGAGGTATATATGTATATATCATAAAAAAGAAAAGGGATATCCAATCCTGATAGCTTACATGGAGCTAAAAAGCAAAAACATGCAGTATTTTCAAACAAGGGGTCCGTACAGTAGTCTGTCCTGGGAGCTGAGGTATGGAACCCGCAGGTAGCGTGGACACAAACAAAATAACCCCCCTGGATAGAAAACTCAATGTGTGCTGGGTGATAGTGAATTACCCCAAGATCTGTAAGAAAATAAATGATGAGAGTCTTTTATATATAAGATAGTGCTAGTAAAAGTGGGGATAAACACCTTACACCATGGGAGGATGTAAAAAAAAAAAAAAGTTTGAAGTGTATAGGTATAGAAGAGCCAAAAAGTATGAAAGTGAATCAAGCTAGATGGTGGAGAAGGAAACAAGAGTGTGCAGAGTGTTGCATGAATCCACATGCTTATTGCCCATAGAAAGCAAGGATATGGTGAGGAAGATAGGTTGGATAGGTGCTCAAACAGACATAGCATACGCAACAGAGCTTACCTTGTGTTCAATAAGGTAAATTAAATTAAATAGTAGTAGCATCCACCATGTGGTGTGCAGCATGCACGGTGTGCAGGTGAAAGACTGTGGCAGTGAGAAATATTTTTGTGCACGCCTGACAAATGATCGCAGGGCCAGCCCAGCGTCACGCTGGCAGCCTGGCATGACATTGGAAGAGAGGCATCCACATGCGGGTGGCCGTTGCCGCCCACTAGTGGAGCCAGAATACCTCCCCACGTAAATCAGCCAGGAGGTGGACTAGGCGCCCACACGATGGCGCAAAATAATGACGTGACCGTTGAGCATGATTCCGATGTGCAGTGGGCGGCCCGTCCTATCTCCATACGGAGTAAGGAGAGTAAGCTATCAGGATTGGATATCCCTTTTTTTATGATATATACATATATACCTCTTTTTGAGTTAATATATGACATATATATTATGTTTTCTTGTTGGGGACATATGACATTTTGCATGTATACTATTATGTGCTAGGCTTACTATTTTTATCCAATGGTCTGTCATATGCCTTATCTAAAGTACCAAACTTTTTCCTTTTGTTTTATATATATATGTGGTTTGCCTCATTATTGGAAAGCATTGGAAAATGCTTTTCTTCTCTGTAAACTGTTTTACGCTACAGTTTAACTCTCACGTGTGTAACATTTTATAAGGTGTAAAATGTACATCTTAAATGATTATAAGATATAAGATTTATGCAGATAAAACAGCATATCAAATATTAATACATTAACATTTAAATGACCTAAAGGACATTTATACTGTATATTACAAACTGTTACAAATCCCAGGTACAATCCAATAATAGGCCCTTATATTTACCAAGATCTGTAACTGTCTTTATCCAGGAATCATTAATATTTTAGATTTTCATTAAAACCTTAAAGGCAAAGTTCACATTTGGAACATGCTACATATTTTACCCGTATGTAGGGTGGAATATGTAACATGTTCCACCCCCTGCCTCCTCTCTCCCCCGATCCCCCCTACCTGTGACAGTAGGCAAGGGATCTTCTCCCCGCATCCGCTGTCAGAATTTACAAACAGCACAATCTTGTGGCGCTCTGCCCACATGGCTGCAGCATTCATTTATAGAGTTCTCTGCAGCTGACGGTTTAAAGTTCTTAATGAACTGTGAGGGTGCTGGTGAGCGATCTCAAAGTCCATTGATTCTTCCTGCCACTTGGTAACTGTATGTCCATATTGGAGGTGTGGGCAGACAGTGTACTGAGAGCCTGTTGGATCCAGGCATTTTACCTGCAAAAAGATGCACATTTATTATTTTTTGTAAAAGGTGAACTTAGCCTTTAAGCTTTAAATTGGTTATAAAGGCAAAAGGTTTTTACCTTAATGCATTGTATGCTTTCCATGTCAGCTGTCAGCCCCCTACCCTAAAATACTTACCTGAATCCAAAATTGATCCAGAGCTGTGCCCGAAGAGCGCTGCCCTTTTCACTTTTTTTCTCACAGGAGGCTCAGCAGCAGCAGACACTGTTGTCAATCAAATACTGTGAGAAGAAAGTGGCAGGCGGGGCTGAGCTGCACTTTGTGTGTCAATAAACACAGTGAGGCTCAGCATCGAGTCCTCATGAGTGCCCCCATAGCAATCAGCTTACTATGGGGTCACTCAGAAGATAGGCAAATCCAGGGTCACTGGCAGAGGACCCCAGAAGAGGAGGATCAGGGCTGTTCTGTGAAAAACCATTGCATTGTATGTATAACATGTATGTTATTTTAGAAAAATAAAATTAAACCTTTACAATCACTTTAACCACTTGTCGGCCACCCACCGCAGATATACTGTAAGGTAGCACGGCTGCGCGAAGCAACCTACCTGTATGATGTTTTGTGCACTAGCCCGTGTCGCTCTGTTTTTGTTTATAGTGCAAACAAAAAAGACTGCAGAGGTGATCAAATACCACCAAAAGAAAGCTCTATTTGTGGGAAAAAGGACATCAATTTTATTTGGAGACAGCGTTGCACGACTGCGCAATTGTCAGTTAAAGTAACGCAGTGGCGTGTTGCAAAAAAATTGCCTGGTCATTAAGGGGGTAAAACCTTCCAGTCCTTAACTAGTTAATACAGGAAGCCAGCTTTTAATTTTCAGTGGGAAACCTGTTCCAATTATTAAGTTGAACTCTGTCCATGGCTATTTTCATGCAAATAACAATACTGTTTATTAGACAAGAAATGGTAGAAATTAAGTGATGTATACCATTTTTGATCATGAGACTGCAGTGAAAATGCTTAGATGTTAATTTGCTGAAAACCTTTTTAATTCTGCATTACCAGAGAACCAGACTGTTGTCTGGGCCTTCTGCCCACTGGATTTTGCCCAAAGAAATTGAAAAGAATATTTAAATTTCCAATATGAGTTTATACTTTATACGATACAATTTGAGAAACACATTTTGTGGCATAAAAGTCAAGGATGCTATATAGAGAATGAGCATTTTACTCGGTCTGTTAAAACTGGAATTAATGAATTCAGCATTATCACTTCCTGGGCCAGTGATTTAAATTACATTTTTTTTCAAAGGAAGGGTCATTTGACAGTTCAGTAAAGGAACATATGTCCTATCCAGCTTTTGTGACATTTTTAAGCCTCTTGCACACTGCAGGCTAAAAAAGCTCAGTACAGTTTTTTTTTATTTACTGAGCTAAATTACAGCCCATTAATTGTAATGTGCCTATGCACACAGGAGCATAAACAAGTGCTGTGCATTGTTCAGCATATAAAAAAATAAAGAAAAATCTGCGCAAATGCGTACAAACGCGTGCAAATGTTCATTTACATACTGTGCAAAATGAGAGATGCGAGAATGCGCATTTGCACGAAAATTGCGTGAACGCATATACATGAATACAAAAATGTAATACGAAAAAGTAGATGCTTAAACAGGAGTATCATGTGAAAGAGGCCTGTTATTAGTTGCAGTATTTTATTGTTAAAGCATATCTATGGTCAAAATGTAAAAACATATATTACTGTAAATTCTGCATTGTATTTCAGTTATTTCTAGCCTACTCTTACTAACCACTTGCGGACCGCCCGCTCACAATGTACTCCGGATGGGTGGCCCGCCCAGACAAAGCGACATACTGGTACGCCTGTCTCTGGGCCTGTCCTTGGGCTTAGCCAACACACTGTATTTGTACACAATGGAAGTCTGTCAGCAGGTCTCGGCCAATGATCCATCCCTGGGACCTGATGATTGGCTGTGTCCAATCACAGCCCTGTGTTGATAATCTGTACAGAGGGAACAATCTCTGTTTCTTAAACCTTCAAAGCAGGGATAAATAACAAAGAGATCTTTAGTAAAAATCAGCACACATTACACATTGTTAGGCACACATTTAACCCCTTGATTACCCAAGATGTTAACCCCTTCCTAGCCAGTGTTATTAGTACAGTGACAGTGTATAGTATTAGCAATGATTACTGTATTAGTGTCACTCGGGATGTCAGTGGCAGTCATTTCCCACTCAGTGTCAGTTAGTGTTAGTTTGCACACCGCACCATCGCAGTCCCATAATAAGTCACTGATCACCACCATTAGTAATATAAAAAATATAATACAAATTCCAGTATATATACCATCATTTGTAGACACTGTAACTTTCACGCAAACCAATCAGTATACACTGGGATTTTTTTAACAAAGACATGTAGTAGAAAACTGTTGGCCTAAATTTATATTTTAAACATTTTTTTTTATATATTTATTATAGCAGAAAGTAAAAAATATTGTTGTTTTTTTTTTTTTGCTTTTTTTCTGTATTTTTTCATTTATATAATAAAGAAATTTAAAAAAAACTGTGGTGATTAAATACCACCAAAATAAAGCTCTAATTGTGTGAAAAAAATATATCAATTTTGTTTGAGTACAATGTTGCGTGACTGCGCAATTACCAGTTAAAGTAGAGCAGGGCTAAATAGCAAAAATGGCCTGGTCATGAAGGGGGTAAAACCTTCCAGAGCTGAGGTGGTTAATCTGAACACTCTTGAAGTTTGTAAACTTACACATTTACTTCCTTGAATTCTGTGACATATATTCACTATGCCCTGTGAGTAGGCACTGCTGTGTCACACATTTCACAGAGCCTACCTTCTGAATTACAGAGGTGTTGAGAGGAGGAGTTTCAGGAGGCGGAGTCAGTACAGGAATTACTGCTTGCAGGCAGCAAGGTACCATGGAATATATAGTCCTGGAAATTGAAAGTAAATAGCAGAGGAAATGCTGTAAAGCATTCACAAAATCCAGCAAGTTGTGGAAAGAGACAGCCAGCAGACAGGCAGAGCTCACAACATAAAGGAAGATTTTTTAAGTAAGCTTATATTGAATTGACAAAAATTATTTGTATTGTTATTACAATGTTGATGTTAAAAATGATGTTTCAGCTGTCAGTGGGATTTCCCTTCCCCACTTTCTCCTTTCTCTCCCACCAGCTCTACCAGGTATCTTCCCTGCCTCTGTTCTCTCCCTCCAGCTGCAGAGTGTTCTCCTAGCGACAGGGGCGGACTGACCAGTTGGTCAGTTCAGCCGTGGTCTGAGGGCCTGGCTGAGAAAGGGGGCCCGTCGGCAGTGGCGTAGTGTGGGGGGAGCAAAATTATTACTGTGCCGTGCCAAGTCTGCCGAGAGTGCCATCCCAAGTGTACTGTGTGTTGCAGTCAAGTGCCTCCCCCACCCCCTACCCCTTCCGATGAGGCATATCCTAGACACAGCACTCTCCCCCTGCCCAGGGACTCCTGTGGTCTAGCCTGTTCTCCCATGATGCCCCTGGTGTGGCCAGCCAATGTGTGTGAGAACAGCAGAGGAGGAGGGGCGGTGCTTGGTGCAGAGTGTACGGTGACTGTTGGTGGAGCTCTCGGCAGGCTGGGGAATTCTGAGGAGCGGCTGGGACTCCAGAACAGTACCCGGTGCTGGGGAGAGCCCTGATCAGATGGACGATCATGGAAGCTTTGGAGAGGTAAGCAAAATCCACCGATCTACATTGTACATGTGGGGGGGTGAGTAGTGCAGGAAGTAGAAATCAGGTACGTCAGTGTAGGAATCAGGTAGGTTAGTGTAGTGGTCAGGTAGATTAGTGTAGGGATCAGGTAGGTCAGTATAGGAATTGGGTAGGTTAGTGTGGTGGTCAGGTAGGTTAGTGTAGGGATCAGGTAGGTAAGTATAGGAATCAGGTAGGTTAGTGTAGTGGACACTCAGACTGATCTGTGTGTGATCGGCTGCATTGGAGGCCAGAGGAGACACCCCATATCTCTCCATAAAGAGGACCTGTCAGGGCCCATGCTATTACAAGTCATGTTGTTCATCCCTTATAATAGCAATAACATTTATCAAAAAAAAGTTAAAGGTACAGCGTAAAAAAAAAGTAAATAAAAAAAAAGATAACAAAAAAGTAAATATAGGTATTGGTAAATGGTATCGGCGAGTACTTGAGGAAAACTATCGGTGCTCGTACTCAGTCTTAAAAAAATGATATTGGCGCAACCCTAATGTAATCCAACTCTGAATGTAATCTACAATCAATTTATTTTATCATAATACAACCAATAGAACTGTATGTATGTTTTGCTTGCATCTATCTAGCAAGGTTACTCTGTGGTATAAGCAAGGAAGCTGAGATTTCTGCAGTGTGTAAATGTGCATTACTATACAAAGATGCTGTACATACAAAAACTATTAAAATATTAGGAATACAATACAAGACTGACAGATATCTATAAAAAGCAAAATGCCTAGCAAACTGAACAGCCTATGGTCTATAATAGTACAAATACACTTAAAGGTTACTTATCTTCTGTTACTGTATGTTCGTGATCTCCATTGGCAACGATTCTCCTGGAGCATCAGGCAAGTTTCTTCTATCATGAGTGGCATCAGATGTTACAGCATGATGGTGTGTGTGTGTCTCCCTACTCACCCCTTTCATGTGTCAGGCTGTTTGCTATAGTTACCAAACAACAGAAAACATGCCTGTTTACTGTAGCTGTAGAAACAATAGACTGTTGAAAACTGTATCTACGTACCCATTGTCTAATCAAGCCAACACCTGACAGTAATCTAACAGTCATTCTTTCAGTTTGAAAGCTGAAAAAAAACCTCAAACAACTAACTCTCTTTCTTGTGTACTGTAGCTATAGAGACAATAGCCTGTTGAAAACTGTAACAATACAACAATACCCATTGTATCCAGCATTTGTTTGAGAAAGTCTGTCTCTGTGACACCAGAATGTTATGAGTCTTATAGAAAAATTATATTTTATATAAAACGCAACACATCCCGCCCTTTATTTTTCTCTCAGACTACACACAGAAAATCTCTTCATTACTAAACTCATTCTAAACATTCATTTTCCTTGAATGCAGCACCTCCCATATTTCTGTCATTGAGAAGGTGTTTCAGTCTTTAAAAGTTCATTAGAAAGTCCATTCTAAAGTTCTTTAGAAACAAGTCCAGGCTTTTAATACATTAAAGGCCTTGCTCTCCACAGCTCTTGCGATCTTCCGTCATTCTTTCCATCATGTCCTATGGATCAAATCGGAGTCAGCCTGTGGAGTGGAAAACAAAGCGGATTATCTGCTCCTTCTAATAATACATAAACAGTAGATCCAGGGCCTTCAGCTACAATCTCTCCTCTAAATGGCTTCTTGCCTGGATATCTGACTAACACTTTGCCCCCTGCCTCTACCCACTTCTTTTTTTTTTTCTTCTTTTTTCTTTTTTCTTTTTTTTGCCACTCAGCTTATTTTAAGTAGTGAGACAACAATCAACTTTTCCATTCATGTACGTCTCTCTTAATCTTTTTCTTCACATCACTGTGGCTAATTTTCATACCAATAAAATTAGGAATAAACAAGGAAGGGGTAGGAAAGGTACAGATCTCCCATAATGTAGTATTCTTCCTATCTCAATATAAGCCCCTCCCTTCTTTCTCTTTTCCCACACTTATATTAAAAAGAAAACGACCTTTATTATATTATCTCTATTACCCTTTTCCCTTAATATTTTACACTATTTCATCTCCCCCCTCCCCCCCTTATTCCCCTGGTGTAAGTACTCTTCCCAAATATAACTCTACTAGTACCTAATTTTCTCAGCGTAACTCCATGTTTTTTTAAACTCTCTCCAACTCTTCCATTTATCTTTCCTTCCCTCCCCCCGTTCTTCCTTGTTACCATAAAACCTATCCATGGTATAGGTTTCTTCCACGGCATTTATCCACTCCCATATCTGTGGGCTTTCTTTTTCCCTCCAATTTTTGGGTATTAATTTTTTTGCTGCATTGATTAAATGAGGCACCAACGAGGCTTTATATTGTTTCTCACTATCCTTAATGCCGTGGAAGAGCACCAACCATGGCTCTTTTTTCACCTCATTTCCAGTAATCTTTTTGACCATGCTCAAAACTTTTTCCCAATATTTTTGAATCTTCGGGCACTTCCACCTTAAGTGTGCCATTGTACCTATTTCCCCACATCCTCTCCAACAATCTGCCGATGTTTCTTTTTGGAATTTACTGGCCCTCTCTGGTGTTATATACCACCTCACTAAGCACTTATAATTCATTTCGGCTGTTTTTACATCTATCGCCGAGCTGTTGTTAAGGTTCATAATCTTTTTTATCGTGCTAAAATCTATCAGTGTCCCCAAATCCTTTTCCCATTGTTTAATATAAGTGGGCTTCTCTATTTCATCTTCTACTAGTAATAATTTATATAATTTTGATATAGTGTTTTTTGTGTTTTCTATCGTGCATAATTTTTCCAATCCCGTCAGTTCTTCTCCTGATCTTATAGGTTGTGGTAGTTTTTTAATAAACCTTTCTAACTGTGCATACCGCCATCCATTAATCACCCATGTTTCTGTATTCTGTTGCAACTCGTGAATTGTTCTAATTTTCCCTTTTTTCATTATCTCTCTTAGTTCCACCTTATCTTTCTTTATCCATTTCCCCCCTATACTCACTTTCCCTGGAGCAAAAAACTCGTTATCGTTTACTCTTATAAGTGGTGAGTTATAAGTCTTATTTAACTGTTTATAGGTTCTATCCCACATCCTAAGTACCACCCTTGTTAACCCATGTGTATTTTCATCTATCGTTCTGTGTTGGGGGGGGTTCCAAATAATTGCTCCTAACTGTGCCTTACTATAAAATTTTTCAAAATTTACCCATCTTTTTTCTTGATTATCCCTTGCCCATTCTATCGCTCGTGACAAAATTATTGCGTTGTAATATGTTACAATATCCGGAGCCGCCAAACCCCCTTTCTTTTTTTCTTTTCTTAGCATCTTTAAAGATACCCTCGGCTTTTTATTTTTCCAAATAACATTTGTTAGTATTGTTTTTAGTTTTCTGAGGTAATATGTTGGTAGACCTATAGGTAACATTTGGAATTTATATGTAATTTTTGGAAGCAGGGTCATTTTTATGGTGTTTATCCGGCCTATCCAAGAAATTGGTCTAATCTGTATTTTTTTACCCTCTTTCCTAATTTCATCCAGTAGGGGGATGTAGTTCTTTTATATATTTTCTCCAGGGAATTAGCTAGTTTTACTCCTAAATATTTTATTTCTTTTTTCCATATAAATTGAAATTCCTTCCTCAAATTTTCCACTTCTGCTTTTCTTAGGTTTATGTTTAGGATTTCAGATTTTCCCATATTAATCTTAAAATTTGAAAGCTCTCCATATTGTTCTATCGTTCTAATTAATTTTGGCAGGGTACATTCTGGTTTGATTATATAGAAGAGCACGTCATCGGCGAATGCCGATAACTTGTGTTCTTCATTACCCACCACTTCTGACCCTCCCAAAGAACATCAATAGGGAGCAGAGGAAATATACTGATATTTCCCAGAAGAACACTGCTGTTTATTTTGGAAGGTTTGCTGTTATGTAGCCCCACTTTCCACTCTTGCTGAGAAGTATCCACTAACCAGTCAGAGTCCCAGCCACTGTCTTGAAGCTCATCTGTCAATGCAAATGTAACTTCAAACCTTCCTGCCAGATTCCCTCTCATTCCTAGATAGTCTTCAGCTTCAAATACGTCACTCTTGGTTTCTATGTCATGGGAAGCAGTAACATGGTATCTGTTAAGCCCTGTTCTTTCAGGAACCTTACATAAATACTGAACTCTGCACTCCAGCTGTGGAATGTATGCCCCAACCCCTACCATCTTCTCATATGGTGTGCTTTTGGCTATTGGCCTAGAATTTAACAACATGACTGCCTGTGTGAGGACCCGATCCCACCCCCTTAGTGTATGTGTGGGTGTAAGTTTGCGTATCTGGTCCTGCAATAGCCTGTTGTATCTTTCAATCAAACCAACTGCCTGTGGATGGTATAGGATGTGGTACAACCAATACACTCCAGAATCTTTGGCCCACTGCTGTACTGTTGATCCGGTGAAGTGTGAGCCGTTATCACTTTGGACTTGTTTGGGACAACCATAAGCAACGACAAGTTTCTGGAGCAGTTGAAGCGTTGTGGCTTGATCTGCACATTTGCAAGGATGAACAAGCATGAGTCCTGAATAGGTGTCCACTGCAGTGCAACAATATCTCAGTCCATTGTTTCCCTGGGGCAGGGGACCAATGAAGTCAATCTGCCAGATCTCTGTAAGCCTCTCACCCCTCTTAATTGACCCAGTGGAGTACTTTTGCAATGGCCATTGTCACACTTCTCCACACACTGTACAGTTCCCTATTACAGTCTTTATCATGTCCATGGATATAGGCAATCCTCTCTGCTGTGCCCATTCATATGTTGCTTTCTGCCCCAAATGTCCAGATTGCTTGTGGGCCCAGTTGGCCAAGTTCATCAAGACAGGATCAATTGGCACAACTGCCTTCACTTTGGCGATTTCATCTGCAACTCTGTTATAGTTCTCAAAGTCTGGGACTAGGGGCACATGTGCATCAACATGCCCCACTTTTATGGTGCAGGAGTGAGCTTCCTTCCAGATGTAGTCCCAGACTTCCTTGCCTCCCCACACCACCTTTCCATGAATCATCCATTCATTGGACTTCCACGTGGGCATCCAAGTTGTCAGTCCTTTAAAAACCGCCCAGCTGTCAGTGTAGATAGTGACATGGGAAGAAGGATCCTCCTGAAGAGTCATCACCACAGCTTTCAACTCTGCATACTGACTGGACCCTCCATTTCTGGTCTCCTGCAGGACTGTGTCTGTACTTGGGTTGTAGGCTGCTGCTGTCCATTTACGTCCAGACAAGGTGACTATGGCTGAACCATCAGTGAACCACACTGACTCCCTTATGTCTTCTGACAGAGACTCAAAGGGTGGAGCCTCTTGAATAGGGGATGACTGCAGCACAGGAATTTCTTCTTCTGGCCGGGTGCTGGTAAAAGTGACAAGCCCAGCCAACTGTTTTGAAATGTCTCTAACATCCTCAGCTGCAATACCCCCTCTTTCTTGAAGGTACCACTTCCATTTCATCAGTGTCTGGTTCTGGGCTACAGCTGCCCTAGTGGTCAGTCCATTATCTCTCACCCATCCTGCTATTGGCAATGCAGTATGGATGGTGACAGTGTCCTTTCCTGTAATGGTCTCTACATGTTGAAGTGCTGTGTAGGCCCCAAAAAGGTACTTCTCTAGGGGCGTGTATCTCTTCTGTTCCCCTGTCAGTTGTTTGGACCAAAATCCAATGGGTATTGCTCTCAGTCCTTTCTTTTCATTTGGCTGCCACAGACTCCAAGATATGGTACCATTCTGCTCCACTACATCCAGCTGAAATGGTACTCCTTGTCTCACGGGTCCTAATCCCTGATGCTGCAAAATAGCTTCTTTAGCAGCCAGGAATGCAGTCCGCTGCTCTAAACCCCATGAGAACTCAGTCTTTTTTCCGGTGACATTATATATAGGCCTCAGAATCAGTCCAAGATGTGGGATGAACGATCTCCAGAACCCCACAACACCAATGAACTTCTGTGCCTCCTCTTTGGTAGTAGGGGGCGACAGAGCCTGGATAGTTTGCACAACTGTCTCTGGAATTTTCCTCTGTGGCCCAGTCCACATCATTCCCAGGAATTTCACTTCTGTGGCAGGTCCTTGAACTTTGTCTCTGTTGATAGCCCACCCTCTGTTCTTCAAGTGCTCTGTCAGCAGGTGCAGTGCTTCAGTTACATCTTCTTTTGTCCCAGAGATCATAATGTCATCAATGTAGTGAAACACAGCTAATTTCAAATTCAGGGTACTTAAATCTCGGGCAATCAGTCCATGACAAATCATTGGAGAAGGAACATAATCTTCAGGAAGCACGGTGAAAGTGTACTGGCGGCCGTCCCACACCATAGCAAACTGGTTTTGACACTCTGGGTCTATCAAAATTGAAAAGAAAGCATGAGCCAGATCTATAATAGCATGATATTCTCCTGCATCTTTAGCAATTTTCTCAACAATTGAGATCATATCTGGTACAGCTGACTTCAATGGAGGTGCCACTTTGTTTAGACCTCTGTAATCCACAGTCATGCTATATGCCCCATCGGGTTTCTTTACTGGGAACAACAGAGATGAGAAAGGACTTACAGCAGGTCTAAGGATCCCTACTCTCAAATATTCTTGAATGGTCTCCCCAATTTCTTTGTGGCCTCCAGGAAGTCTGTACTGCTTGAGACAGACTGGCTTTTCTGGTGGAGGAATGTAGACAGGGGTCCATTTCGCATGACCTCTGACCACAGCCTTCACCGCCCTTACCAGATACGCTTTATCAGGATACCCGAATGTGAATGTACCTCTTTCAGTCTGAATTAACTGATCTTGAAGTACATCCATCCCAAGAATATTTTCGGGTAACTCTGATACCAAAACATTTGTCATAAATCCTGATCCCTTGCCAACAACCAATTTCACCCGGATCCCCACTAGTGGTGTAGTTTGCCCTCCCAAACCTTCTACATAAATCAATTCTCCTTTGTGATGGGAAGGATTCCCTTGCAAAAGTGTAACTTTGGCTCCGCTATCAACTAAAGCCATTACATGTGTAGGAGAAGATGACTTCCCCCACCATACAGTGACAGGTGCATATGGGCATCGGTCTCCTGCTGTCACTGCCCTCACGGCTATTACAGGAAACTCGCCTTCCCTTCATAAAGGGTAAGGAACCTCCCAATCCCCTTTTCTGATTCTCTCTAACTCCTCCCCAGGATAAAGGGATTTGGGTTCATGTTCAGTTTTGGGACTTGGTTTGGGGCTAGCAGGACGGGTCTGTTCTATTTTCTCTAAGTCCAGGCTGATGTTATCTTCACTAGGAGTAGTGTTTCTAACCCTGACAGTTTTCCCTACTAAATGTTTCCACCTCTTCAGCATTTCTGCAGTAGAAATGCCATCTATCTCATCTTTAGGTACTCCTGCCTTTAATAGGTCCACCCACATTTGTTTCCTAGAAATAACTAGCCTGGTTTTCGCTTCACCTCCTGTCTTCTCTACCCCATTCCCTTTCTTCTCTGTTCTTTTCTGCTTGTATTATTCCTGTCTGGCCTTGATCTTATCTACTGCCCTGACAAGTTTTGTTTTAGTCTCCTCTAGCTCCCCCAACTGGCTTAAAAGGGTTGTGGCTTCATGAATTTTGCTGTTTAATCCCAGGCCTCCCAAAAAGGACAATAATGGAGCCCTGAGATTAAATGGCGCAGACTTCATCAGCTTAGAGCGCAGAGCAGACGTAAAGGGTTCCATATCCGGACCCATCCATTCTGGAAACGTATTTAATCCGGTTATACAACCCATCTCATGTAACCTGGAAATACCCTCTCCTATTGCTCTCCATGAGTAGGTATTTTCCAGGTCAGTAGGACTAGCGTATACTCAGACTATTCCATCTCTCACGAGGTCTAACAGTGAAAAATTCACGCTAAACTCTTGGGCTTTTCGCATTGCCTGACGCAATTGTGGATCATGGGTTAACACTCCCATAGTCACTGCTTCCTTACCTGACAAAACAACACTGTCCGCCCCTTCATCCCATAAGCGTAGGAGCCAGGTCAATAGGGGCTCCCCAGACCTTTGTTTGTATTGTTTTGCCAGCTCATGGAGTTCAGTTTGTGTAAACTCCCGTACTTCTTCAAATTCAACATCTCTGGGGTTGCGATAATGCACCTCCCCATCTGCCATATCCTCTCTATCATGTTGCCGTTTCCTATGCTTAGTAATGAGAGGTCTGGAATACTTTTCACACTAGCAGATTATCATGCAAAATATCTCCTCATCCTCACTATGATTTGAGGAGAGCACATCCTCACAATCCCAATTTTGGGATGTGACAATGGCACGTACCCTGGCTTTACTAACAGGTTTACGGCCCTTCCTTTTCCTTAAGGCATTAGTTGATTTGGTCATGAGGGCTGCACAACGCTCTTGCAAATCATCAGCCTGATTAGTAGTTGAACGCACACACTCTGAAGCAACTGCTAGCTGGTCTTTTAATACCTTAACTTCTGCCTCTGCCTTCTCCCTTCTCTGTGATTCAGTGTAAATAGCATTAAGGAAATACCAGCCCACTTTGGACACTGTCCTCTTCTCTTTTTTACTTAAATCCAACCCCTTAAGGCTAAAATCTACAAAATGATCTGAGACTTTTTCACCCCAAGTCAGCTTCAAGGGAGAAGCATACTTCACAAATTCTTTAGCAAGAGGCTCCCACTCATTGTCTCTGGCCCAGATAGGTAAGCTGCACACTTCCTTCTGGCCACCAGAACCCTCTGCAGCCTTGCTTTTCCTAAACAGCTTACGCAGCATTTTACCTAGCACAAGCTACACAACACACTACAGAAAAACAGGTCTGTTTCAGTTGAATTATAGTGCAAATCCCGGACGAGCCCCCAAATGTTTTGGTTGCGTCTATCTAGCAAGGTTACTCTGTGGTATAAGCAAGAAAGCTGAGATTTCTGCAGTGTGTAAATGTGCTTTACTATACAAAGATGCTGTACATACAAAAACTATTACAATATTAGGAATACAAAACAAGACTGACAGATATCTATAACAAGCAAAATGCCTAGCAAACTGAACAGCCTATGGTCTATAATAGTACAAATACACTTAAAGGTTACTTATCTTTTGTTACTGTATGTTTGTGATCTCCATTGGCAACGATTCTCCTGGAGCATCAGGCAAGTTTCTTCTATCATGAGTGGGGTGAGATGTTACAGCATGATGGTGTGTGTGTGTGTGTCTCCCTACTCACCCCTTTTATGTGTCAGGCTGTTTGCCATAGTTACCAAACAACAGAAAACATGCCTGTTTACTGTAGCTGTAGAAACAATGCACTGTTGAAAACTGTATCTACGTACCCATTGTCTAATCTAGCCAACACCTGACAGTAATCTAACAGTCATTCTTTCAGTTTGAGAGCTGAAAAAAAACCTCAAACAACTAACTCTCTTTCTTGCGTACTGTAGCTATGGAGACAATAGCCTGTTGAAAACTGTAACAATACAACAATACCCATTGTATCCAGCATTTGTTTGAGAAAGTCTGTCTCTGTGACACCAGAATGCTATGAGTCTTATAGAAAAATTATATTTTATATAAAACGCAACACAATGTACTTTTATTCTACAGCCTCTTTATAAAGCTGGGATCCAGGTATGGCCATTTTGCAAACAGTGCCTTGCAAAATTGTTCACCCCCCTTGGCATTTTTTGTGTTTTGTTGCCTCACAATCTGGGATTAGCATGGATTGTTTGAGGATTTGCATCATTTAATTTACAGAACATGCCTGCAACTTTGAAGATTTTTTTTATTTTTTATTGTGAAGCAAACAACAAATAGGACAAAATAACAGAAAAAGTCAATGTGCATAACTATTCACCTCCCTAAAGTGAATACTTTGTAGAGCCACCTTTTAGCACAAAAGGGTAAAACCTATTTACTAAAAGAATTTTATAATTGCTCATCTGATTATGTTGTCTATGGCCTCAGTTGCCCCTGTAGGGTAATCTGCGTGGGACAAACTACCCGTGCCCTCAGGCAAAGATTCGGTGAATACAAACGGTTCATTGAGGGTGGCACAGACCCACACAGTGTCCCAAGACATTTTGCAGAAGCCCACCACAAATCCACCGTAGGACTCAAAGCATGGGTCATCAAACAGATTTCCAGATCTCTCTCTGCAGCCGAGAGATTAAAAAAAATGTGTGCCAGAGAGACCAATTGGCTATACAGTTTAGATGCCCTCTCACCAGGGGGTATCAACGAAAGTATTGAAATAGCCACTATCTTCCAACTTTATACACTTAATCATATCCATTTCAAATTCATTACTGCCTTGTTTAGATTAATTTACAGTTGATAATATCTGTTCAGTACTATAGGCCCATATTATATTACCATTTTTCATCTATTTTATCTAACCATATTTATACATTTTTCAGGTTGGTCCTCCCTTCTTTCTCCTATGGGAGTGGCGGGTACCCATAAGTATGGTCACCATCTGTCCCCCCCCAAAAAACGAACCCCTTCTCCAACCCCCCCCCCCCCCCCCCCACTTTGTATAGTGGAGGCAGATACAGATCCACTACTTTGTATCCTGGAGTCAGATACAGATCCACTACGTATATTATATTATAGGGATGTGTCATTATCTCACACATGCAGTATGCCACATTCTCATGATTATCCCTCCTTCATCCCATTTATTTTATTTTATCCTATTTCACACCACAACATCCCATCCATTTCTAGTCCCTGCTATATGTACAAATGGAATTACTTATCAGTTTGTACCTCCATCAGCAATGACAACATCACAAGTGGCCCTCAGTAATAATATACCCCGTAATGTATGGTATTATTATCACCTAATTATTTACCCAATATATATCCACTCAAAACTGTCATCATATTTTTAAAGCTCACTCATTGATCGTTACCTATAGCATTACGTGATCATTTTTTATTTAGTTATCCTTCCATGACCACCCAATCCCGCATACCACTATGTCCCATTATACATATCAGTGTAGGTACCACCCACCTTTCTCTCATTATTCATTTACAATAATCATATTGTAAATGAATGTTATTAAAAATTGCCTTTTCTTTTCAATCTGCAGCTCTGTAATTTTCTGAGAATCCATTGCAATATGGCTACATGGAGTTGTTCTGTACATAGAGTGTGTACTGACCACTCCCCAGGAACATCATTTCCTGCTTGTTTGATTGGCTCATCAATTTTCCCAGAAATCTACACTAAGCTACAAGTCAGATTTCAGGCATCCCCTGCAACAAAAATGTAATTTTTGGAGATATACTTTCAATCGGAACCCATCTACAGAAATGCAGGCCCAGCAGATTTCCTCATTATTGCCCTGCAGCTGCCACAGCTGACAGTAATTATGAAACCACTCCCATTAGAGCCATTCAGTACAGAGGCACAGACAAACACACATGGATTTCTTCAGAATAACAAAAGGTAGGAATCTGCAACAAAGTTTGTTATACTCCTTGCAATGTACATAGATCCTCCAGAGGGGAATGTTTTTTTCTCAGCAAAAGTGGAGTTACACTTTAAGTACCACTTATGTACATCTAAGAAAAAGTGAGAGGTTAGGAAAAAAACTACAAAAAGTGATATAGCACCCTCCTAGCATAGGATGCTAGGTCAATTTAGTTTTTGGGTCCTTCTATAATCAAGGGAGCAGTGATTGTTTTGTCCTGGTCCATTCAGGGTTTCACAGGCTGGGAATTTGATTGCTTCTCCCAACCTCTGGAAGAAGTTTCCAGAGCATAAAGCGGGAGATACAAATAACCAGCCTGAATATTTATCATGCTCCAGTCAATCCCTGGGGAGGTGTGTCCAGAAGGTGACTGGATTGGTTATAAATAGTCTGAAACACTGAAGAGCTTGGTTCTCCTTCCACGGGAGGATTCCAAAGCCTCAGGGGCTGCTGCCTTCAGGCAGTCCATTAACTATACAACAGCTCCAGAGGCCTCAGAGGTCCCAGGACAGAGGACTTAGATGGATTTGGCTCAGAACTGACTGCAGAACCACTCCACATGGAATCTGGTCCAGAGAGGCGCCATCTCACTCACTGGGTAGTGTCTGCAGGAAGCTGGAAGGAGGCAGTTGTCCAGGGGTGAGTAGTGACCTAAAGTGGATTCCTGAGACTTTGTTCTGTACACCACACTGGATACTGATAGTTGAGCAAGGTAACTAGATGCCCAAAAATTTGCGCCATGGTCTTCATCTGTGGGGCATTGGACAGTTCTACTACTACCACTAGAAAGCACTGTTCTCTAACTACTAACTACTGCTGAGTATTCTTTGGAGTATCCCATGCCAAGCTTCCCTCCCCAGTTGCAGTTCTGCAGGCAATACACTTTTAAAAGACATCCCCTAGCCTAGACTAATTTTTGGAGCTGAAGTGAATGGGCTGCCCCCCCAGCACACAGCAGGTGATTGCCAGCCATAGCTGTACATATTTCCCTATGAGTCCATATAAAGGGGGGAGGGGTCTTTTCCCTCCACTCAGGTCTCAGGGTACACTTAGCTCCCTTCTCTATGCTGTGCAGTGTGTGACATCAGATCCCTGACTCCTGCCTTCTGGAGCTGAGAAATGCTGTGTAAAAAGTCTGCTTTACGAGGTTGTTGAGGGGAGACGGTTGAAGATAAACAGGTACAACATATTTAGGAGGATTTGTTTCATTACTGTGTATCGCCTGAGGCGAATCACTTCAGCTGGTCCATGTAAGGGTTTACAACCACTTTAAACTAAAATATTACTCATCCAATTTGTTTGTATGATATATGGCGGGCAGAACAATAAAAAAAATGTAGCTGTAAAATTGTATAGCAAAGCTGCACAACAAAATAAATACTCTATACAGTACTATGATGTGGTAAAATAAGACAAAATGCCTGTTTACTTTTACTTAACTATTAGATCTGTCCAGCCATGCCTAGATTGAGTTCTGCCTCCTTGCTATGCAGACACATTCTGTAATAGAAAGTGACGGGGGTCATTAGCTGTACTTGGATTCTCCTATCACTGATGCCATAGACAGGACAGTCACGCACTGTGGTTTCTAATGTGTCGCCATAATTGCTCAGATCTCATAGCCACATCTATGAGAATAGTAAAGCAGGTGCCACTGTGGTTAAGTAATTACATGTTAGAGATTACCCAATCTAGTGGCTTTCAGTTGTAAGGTCAGCCACTGTAGTGTGTGACAGATGGGAAAATTGCTTTGAGACCTGGATGTACAAAAATGACCTCCCTTTAAATGAACATCACATTAATGCAACTGTACCTACTTTATCATAAAGTGCAAATGGAAATAACACTTTCGATTCTCATGGTCTTTTTCAGTAGACATTTTGTAAAATGATAGGAGATGGACAGATGGACAGATGGATAGTTAGATGGACAAATGTTGACGTCATTCATATCTATTGGCTGTAAGGTGCTACGGTGATAATATATGCTAATGATAAGTCATTATATACTTGTCCAGAAGATCTTTCTAAAAGAACTTAACATTATTTGACACCACAAATTCATTTTGATTCATTATATTAACATAGAAAACAATGCACAGCAAAAGCAAGTGGTTTTCAAGTATGTGAAGAATTTGTTATTTTGTAGCTATGATTAAAACTAATCCTTGTACAATTTGGATTAAAAATTACAAGGGGAAACTATCAGCTTGAAGCTTCTACTTTCTCCCTACGTTTATGTTTCCTTAAAGTAGGAATAAACTCTCCCAGAAGAAAATTTGGGGATCTGTTTTAAAATCAGTGATTCAAACATTCACTTCAAGCGATCCTTTGTGGTGCATATGCTTTAAATGACAGCAATTGATTCACTGTCAATAAATGTTTAGTGAATGTCACATTCATTGCTTCATAAAAATGCCCCTAATTTTGAAAATCATTCTAAGTTAAATGACACTGCATTTTTTTCTTTGGTAACAAAAGTACAAATTGCCCTGCTTTTATAGGCGTGCGCAGGGGACGTGCTTGATGTGCCTGGGCACACCCTTATCACTCTGTGCGGTGCCGATTCCCCCTACTGCCTGGGCTTGCGCCCCCCCCCCCCCAACCGCAGTTCTGCTGTCTTCTCTCCTTTCCTCTCCTCTCCCCCTGGTTGCTGCTGGGGATGTTTCAGGATGGAAAGTGGGGGAAGGGGCTAATCAATATGTCATTCTCCTTTTCTAAATGAACACAGTGAACACACTCACTCACTGTGTTCACTCATATCTGAAGCATAGTAAACTGTGTTTACTATGCTTACGTTTGTGAATGAACAGCAGAGAGCACTTCCCATTCATTCACTGTCCAGTGCAGCTGAGGCTGCAGAAAAAGGCCTGTATGTTTTAGAGCTTTAGAGTGCACATCCTAATGCAATCAGCTGTGCACACCTATGCCTGCTTTGTATATGTTTAATTCCCTCTGTGCTGTGCACATCCTGTAGATCAGTGGTTCTCAACTCCTGTCCTCGGGACCCAGTAACAGGCCAGGTTTGAAAGATAACTGAAATACATCACAGGTGATATAATTTGCTGCTCAGTGATTGCAGTATTCTAGTCTGCATCTAGCCAAGGTAATACTTAAAATCTGGCCTGTTGGTGGGTCTTGAGGACATGAGTTGAAACCCACCGCTGTAGACCAATGTTTCTCAACTCCAGTCCTCAAGTACTCCCAACAGGTCATGTTTTCAGGCTCTCCATTATTTTGCACTGGTGATTTGATCAGTTTCACTGCCTTAGTAATTACCACAGCTGTTTCATCCGAGGGAAATCCTGAAAACATGACCTGTTGGGGGTACTTGAGGACTGGAGTTGAGAAACTTTGTTCCAAATTTTTTGTCCTGAAACAAATGCAACCAAACTCCATGTAGTCAAATACTGTAGCATGTATTGGCCACTGAGGCTTTGACATTTGGTAGTTGAATGATAGGTGAGGACTTGAAGTTGAACTCCAGGCAAAAAATGCTAGATACAAGGTAAAAATAGTACACTCAATTACTAATACTAGTAATATTAGCTTACACACTTTGGTGTACAGTTAATGATAACAATGTTGCTCATTGCATGTTCAGGGTCTCATGCCATAAATTAACTTTCTACAGGTGGTTTCCATCAGGAACTTGCAAGGCACCTACAGTATAATGTGCTTGCATGAGAAGATTTCCATCTTGTCTCTGTTCCATGTACAGTGCCTTGAAAAAGTATTCATACCCCATGAAATTTTCCACATTTTGTTATGTTACAACCAAAAACATGAATGTATTTTATTAAGATGTTATATGATACATCAACACAAAGTGGCACATAATTGTGAAGTGGAAGGAAAATGATAAATGTTTTTAATTTTTTTTTTAAATAAATATGTGAAAAGTATGGCGTGCATTTGTATTCAGCCCCCCTGAGTCAATACTCTGTAGAACCACCTTTCGCTGCAAGGTTTTTTGAGTATGTCTTTACCAGCTTTGCACATCTAGAGAGTGAAATTTTTGCCCATTCTTCTTTGCAAAATAGTTCAAGCTCTGTCAGATTGGATAGAGAATGTCTGTGAACAGCAATTTTCAAGTCTTGCCACAGATTCCCAATTGGATTTAGGTCTGGACTTTGACTGGGCCATTCTAATGCCCCGTACACACGGTCGGACATTGATCGGACATTCCGACAACAAAATCCTAGGATTTTTTCCAACGGATATTGGCTCAAACTTGTCTTGCATACACACGGTCACACAAAGTTGTCGGAAAATCCGATCATTCTGACCGCGGTGATGTAAAGCACGTACGTCGGGACTATAAATGGGGCAGTAGCCAATAGCTTTCATCTCTTTATTTATTCTGAGCATGCCTGGCACTTTGTGCGTCGGATTTGTGTACACACGATCGGAAATTCCGACAACGGATTTTGTTGTCGGAAAATATTATAGCCTGCTCTCAAACTTTGTGTGTCGGAAAATCCAATGAAAAATGTGTGATGGAGCCTACACACGGTCAGAATTTCCGACAACAAGGTCCTATCACACATTTTCCATCGGAAAATCCGACCGTGTGTACGGGTCATTACACATGAATATTCTATGATCTAAACCATTCCATTGTAGCTTTGACTGTATGTTTAGGGTCGTTGGCTCGCTGGAAGGGGGACCTCCGCCTCAGTCTCAAGTCTTTTGCAGACTCTAACAGGTTTTCTTCTAAGATTGCCTTGTATTTGACTCCATCCATCCTCCCATTAACTCTGACCAGCTTCCCTGTTACTGTTGAAGAAAAGCATCCCCAAAACATGATGCTGCCACCACCATGTTGCACGGTGGGGATGGTGTGTTCAGGGTGATGTGCAGTGTTAATTCTCCGCCACACATAGCGTTTTGCTTTTAGGCCAAAAAGTTCAATTTTGGTCTCATCTGACCAGAGCACCTTCTTCCACATGTTTGCTATGTCCCCCACATGGCCTCTTGCAAACTGCAAAACAGGACTTCTTATGGCTTTCTTTCAACAATATCTTTCTTCTTGTCACTCTTCCATAAAGGCCAGATTTGTGGCGTGCACAACTAATAGATGTCCTGTGGACAGATTCTCCTACCTGAGCTGTGGATCTCTGCAGCTCCTCCAGAGTTACCATGGGCCTCTTGGCTGCTTCTCTGATGAATGCTCTCCTTGCCTGGCCTTTCAGTTTAGGTGGGTGGCCACATCTTAGTAGGTTTGCAATTGTGCCATACTCTTTCCATTTTCGGATGATGGATTGAACAATGAGATGTTCAAAGCTTGGGATGCTGTTTGTTCACTAAGGTTATCTAACACACCTCTGAGGGCTTCACAGAACAGCTGCATTTATACAAAGATTAATATACACACAGGTGGACTATATTTACTAATTAGGTGACTTCTGAAGGTAATTGGTTCCACTAGACTTTAGTTAGGGGTATCAGAGTAAAGGGGGCTGAATACAAATGCATGCCACACTTTTCAGATGTTTATTTGAAAAAAAAGTTGAAAACCATTCATCATTTTTCTTCCACTTCACAATTATGTGCCACTTTGTGTTGGTCTATCACATAAAATCCCAAAAAAATACATTTACGTTTTTGGTTGTAACATGACAAAATGTGGAGAATTTCAAGGGGTATGAATACTTTTTCAAGGCACTGTATCATATGGACCCAAACTTTAAGCAGATACATATCCTTTCTGAAGTCCAGATGATCATTAGATTGAGAGAGGACCAACCTCTGCCCCATCCACCGGCCCTGACCAATGGGCACCCATATGCATCTACCTAATGAGCACCCTTGTGTATGTGGACCGTTCTATAAATTTACTCTAAAGTTCGCATTGTACACACATATTTCCGCCAGACAACATAAGAGAATTTCTATGTATTGTATCAAAATTGTAATCCACTGCCAATTCATAGGGTGACCAATTGATCTTTCAAAACGGTTACAAAGGAAACATCTGTTATACAGAGGAGATAAACATGCACAGCAGGAGGGAATCTTCTCCACAAATCTCCTGATAATTAATTATTGGATCAAAAACAGGGAAACATCAATGAGGATGTGCTTATTTGCACTGCCTGTATTTTGTGACCTTTTGTAGGGAAACATATTGTATGCTACTTGGAAATATTCATTGATTCTCATTCTCTTTAGTGCTGCCAATGATTTATGGAGGAATATAAGGCTACAATGTATACTATGAGTGAAGCTAATCATATACTGTATGGACAGATCTGCCATTAGAGATAGGAAATACTTCATGATACAATATTGAATTCAAATCCCTATTCAAATATTTCTCCCACAAAACTCTATTTTTCTGAAACCATTATAAAAAAGCAACCTACAATGTATGCTATTAGAGCTTTGTAATGTTATTAATGCTCACCATTGCTTGTTTGCCATTCCTTTATACCCCAGTACCTGCTCAGATATCACACACCTGTTGCATTGTCTATAAAGGTTCTCATGATGTAGCTTGAAATTAGCCATATTTAACCGGTCTTGTTCTGTAATGCTAAAGACTTTTTCTCTGCATCTAAGCAACTTTCAGTTCTGAGTTTCAGGAAAATACCCCAACATTTATAGCTATGGGTGTAATACCTTGTCATTGTCACGGCAGATGGTGATTGTCCAAAAACATGATGGTTGCTGAGAAAGTTTGTGAAACCACCCTGTTCTATTTGCATAATCCAATTACCAAAGCACCATGAAATCTGCTCATTCTTAGACAATTAGCATATGCCTTGCCACATTTCCTAAAGACTGAATTAGGGTGATTGGGTTAATATGTGGCTATAAATGCTGGCTAGAGGCATAACACAGAAAAACACAGAAAACCCTGCCATGCAGCGCCGTGACACTCTGCAGAGAGCCAGCTGCTAAGGGGGTGCTGCAGCACAACTTTTGGCCTTTGCCAGGCACTTAGACAGAGGAGAATCATTTCGCCACCTGCCCATACATTGGAGGGGTCCTTTGAGGAAATGCACAGCTGCAAGGTAAATCTTACAAAAAGAGACAGGACAGCCTTGAGACTAGCCTCCTCTCGCTGGGTTCAATAGGCAGCATGTCTCCTTCGTATGAAGGAGACACTTAAACTGAGGTAAGGGCCTGAGGACCACTTCTTAACCTCTGACCTGGCGATGTGTTTCCTATCCCGGTGGGAGAAACTCTATGTCTCATAGGCTGTCCTGGAAGATGATTGGAGGAACCTTGGTTTATTTATACGGTATACAGTATTTTTATTGTCATCATGAGAAAGTGATCCCTGCATATCTCCAAAACACTGTTAAGCCCCATACACACGATAGGACTTTGTACAAACTTTCCCTTGGATTTTTGTACAAAGGGAGTTGGCCAGAAGTTTGTCTTGCATACAGACGACAGGACTTTTCCAGCCAACTTTCACCATATCACGTGGTTTTTCAGCTCTTTACCACCACCCTTTGGTCAACTTGTGTATTGTTGTCTGATATTGTGTCAATCTTGCCACTTTTATTGGCGAGATTGACACCTTGCGAGCCGGGTTGACACTGGTGCGGGGATCCGACTTGGATCCCCGCCAATGCCAGGCACTGTGTTTGGTATGAATCTTGAGGGGGAACTCCACGCCAAATTTTAAATAAAAAACCGGCATGGGTTCCCCTCCAGGGGCATACCAGGCCCTTAGGCCCTCCCAGCATGCCCCGGGACTGTGAAGTCATAGGGGGGCGGGATCACCGCCTATATAAGTCCATTGCGGAGCGCACAGAGACCATTCTGGCTGGAGAGAGCGACGTGTCAACATCTCTGGAAGAGAAGAGGGAAGAAGACGATCCAGAGGTCCGGACCACGGCTGGCAAAAGAGCGCCAGAAGATAGCGGTGGAGCCTGCAGAAGATGCAGACACCATGAGAAGACGCCGGAGAGACCCCCGAAGTCGGAAGAGGACCCCTGAAGTCGGAAGAGGACCCCGGAGCTGCCTAATAAATTACTTTAAAAACCTGTGTACTGTGTTTTTTATTGACACTTTTTTCCCTAGGTGAATGGGTAGGAGTACCATGTACCCCATACTCATTCACATAGGGTGGGGGGCCGGGATCTGGGGGCCCCCTTATTAAAGGGGGCTCCCGGATTCCGATAAGCGCCCCGCCTGCAGACCCCGACAACCAACGGCCAGGGTTGTCGGGAAGAGGCCCTTGTCCTCATCAACATGGGGACAAGGTGCTTTGGGGGAGGGGGGGCCTGCAGGGCCCCCCCTCCCCCAAAGCACCCACCCCCATGTTGAGGGCATGAGGCCTGGTACGGCTCAGGAGGGGGGGCGCTCGCTCGTCCCCACTCCCTTTCCTGACCGGCCAGGCTGCGTGCTCGGATAAGGGTCTGGTATGGATTTGGGGGGGACCCCATGCCGTTTTTTCGGCGTAGGTGGTTCCCCTTAAAACCCATAACAGACCGAAGGGCTTGGTATTCCCCAGAGGGGAATTCCCTCTCGCGCCCGCCGCAGTAGGAAAATGTGTTTTTCCTATTGCAGCTAGCGCGAGATGTACAGTACCCTGCAGCCGAGAACCAGCGTGATCCGATCACGCTGGAAACATTCTCGCGGCGGCGTACTGTAGTTTGTACAAAAGTCCGATGGCTTTGTGTACACACCATCGGACTTTGCTCCATCTGAATTTGTTGCCAGAAAGTTTGTCCGTTCGCACAGCCAACAAAAGTCCGATGGAAACTGAAAAAGTTTGTCCGATGGAGCGTATACACGGTCGGATGTTGCTCCAAAACAGCTAATTTGCTTGTTTGTTGTCAAAAAGTCTGATCGTGTGTACGGCCCTTTAGTGTTATCCGTGACCGGTTCTCTGTTCTACCATGACTCTCTTAACTGCTCAGTCTCATCTGACACACTTGTTCGTAGACTAAATACCTTTTACACCCATATGACTTAAGAGTTTGCAAGCTACCACTTTATAATAATGCACAGGAGTTAAGCCACAACAACTTGGTGGTAAATTATTTAAATGTACTAAGGCAATTCAATGCAACAGGGTGTAACTCAACAAACAGATAGACATGTAGATATAAGAGCACTATAACAGAAAAGTGAGTAACGAATCAACTTGCACTTGAAGGACTGTAGCAAGTTAACGTGAACTATATCGGCTACAACTAGGGATCCTGTAATGGGTTCAACTAATTCAAAAGAGTCTGTGGTCCACGTGTGCATACTGCATATAACTTCCACAGCGGGTGTGGTTATGCGTTCCTAATGTATGGGGTACCTCTTTAAGGTGGCTGAAAGTACCTGGTGCCTAATAGTTAACATTGGCCTTCGGTGGGGCCTTTCATTAAATAGTGCACATGGACTGTCCTTTTAAGAGTTTTGGCGGTAAGTGTGTATGAACAGCTGGGTAAGAGCAGTCTCTACTGCCTTTAACGTGTAAGAGCTTAAGATGTGTAGTGCAGGGCGCAGTCTCTCAGCTCCAAGGCACAGCAACTCTCTGCCTCAAGTCCAGTCTCTGGGGTAGCTTGGCAGACTCAGAAGCAGGTCTGTTTTCTTTTTCTTCTACTGGTGTAGGTAGACAGGCACAGCAGGGGGTCCGCTAGCTCCTCTACTCAGCTCTGGTCCAGCGGATGTGTAATACAGACCACGAACATAGATCTGCATTTTTTGCTCTCCCTTCTAGACTGACTCATTCTCTGCAGATTTACCCAGGAAAAAGGTGAAGCTCTCCTCCTCTAGACCCAGGGAATTGTGGCTCCTGTAGTTTGGGAGCCATTCAATTATATTATACAATGCCACTTTAAGACTACATTTCCCAACATCCTCTGGTGACTGCATGCAATTCCTCTCCCTGCCTCTGATTGGTCCCAACTCTCCTGCTCCCTGATTGGTTCCAGTCCATGCCGGGAGGGAGGGGGGGAGCAGGATTGGGGAATTTCACACAGATCCTGCCTGTCAGCTACAATGAGAGTGGAAAGAGAAGCTGGCTGCAGCACCAGCTACATCTTACAAGTCAACCAATGTGTTATTTGTATCTTGCATTGAAGTGTTGGCTTTATATTTTGTCATCTGGATCTGTGGTGCCTTCTCTGCCATGCACCCTCCTCTAGTTTCATACCCTAGAGATTGTGTGTGTCTGTGAATGGACTCTATTTGACTCCCACTGTAAATGTGGGTATACTATCTTTTTTAACTTTATTTCTTTATTAAAGCATTTTACCTTATACAGCTCATCATTCACTTCCCCACACCCACATTACCCTCCCGCTCCACCCATCTCTACTTTATATTAAACAATAAAGAGAAAATGTCATACTACTATAACATTTTGGGGAGGGGGAGACTGCCCTCACTTGGCCAACTTCCTACAAGTCATGCATAAGCACGTTCTTCCCAATACTCATACATCACCCTACCTACTCAATCTCACTACCACTCCTTTCGCACACCTTCCACCCAACACCTGCCTAACCTTAGGTCACTGTTCGTCTTTTCTCTATTTGTCTACCCTTGCTTCCTTCCTATTTGACATCTCATTAACTAATTTAAGTTTATTCTTTTTTTTCCCCCCACAGTTTCCAGATCTTATCAAATTTCCTGAGCGCACCTTGTCTAATAAATGACGTTCTTTCCTTTAAGATCACCTTGTTCATACATTGTTTCCACTCTCTGCTTGATGAAGGTGTGGAAGATTGCCATCTTTGTGCAATGAGTCTCCTTGCCTGAAATAGACACCTCAGGACTGCAAGCTGCGTGTTACCTGGTTTTCCTACACCCTCCATCCAGCCCAACACACATAACATAACTTCCATTTCTATGGAGACTTCAAATACCTGTTCTAGAATTCCCACTATCTCCCTCCAGTAGCGGAATAGCTTCGGGCATCTCCAAAACATATGGATCAAATTCCCCTCTGCCTTTCCACACCTGGGGCAGGTAGCGTCTAACCTTCGGCCGAACAAAAAAAGCTTGTACGGGGTATAATAGGTTTTGTTTAATAGGAGTAAGTGTGACATCTTCTGGGATGGTGACAGTGATACTAATGGGGCAAGTTTCAGAATTCTACAACTGTAATGCCCCGTACACATGGTCGGATTTTCCGATGGAAAATGTTCGATCGGAGCGTGTTGTCGGAAATTCCGACCGTGTGTGGGCTCCATCGGACATTTTCCATCGGATTTTCCGACACACAAAGTTTGAGAGCAGGATATAAAATTTTCCGACAACAAAATCCGTTGTCGGAAATTCCGATCATGTGTACACAAATCCGACGGACAAAGTGCTACGCATGCTCAGAATAAATAAAGAGATGAAAGCTATTGGCCACTGCCCCGTTTATAGTTCCGGCGTGCGTGTTTTACGTCACCGCGTTCAGAATGATCGGATTTTCCGACAACTTTGTGTGACCGTGTGTATGCAAGACAAGTTTGAGCCAACATCCGTCTGAAAAAATCCTAGGATTTTGTTGTCGGAATGTTCGAACAAAGTCCGACTGTGTGTACGGGGCATAAATGTGGGTATACTATCTTGATACTCATTTGAGCTGAGGAGGCTTGAAAAATCTTCAGCATCAAAGAACAAGTCTAGTTGAATGTAATGTTGAAATGAATATATATATATGTAAAAGAATATGTTGAAACCAAGAATGAATAAATATTATAATACATTTTAGTTTGCTGCATAACCACCACCATTAAGAGCTCTATGACAGCAATTGGAGATTAGAAAAACTTCTACCTTTATTCTCCTTGCAACCACGAAAGCTAGGAATAAGGGACTGAGTGGAATTCCCAGTGTTTCTGAAGCTATTTTCCTATCAAAGCTCAGCTGTAGCTCCAAAAACAGCCATGATTTCACCTATGTTGCCTAAAATTTGAATACTTAGGCATGTTTTCTGTGAGAAACTAAACAAATGACCAAAAAAAAAAAAATGCAAAGAACTGGTTGGTGAAAAAAGTTACGGTGGTTCAGTGTATGTTAGATAGATCTGGATCTGCCATGTAAGGTCAATCTAAATATGCATTGTTTCCAGCATGCTTGCTAGATGCCCTTTGTGAGAATGCTGTATTCTCTATACAGAAACTAATGCATTGTGATGTTTAACTAGAGCCAGCATCCCAAATAACTAATTAAAACTGATGCGCTTATTTAGTCTCCAATTCATCACAGGTGGACTTGTGTTAATGTGAAAATGAAAGTAAATTGCCACAATTTGGCAGTCTCACCATGTGTCATTCTCATTAATAATGGGGTGCTGCATATTTCTTTTTTATAAACAGTCTGCAGTGCAGTGTCAGACAAACTAATTTTTCAGTAAAAGTCTAGTAAATATTTTTCCTGTATTTTCTGGTCTGCCTTCAGGATCGTGATTTATGTTGTATTTTTGCCAAATACTACACCTTTTTCTATACCAACCCAATTTTATAATTACAGCATTTTAAGATCACGAGTTAGTATCCGCCTTGCTTTTTGAGTATTAGCAACATAAAATTATTGAATTATTATTATGGTATTAGTAACCTGATAAGGTTGAAAAAAGGTAAACCTTTTTATTATAACGCTAATACTATTTTCATACAGTTGACCCAGAAAAAGTGAGAAAAAATCTAAAGAGGCAGCTGCTAATTTACTATTACGTTAATATGAAAAAAAAATTTGGCCCTGTCAGTGATAGTGTCATAAATTCCTCTACCAATGTCAGTCAGTAGATAAACTACAATGTAATTGAGGACTCAAAGTAAACCCATGGGCTTTTCACATTTACTGAAAAGCTCAAGGCATTTGACAAAGCTGAGGATAAGCAGGTCTTGTTTTATTTCCAGAGCACCTTAGAACTGTATTCCTTAAACAGAAACAGCTCTGATGGTCACCTTCTGCTCTTCCCCCTACTGGTCCCCTCCACTCCACTTTGTCCAATAAGAAGACAAAGGGAGCACAAATGGTAGGTTTCTGCCAACTACCTCTCCCTATCATTTCTATACCGATTTCCATTGGCTCAGTGCAAATCACAGTTGAGATTGCAAAGCAGGACATTAAAAGAATGTCAGTACTGGCCAGGACATGTGAGTATATTTAACACAACACCCAAACTTCCAGAAAGTCTATCAATGTACACCTTGTACAGGTTGTAAATCCTTATTGACATCTTTCTATCTTAAAATCAAATCAGTTGTTACTGCTACGAAACATGAAGAAAGCAGTGGATGGTGTCATTAAGTAGAGTAGTGGACAGTATCAGTAGGGCAGTGGACTTTGTCAGTAGGGCAGAGAACAGTGTCAGTAGAGCAGTGGTTGGTGTCAGTAGGGCAGTGGATGGTTTCAGTCGTTTTTATTTTTATTTATCTACAATTTTTTTGTTTAATTATTTTTTACATTTTTTTTAGCTTCCCTGTTGGGAGGTTTTGGTGAAATATCAGAGGTTTAAACAAACAGGACACAGTCCTCAATCTCCATCTCTACAGCGTCAGCAGCACAGAATGAACAGGAATTGCTCTGCATAGTCTCCCTGTTCATTCACAAGTGGAAGAATAATATACACAGTTTACTATGCCTCAGGTATGAATGAACACAGTGAGTTATCAGTATTGATTACTCACTGTGTTCTTTCAGAAAAGTAAGGGGCCAATAAATGACATATTTACTGGCCCCTTCCCCCAATCTCCATCCAAAAATGATCCAGGGGGACCCAGGGAAGCACACTGGCGGGCATGGGCAGCAGAAGGAAGCAGAACCTGATTAGGAAGGGCAGCAGGGGTGGCATTTACTGGAACCGATCCCCTGTATTTTCCTCCTGTAACAGCTAAATGTCAACAGTAGGGAGAGGAAGAGAGGCTGGCTTTCAGGTGCTGCAGGAGGAAAATACAGAAAATGGTACCCCTGTTACCGTCCAGGTTCCAGGGGTCAGCAGGAAAG
The DNA here is from genome assembly GCA_037952835.1 of Lithobates septentrionalis. NCBI lineage: Eukaryota > Metazoa > Chordata > Amphibia > Anura > Ranidae > Lithobates > Lithobates septentrionalis. The sequence goes on along the minus strand of JBBDGP010001239.1, from coordinate 751,871 downwards.
GGATGCAATCTGCCCATTACCTGCCCGCGATAGACTGATAGATTTAGAATCTTAATAAATTGTATACGTTGTGCATATAAATAAATCAATTAACAAAAGTGGCAAATAAATCCTCATTAAATCATATAAACTTTGCTTATTAATCAATCATTGCATATACTGGTGAAATGCATTTATATAACATATAATAAAATTGTGTTCAGTGCAAATAAATTCATTTGTGCAAGAATCCAATTCCAGAAATGCAACAGTGGTGACAACTCAGCTGGTTTTGTGTTTCTCCACCATCGCAAACAGCACGCCTCTTACCAGATCACAAGACCTCTTAACTATAGGAGGACTAAAGCGCTGTCCCCAAATTGGTAAAGATCTAGTGGCCAATCCTGGCCGTAATCTTCACCATTCCATCTCTACTGCCTCTGATCATATTTGATAGTAACATCAAGAAAAAAGAAAATTCCACATACAGTAAGGTTCAAAAGATTTATTGAAAAGCATATATACTCATGGTGAGTATATTCTGGTGATCACTGAGCGCTGAAACAAAGACCACTGTTGGATTGAAGTCATTGGCAGCTTCCCCCATGATATCAGGATGCTGTATAAGCTCTGAGTGCAGTGTCCAGTCATTGCAAATGTAGCACAAGGAAGGGGGGCAGTTCTGCAGTATCTGGAAGTTGACTGCTCTATCAACTGGTTAAAGTTATGCATTAACAGAATTGGCAGGCATTGTTGCAATGGCAGTTGGCAAGCATTGGCTGCTTCCATTGAGATCCTCTGTATTCTCAAATATGACACAACCAAGTCTAGAAAATCCTTAATATTTCAGCTCAGAACTTGGCAAGCAAGAGCAACCCAGCCTAAGAAACTCAATGAAATGCAATGGGTTTTAGAGACTGAGCTGTGTTGTTGTATAGGAAGCTGGCCAGCTGCTGACAAGTGGTGGCTTGGCAGAGTTGCTAAAACGGCTGATCTCTGGTTAATGGCACACAGGGGCAATGTAACAGGGTCTTCCATTTTCTGCTGGAAAGTGGGAAATTCTTTAAAGTGGAACTAAACACATTATGGCGGTAGGGAGCTCTTGCAATAACTGCAGTTTAGATCACTGACTGATTTTTTTTTGTAGTTATACATGCCATTTGTAATTTTCATTGCTCATATTATCTAATATGTAAACAGTTTCCCTCTGCAGTAGTTTTCTCCAATTTACTGTAGAGTTTCATAGCTGTTTTTCCTTTTACATGTGTGTTTGCTATTAGTGCAGTCTCTGTTCAGCCCTTCACTAACATGTCTTCTGCCATGCCTTGGTTGACATCTTCCAAAAGTGTAGTGAACTAGAACTCATTTCCTAGTAACATGACATATTACACAGCTGTCAGTATCAAAAAGCATGTTTATATGGTTATCATTGTCTGTGGCTCTTTAACTTCTAAATACATTTTTGTAATTATACTTATAATCATTTTATGGTAACTACCTCCCTGCATACAGTATTATTTGCTCATGAATCCATTTATTTCCAGTTTCTCAGATTAATGCCAATTGACCATGAGTGATTACCATTTCCTTTTTATGTCTTATAGCCACAATATGTTGAAATGTACCCATTATTAGTATTCACAGTAATTTAGAAATTGTTATTATATATCTTTTACTAATATGTAAGTACTGTATGATGATATACGAGGTTATCCTTTTTTTAACATATATCTCACGCATCAGTTTTTTTATGCAATTTATTTTTGCATCAGAAGTTTGAGCAATGTATGTTGTGTTCTATCTATTTATGCATACTTAGATGTGGCATGTCTGAATGGTTCCTCTGGCTAATAATACTTCCAATGTTAAATATACAGTGCTTTTCCTGATATTTGATGTGCATGACTATGTAATACACAAACTATCCTACTCTCTCTGTTTTACAAAACACACATAATTCTAGAAAGAGAGAGAGATTAAAATGTATGGACAGGTGAAACCTTTTTTTATTAGTTTTAGATAAAGTGGTAAGCATTTTAATATTGCTGTTTGTGTCTCTTCTAGTGAAATTCACCCTCTCTGTACTGTATGTTCTGTTGATCGCTGTCACTTGGACTGAAAGTGAGGGAAAATCTGAGATTTTGAGTTGTCACCAAAACAGAAATAGAGAGAAATTATTTTATTAATGAAACACTGACTCCATTGTCTAAGAGGGAATTCCTTTGCTTTAGGGAGACTTAATTGCTTTCTCTACTTCTTGTTTTGTAAACTTTTAACCCTCCCTTACTCTATCGTCAAAAATATATATATATATATGGCTTTAGATATATTATTTTAAAAAATAGATCCCGGTATTAAACTAAGCCAGAGGCCCTTAAAACCAAAAGAAAAAAGGACTTTAAGGTGCTACATGTAACCTCAGAAAAGGTAAAACACACAACCTTAGAAAATTTAAGAGTTTTTTATCCACATCATCGTCGGTTAAAAGAAGCCTCATAACATCAAGTATATGAACATAAAATTATTATATAATGATCATTAATCCTGCCAAACCTCATCTCACATATATTTTGTGTTCATTGATGTACACATATTACAACAGTAAATGGTAAGGCAAAACTGCAGGAAAGTGTTCAAAGGTCCCGATATATTCCGTAATTTAATTGCTTCACCAGGAGACCCTAATACATCAAGGGATAAACCATAATTAATGCATTTTATAAGCATATAATTCAACAACATATTTACCTTTTCTGGGATTATGTTTGGCACCTTAAAGTCCTTCTTTTTTTCTTCTATTGGTTTTTAAATGTTAAATCATTCAATGGGAAAATTGTCTTTTCAGGCAGCTTAAAGAGCAACATTGAAAACACAAAAAAAATTCAAATTACATGCTTAGGGGATACCTTATTACAATTCTCAGAAACAGCATCATCAACACCATATTTTGGCATCACATAAATTGCATGTGTAATCATTTATTTACTTTTATATTATTCACTGGCTTACAACCAGCAACCCAATATGACTGTTTTAAAGAATCGGTAGGTAGTTTAGGTAGCTTTTTCAAAGACAGTGATTGTTTCGTGTAGCAGTGAGAGACCATAATTAAGTGCTCGAAGCAGCATGAACAATATATCTAAAATCTATCACAAAGTATATGCTTTGAAACAATATGAAGCTAACACTATCAACTTCATAGAAACTGTCAAACAGTGTCAAAGCAAGTAACAAAGCATAGCTTGTGATCTAGTATATGGAGAGGCTAGGGTTGTAAATAGACAGGCTAGGGTAGTAAATAAACAGGCTAGGGTAGTATATGGACAGGCTAGGGTAGTGTATGCACATGCTAGGATAGTAAATAGACAGGTCTAGGGTAGTATATGGACAGCCTAGGGTAGTAAATAAACAGATGCTCCCCTGAGCATTCCAATATCCTCTCAGTAGATCAGTGACATGTGATGTGATCAGTCCTTGCACACACACACACACACACACCCCCCTTACCCAAGGACAGGATGGAGACAGTGGAGAGCAGACAGAGTGGAGAGCCTGTAGTGCGGCCACAGTACAGGAAACACCCCCTCCAGAAGAGCTGTGCATGGCAATCCCTGGCCCTCCTCTGCAGCCCAGACACTCACCAGTCACCAGGATCCCTTCCCCAGCTCTGCACCCTGATCCCCGCAGGCAAACTAAAGCTTCCATGCGGCACCCTCTCTTATATGGGGCACAGGGTGGAAGTGTTAGTTTGACTTCTGGAGGGACAGACAGGTCTTTTAAAAACCCAAATCCCCAGAGAGTGGCTAGGGATCCAGATTTTGCCGCCCCCCTACCCTGGCACCCTAGGCAGCTGCCTGACCTGCCTATTGTTGGCGCCGGCTCTGCCTGCATGTTCTATCTGTGCTTGTGTGGGTTTCACCTGGGTACTACAGTTTCCTCCCACACTCCAAACATATCCTGCTAGGTTAATTGGCTCTTGTCTAAATCGGCTCTGGTATGTATATGTATGCATGTGAGGAAAGGACCTTAGACTGTAAGCTCTTCTAGAGCAGAGACTCATGTGAATGTACAATATATCTAAAGCAGAAGGTGTTATAGTATAATTAAATTAGAGTAAAACAAGCAAGAAAAACAGAACGGATTTGTTGGGCAGTAAGCGTATATCAAAGGGAGAGAACATGCAGATTTCATCTTGATTAAACAAATAACAGTGCTTTTTTTAGACTGAAGCCCCAAAAATAGTGCATAGAAATTGCACTGATTTGAAGCACACCTTTAAACCATTCTATGAAAGGCAGCGATCTCTGAGAGAGAGAACAAGCACTCCAATAATACGAATACACTGTTTCAGGTATACTTTGGCCCTCAAACCCACACAAAAAGGTGCTGGTCCGGCTCACAACCATAGAAAATTCAAAAAGAGCGGTGGACGACAGCACACTAAGGCCTGGAAAATACAGAAGCTTTATTACAGTAATCCATAAGTAAAAAACATCACAGCCCCACAAGACAAGGAACAAACCTTGACACATTCCATGCTAAGAACACTTAATCCTAACCTGAGAGCTATATCTCTTAGACCCCTTTCACACTGGAGGTGTTTTTTAGGCGCTTTAGCGCTAAAAATTGCGCCTGTAAAGCGCCTGAAAAAAGCCTCATCTGCAATCCCGGTGTGAAAGCCCGAGTGCTTTCACACTGGGGAGCTGCGCTGGCAGGACATCAAAAAAGTCCTGAAAGCAGATTCTTTGAGGCGCTTTAGGAGTGGTATATACACCTCTCCTAAAGTGCCCATGCCCACTGAAATCAATGGGCAGTGCCACCGAAGTGCATGCAAAGCGCTGCGACAGTGGCTCTTTACGGGCGCTTTTAACCCTTTATTCGGCCAATAGCGGGGGTTAAAAGCGCCCCACTAGTGCCCGAAAAGCTCCGCAAAAATGACGGTAAAGTGCCGCTAAAACTAGCAGCGTTTTACTGCCGACGCTAGGGCGCTGGCAGTGTGAAAGAGCTCTTAAATACTATTTAAGAATATGCACAGCAGGGCCCAATCAGTAGCTAATGTTCCCAATATAAAAATCATTATAAAACCATCACATACATATAAATAACACAACAACACAAAAATATGCATAAAGTCCAAAAATACATATTAGAACATAATGCCAGAGCACCATAGGGAATATCCTTATGTCTTCATCTCTATCTGTATAGGATGGTATATATATATATATATATATATATATATATATATATATATATATATATATATATACACCCTCCCCCACGCCACTATTCGTAAAGATAAAAACGTATAAATTCTCACTGCCAGCCCCTCTATAAAACGGCAGGCATAGCAGACTGTATACATTTTTTATATAAACGAGGCTTGTAAATACCGAAAGCACAATCTGCAGGCCAGTCACGTGACTCTCGGCTGGTTTCCAGGGCTACTGCAGGAGGGGCTGAGCGGCCATGTGATCTCCCCGGCTGATGTCCAAGGGAGATCTCAGCCCCTCCTGCAGAAGCCATCCATCGGAGCTGTACAGCAGCCGCGAGTCATGTGACCGGCCTGAAGAAAACTCTAAACAAGTTTTTACAAACTTTGTTTTTAGAAAAGACAGGTACGGTGCATTATGCCAGGCTCTAATAAAGGCGCTGGCATAGACTTCATAATATGGATTAACAAACACTTTAAGGGATATGGCTCTCGGGTTTGCTTTGTTATAAATAAGTGCTTTTAGCGTGAAATGGATTACTTTAATACAGCTTCTGGATTTTCCATTCACCTCTCCTTTTGGAGAAAATAAGCACATTGCATCGAGAAAATAAATATTATTACTTTTTAGGAAACTGAAGATGGAAACATTTTACAGTTTAGCACCACAGATATTAGGCTTGTATGGACACGCCATAGTTTCGGACTAAGCAGACATTTTGCACATGGAAAAAATGTGTGTTTATTTGTTTAAAATTAAAAAGAGAGCAACACAGCGTTAAAGCCTTTAATTGCTAGGCCACAGTTTGCAGGGAGACAGAAAACACATTGCAGGTAAAATTAAAAAAAACTAGTGTCTTGTATTAGAGACTAAAGATGGAAGAGGTTACAGATTTGCATACAGATGTTAGGCCTGTACAATCATCCTCCAATTTCTGAGCATCTGAGTTGGCATATTGTGGCTGGAAATTTAAAAAAAAAATGCATTGTGTGTTAAATTGAAAAAGCATGAACAGATTTGCACCACACAATTTGAGTCTTTATTGGATAGGCCACAATTTCTGAAGAAGAGATCAAGCACATGGCACCCGAAAGTAAAAAATGTCTTGATTTGGAGATTGGGAATGGGAAACTGGTTAGATATTTCACCCATAGATATTAAAGTGGAGTTCCACCCACTTTTACAACTCTTCAGCATCCCTCACTAAACTGTGCACTGTAAATAAATTGGATATATTTTTTTTTTTCTCAGCACCTACTGTATATCTGCTGTATTCATTTTTCACTTCCTCCTCCCTGGCCACGGCCCATCGCATCATTTCCTGTTTTCAATGCCTTCTGGGAAGGGGCGGCAACTTCCTCTGAAACTGCCGTTACTATGGAAACCTGACCTGAAACCTATTACACTGCTTGTGCTGCACTGAGCATGTGGGGCGGCAACTTCCTCTGAAACTGCTGTTGCTATGGTTTTGATGCTAAACTTGTAATCCTTTTTGGCTAGGTTGCTAAGGGAAAGACAAGTAGATCGTAGCTAGAAATAGGAAATTATTTAATTTTTTTCCAAGAGATAATCAAGGCTGTGCATGTTAGCAGAGTAGCACCACAGATTTTAAAAGCAGCTTTTAACTAAAAATCAAACGTTTATTATATTGTAGCTTACTGATTGTTAGATGTGATGGCTGCATTTGTTTTCTTTTTAGGCTTTATTTCTTTTATTCCTGCAAGTCTGTTTTTCAACAGAACAAGCTGTCCTGCAGATGTAGCAGTTAGACGGTTGAGACCACCCATTTCCTACTAACAGCCATGCTTATAATAGTCAACTTTTACTCATTAATGTAAAACCTTTATTTCAATGGAAACAAATCTGTTCCTGTAATTGCTTATAAAGTGTTAGCTGTAGTTTGTCTTCAATTTGCTTAGTGTATCCCAATCTGCTAGTCATTGGAACACTCCCCCCCACCCAGATTACCAATACTTCTGTCCAAAAGTGTCTCTGTAGTAGGCAGTCTAATACAGGAAGATGCCCAGGTGAAAACAGTAGGGAAAAAGACCTAAAAAATAAAAAACCGAAAGCAGCCATCACATCTAATGATTGGTATGCTATAATTTATTAAATTTTTGGTTTTGGGTTTAATACTGTTTTCAGTCTGTTTGGACATGCCAAAATCGCAATCCAACAAGCAGGCTGCATCTTTTTAAAAATTAAGGTTATTTCTTCCCAGACAGGATGGAGAAACACAGCTTTTATACCCTTTTGGACAGGTCGATAATGTTGAGATAGAGAGTAAGGAAGATAGCATCTGGAAAAAATTAATTTATTCAATTTTCATTTGAAATTTAAACCAGAAAATCTTAAACGATTTCATGTACACCTCTTAAAGTGTTACTAAACTCACAACAGTAAAAACTGTCTCTATATGCAGTAAAGCATACTCAATGTGGAACCTAAGGGGTAAATCCTCTGCATTTTTTAAAAAGGCTGTTTGATTCTATCTTCTCTGATCCTCCCCTTCTTCCACTGTCCCCAATCCATCTCCTGATAAGACAGAGCCTTTGGAGTCACTCTGCACATGCTAAGTTTGGTGTGTATTGCTAGAGAGTTTTTTTTTTTCTTGGGAGGGTGCATGTGATCAGCACAGGGGCAATCAGCACTGTCCAGACAGAGGGTCAGGGGTCCTGCAGCCTCATAGGACAGTCAGAGGAGAATGAAAACTTCTCCTACAAGCTTTAACCAGACACTGATAGAAGTCATAAGACTGCTATAAACTGCTGATGAAAAAGGGTATCTAGTAGTTTATATTTACTAAAATAATTGCATTTCCATGCTCTGTGTACTGTGGGAGACGAGATATAGTGAATGCAGGGTCCTGGGTTTAGTAACACTTTGATGCTGCGTACACACGATCGCACATTCCGACAACAAAATCCATGTTTTTTTTCCAGCGGATGTTGGCTCAAACTTGTCTTGCATACACACGGTCACACAAATCTTGTCAGAAATGCCGAACGTCATGAACGAGGTGACGTACAACATGTATGACGGCACTAGAAAAGGGAAGTTCAATAGCCAGTGCGCCACCCTTTGGGCTCCTTCTGCTAATCTCATGTTAGTAGAAATTTGGTGAGAGGCGATTCACACTTTTCAGCCTCGTGCTTTTCCGATTGTTACTGCTCTTCAGTTTGTGCTTGTGGGTTCGTATCTGGTTTTCAGTGCGTGTAGTCAGTTCGCATTTGTTTTTCAGTAGGTATTGTTATAGTATGTATTTGATCACCAGTGCGTTCTTGGCTCGTTTCTGATTTTCAGCTCGCTCTTCTCAGGACTTTCTGATTTATGCCCCGTACACACGGTCGGACTTTGTTCGGACATTCCGACAACAAAATCCTAGGATTTTTTCCGACGGATGTTGGCTCAAACTTGTTTTGCCTACACACGGTCGCACAAAGTTGTCGGAATTTCCGATCGACAACAACGCGGTGACGTCAAGCACGTACGACGAGACTAGAAAAGGCCAGTTCAGAACCAAGCGCGGCACCCTTTGGGCTCCTTTTGCTAATCTCGTGTTAGTAAAAGTTTGGTGAGAGATGATTCGCGCTTTTTCAGACTCGTGGCTTTCAGACCGTTTTCTGCCGTTCAGTTTGTGCTTGTGGGTTTGTATCTGCTCTTCAGTGCGTGCAAGCAAGTTCCGCGTGACTTTAAGGAGTCATTGTATTCTTGTTCGTTCGTTACTGTTTTTCAGGTCGCTCTTCACAGGCCTTGCTGTTCTTCAGTGCGTTCTGTTACTTCGTTCTGAGCAGCCGACCGTTTTCTAGCCATGTTTCATATGCGTACTCCTCGTACAGTTCGTGCTGTGCGGGGGCTTGGTGTTGGGGTCCTGACCTTGACACAAGTCCAGTCCATGAACAGGGTGGGGAGGAGTTCATGGACCAAGAATTGGTTGCTTCAGCGTGACCAGTTCTCTCATATGCCTTTGCTCCGTGAGATCCGTGAGAATAATCCTGATGATTTCAGGAATTTTCTCAGGATGACGGACCCCGTATTTCACCGTCTGTTGGCTTCGCTGACCCCCTATATCAGCAGGCAGGATACCTGCATGAGGCAAGCCATCACTCCGGAGCAGAGGTTGGTCGCTACCTTGCGGTATTTGGCCACAGGGAGAAGCCTGCAGGACCTCAAGTTCTCGACAAGCATCTCCCCCCAGGCTCTTCTTTGTGGACATTTACTGCTTGTGTTTGTTTTAGCTGACCCTGACAGAAATGTGTGGAGTCCAGAAAATGTTGTGATTGTGTAACCTTATCCAAAGCACTGTTGTCTGTTATTTACTAAATGCAAAGACACATTTCACTACAAGTGCACTTGCAACTGCACTGAACCTGCACTTGTAGTGCAAAGTGGATTTCCCCTTAGGAAATAACCCCCATTTTCTCATAAAACAACAATTACATCACCCCAAAAGTGTTGTAGCGTTGAGACAATAATCCACACATTCTTGCTGAACAATCTTTTTAATACCAGCACAATCACATGTGCATTTACCAAAGGTTTTTCTGACAAACCGACATGTTTGTTGTATACCAATTTTTGTGGTGGCATTATCCAAAATCAAAATGTGCATTTTATAGAAAACAGGCCTGTGTAAAACCAACAAGAAAGACACAAATCTTGATCTTACAAAGTTCACATTTGGTAGAACTGGAAGGCAATATCAGACATGAGTATTTAGGAACTGTGTTTGATATTGCGTTCAGATGGGGGGAAAATCACCCCTGGAAAAGCCAAATTTGGAAGATGCACACAAATTTCACAATGTCAACATGTGCTATCTGCCATCACGGGGGATCAAGGGACGTGTTTTGGGGGAGAAAGCCCTTCCTCACCGCTACTTTATAATTGAGGAAGGGGTTGCACCCCCAAAACGCGTCCATTGATCTCCCGTGATGGCAGATAGCACATGTTGACACACTGTGTGCATCCTCCAAATTTGGCTTAGGGAAAAATCACAAAAACATTTAGCACATTGTAGCACACAAAAGAAGAAAGTGATTTGGAGGGGCTTTAAACTCGCCCCAAAACATCAATGATGTTTTTATATTTTGGAATAACATCATTGATGTTTTGCTTGATCTTTTCCAATTGTAAATTACACCCCATGATCTCCCCGATCAGGATCTGGGCACTTTCGGATGTGAAAGGATCTTCATCCACACCCTCACGATCACCTAAAAAGAGAGGAACCCCAAAAATAAATTAGGTTTCAAAAAAATGCCGCCATCCATCTCTTATCTGAGCCTGTGGTCGCAGACACTCACCTGTTGTGGTGACTACTTCCACCACGTCTTCATCCTCCTGCTCATCTTGTGTTGGTATTTCCCCTTCTTCCAGAGGTGGGGGGTCTCTGGTCTCCTCGGATGAGGGGTGTCCTCCGAGTCTTTTATCCCCTATGTAAAACAAAAATGGTATAATTAGCACACAGATATTTAATGTCAGAACTATAAAGATGAAACATTGCTTGGAAGTGGGGTACAATTGTCTATCTTAGCCGAGTTCCAAGATGTAGCTTTTTTAGTGTCCTTTGTCAAGCTGCAATACTTTACCTGTTTGGTACAAGCTTCACAGATGGAGACACCCCTATAGTATACACTGGAGCACCTGTGTGGGCCCCTAATAAAAATGGTGTTCTTGTGTCCCACACTAGTGCTCCAGTGTCCAGATGCGAAAACAGCTGCTGAGTGTCCTCTCCTTACACACAATCTAGTTTGCATTTCATTCTAGTAACAAAGCCATCTACACAACCCAATTCTTTGAAGACAAGTATAGGGCGTCAAAATGGTGGCCAAATGCATATGGGCTAAACAATGGTATTTTTTCGTCCGAAATAAAAATGTGTGATCCGAACGAATAATGTGCCCATGAACATGAAAGTTGCCATTTTAAACTGTACAACAGTTCCTAAAAGCACATGGAGCAGCACGAACGTAATAAAGACATAAAGAATAGGAACACAGCACAACTACTTACTTTTTTGCAGCACTCTCCGGATCTTTCTGTACTGCTCATGTTCTTGTAATTTCAGGTCCGACCACCGCTTCCTGAGCTGATCTTTCGATCGTCGTACCCCGAAATTCCTGTGCAGACTCCTGACCACTTTGGCCATGATCTTGTCCTTTCGGACATTGGGGTTGGGGTAAGGCCCATACTTTCCATCATAATCGGCCTTCTTCAGGATGTCCACCATCTCCAACATCTCCCCAAAGGACATATTTGAGTCCTTTAATCTCCTTCTGGATCGGGACGTTTCAGGCTCCAGCCTTTCCTCCTCCTCGTTGCTACAATTAGCACGCACCTGCTGTCTATCCGCCATGTGCTCTTCCCCCACTGCGCTGAACGAAAAGGGGCGGGAATAGACTAGAAAGAACGTCAGGGGCGGGCGGAGTTATACGCATGCGCAGTGTGTATAAATCGTAACGCGCGCGTCTTACGTACGATCTGTGAACGGAGGAAGGAGCATCGGAGATGCCGATCGTGCTAACAAAGGTAGGATCTAAACTTGGGCCTATACTGCTTCGAAATGGAAGCCTATATTGTAACAAGATTAGGGGAGTTTGGCCTGACATTAGGGTTTGTCTTGTGTTGTGTCTTGCAGAGAAAATGGATGGGTTCAACGACCACAACTTCCTGCCCCTGTTCATTGACAAGTACAGGGAGCTGCCCTGTCTGTGGCAGGTCAGACACCCCCACTATAACCACAAACAGAAGAGGCAGGCAGCGCTGGAGAAACTGCTGGAGTTGGTGAAGCCGGTGGTCCCCACAGCAACCATCCCTTATTTGAAAGCCAAAATTGGTGGCCTGAGGAGCACTTATCTTAGGGAGCGCAAGAAGGTCACAGATTCCCAGAGGTCCGGAGCTGCAGCAGATGACGTTTATGTCCCCAGGCTGTGGTACTACGAGAGACTGCGATTTCTGTCAGACCACACTGAAGTCAGGGAATCCCTCTCCACTCTTCCTTCCACGCTTCCTTCCATACCAGCTGAGGCTTCTGATGTCCAACCTGGGCCTTCCAGCCAGGAAGAAGTGGAGGAGCCCAGCTGGAGTCAGGTATAGTATTCTTCTACAGATTTCTGGGCAATAAATAAATGATGTTTATTAGATGTTATTATTAATCACTAATTGCTGATTGAAAAAAGTGTTTTACATATCAATAGACAGTAGTGGGCACCCAAAATTGGGACAAGAATGAAAAATGCTGGGCTCAGAAGGATAGTCTGTTATATTTGTTAACATTCAATTTGCAGCAGTGAGGAGGTGAAAATTGTGTGTGATTGATGAATAAAATACTAAAACTAAAACTATGTCCCTTTTTCATACACAGGAAGAACTCAGCCAGGAGGAGGCTGTGGAACGTGGCAGTCAGGAGGAGGCGGGGATTAGTGGCAGCCAGGAGGAGGCGGGGCTAAGTGGCAGTCAGGAGAAGCCTGGGACCAGTTGCAGCCTGACTGAGTCTCAGGTCCCTCCCCTCCGCCTGCCATATAAACGAGCCAGGAAGGCCACTCCCAGTCCTGTGCAGGATTCAGCGTACAGGCTGATCCAGGAGGCTTCGGTGTCCCTCCGAGCCTTCCCCAGTCCTGAAGAGGCCTTTGCCTGCATGGCTGCCACAAAATTGCAGGGCATGCAGGAGGGCCAACGCAGGCTCTGTGAGGACCTGCTTTATAAAGTCCTTCGGAAGGGGGAGAGTGGGGAACTGACACCCAAGACGGATGTCATGGAGAGGGACGATCCTCCTCCTCCTCCTCCTCCTGCTGCCACAACTCCACCACCACAGCCAAAGCCTGGAAGGAAGCGTGGAAAGAAGACCAAAGAGTGATTGCCCTGGGTTCAGTCTGGTCTGACAGAAGATGCGGTCTCTCGTATGACCACAGCCTGGGGACACAGATGTCATCTGCTGCTTTCCGGATCTCTGGGACTTCGGGACCAGACTGCCCTCCCTAAGATAAGGACTCCTCAGGCCACCAATTTTGCTTTTAAATAATTGATGTCTGCCCTGGGGGTCCCAGGCTTCGCCCACTTCTGCAGTTTCTCCAGCGTTGCCTCCCTCTTTGTTTAGTTGTGAGCCCTTAATAAAAAATTTTTGGGTAAATTCTACTCTCCTGTGTGTGTTTTCATCCAAAAAGGACAGTTGTTGGTGAGGATTCAGGTACATTTCTAAAAACATAAAATGTGAAATTAACAAGGGACAACAACACCAAACAATTTCCTACAGATTAAATAGAACAACATATTAGTGGTGTTGTGGGAACTTGTCACAAAAAACACACAAACATTTTCGGGAATACAAATCAAAATCACCAAAAAAAAATAATAAAAAAAAGAGAAACACAAAAAAATAATCTACATTAAAGTCCAAAAAAAATAACAATTTTGTTGTCAGATGTGAGAAATCAAAATATATTGAGGGAATCCCGATAAATAGTAACGAAATAAGTTTGTGAGAAGTGTGTGTGAATATGAGCATCAAAACGACTTAATTCTTGTCACATTATAAAGAAGAAGAGAGTGCGCTGTATTAAACCATTTTTTACATTGCAGCGTGACGAAAGTGCTGTATCCATTACGAACGCTAAGTTTACCAGAACGAGCTGTCCCGTGTCGGAATTTCTTCTGAGCATGTGTGGCACTTTGTGCGTCGGAACAGGCCACACACGGTCGGAATTGACGCGATCGGATTTTGTTGTCGGAAAATTTTATCTCCTGCTGTCCAACTTTGTGTGTCGGAAAATCCGATGGAAAATGTCCGATGGCGCCCACACACGGTCGGAATTTCCGACAACACGCTCCGATCGGACATTGTCCATCGGAAAATCCGGCCGTGTGTACGGGGCATTACAGTGCGTTCTGTTCGTTCTGACCAGCCGATCATTTTGAAGCCATGTTGCAGGTACGTACTCATCGTAGAGTTCGTGCTGTGCAGGGGCTTGGTGTTGGGGTTCTTACATTGATCCAAGCCCAGTCCATGAACAGGACGGGGAGGAGTTCATGGACCAAGAATTGGTTATTCCAGTGTGGCCAATACTCTCATATGCCTTTGTTGCGGGAGATCCATGAGAATAATCCCGATGATTTCAGGAATTATCTCTGGATGATGGACCCCGTTTTTCACCATCTGTTGGCTTTGCTGTCCCCTTATATTACCGAGCAGGACACCTGCATGCGGAAAGCCATCACTCCCGAGCAGAGGTTAGTCGCCACGTTGCAGTACTTGGCGACAGGGAGCAGTCTGCAGGATATCAAGTTCTCGACAGGCATCTCCCCCCAGGCTCTGGGGATCATTATTCCAGAGACCTGTTCTGCCATCATTCAGGTCCTGCAGAAGGACTATATTAGGGTAAGTTTTCTCCTTTAACATCACATTCTATGTATTTAATGTTTGCTAATGTATAGTATTTCTTTCATCATTCCCTAATTACCATGATTGTAAAATGCTGTGAATGTCCCCTTTGTTCTCATGCATGCTTGAATTTTTTAAACTTCCTTTTTTGTCTTTCATGCATATTTGCGTTCACTAACCTCCCCAGCATGCTATCCTGGGCCCATACACACCTAGGCTAGTCACTTAACAATGTATTTTTCAGCTCCATAGTAGTGCTTTACCCTAAACACCCCATAAACATGTAGTGAAAGAGCCTGCCCGAATACTTTCAAATGGTACTGTTTAAAGTTTTGTTCTCCTATTATCTTCATAGGTAATTGCAGAATGTAAAAAAGTGCTTCAATTTGTACAGTGTGTATTTATATTTTTGTATTATGACATTTCTTACCTTTCCAGTGGGCTGCCAATAGTGTAAGTAAGGAGGGGCTGGCCAAAGTCAAACACATTATTTATGTATTCAGCTCTCAATGAAGTGGAGAGGGTTACCTGTCCAAAACATACCCCCCTCAATTTTTTACAATGGGCCATCAGAGAGGGTGAGGAATCTGATAGGTGGGCCTTATATTTTTGTCTTTAAATACTCCTTAAAATAAATGTTATACTGATGTTGACCAAGAATGTTTGTGTCTAATCTGCTTGCAATGTTTATGTGCAAAAGTTCTTTTTTCTTGTTTGACTCCACAGTTTCCTTCAACGCCACAGGAATGGTAGACTGTGGCTTCCCAATTTGCCCAGCGGTGGGACTTTCCCAACTGCAGAGGGGCAATTGATGGGAAACACGTCCACATCGTGCCACGTGGGGAAGTGGACGTGGGGAAGAATGTCCGGATGTCGGATGGTGGAGTCATCGCCCAGACAGAGTTCTACACACGGCTCCAGAATGGTAGCTTGGGATTGCCACCTGCTGAAGAGAATGTGGAAGGACTCCCGTTTGTCTTTGTCGCTGTTGAAGCGTTTGGGCTGGGTGAACACCTGATGCGGCCGTTTCCAATGAGGGCCCTCATCCCGGACCAAAGGGTTTTTAACTACCGACTGGCCAGAGCTAGAAGAGTGGTGGAGAATGCTTTCGGGATAATGACCAGCCGATTCCGCCTATTCCTTACGGCAATCAACATGACAGAATATAAACTTAACCATATAATCCTTGCATGCTGCATTCTCCACAACTATTTAAGGAGAAATTCAATGAACTATGTTGCCTCAGTTGGGCCTGAGGCTGGACTTAACGAACAAACCCTGACAGCGCTTG
This sequence comes from Lithobates septentrionalis, assembly GCA_037952835.1. NCBI lineage: Eukaryota > Metazoa > Chordata > Amphibia > Anura > Ranidae > Lithobates > Lithobates septentrionalis. The sequence continues at coordinate 736,009 of JBBDGP010001239.1, read as the reverse complement.
AAGCTGGCCGTCCTGGCTTGCCCCCCCAAAGCGCCCGCGAGGTCCAATTCAAATATATGGAGTACTTTGCGGGTAGGGGGGCCATTGATATGCCAGAAAAAGTTTAAGAAACATTTTTAAAATACATTTTTGATTAAAACTGAAATAAAATTTCCTTTGATTTACTGCATGTGTTTCTTTTAGCTGTCTCCTAGGTTCTTCAATGGGCATTTCTTTTTGACCATTTTCTTCAATAGTGCAAATGTAATTTATTTGATACATGAGGTGACAATCTCTTCTTCAGCGAACTATTATTATGTTGTGGGTCTGCTACACACACACCTTGTTTTTGTTGTTAATGTATGGAATGCATTACTGATAAAAAATATACATCATATTCAGCACCATGAATGAATTTTGGTGAGTCACAAAAATGGCATGATTGTGGCAAATTATAAAGCACTGTGGGCTTTATTTACTAAAGGAAAATCCACTTTGCACTCCAAGTGCACGGCAAAGGTGCACATGAAACTGCACTTGAAACTGCACTGAAAGTGCACTTGTAGTGCAAAGTGGATTTGCCTTTAGTAAATAACCCCCATTTCAGTGTAAACACCAACTTAGTACAAAAAATGATATTGAGCATTGAAAGAAGAAGCCACACATTGTTGAGTACAAAACTTTTTACTCCGTGCGCATTCACATGTGCGTTAGAAAAGGGTTTTTGAACAAACCAACATATTTTTGTTTTTGACAGTACAAATAGCCTTTTTTGTGTTAAAACAGGCATGTTTAAAAACATAAAACAATACACAACTCAGGAACTTACAAAGTTCAACTTTGACAAAGTGAAGGCAATATCAGACATTAATATGTCCAAACTGTGTTGATATTGCTTTCATCAGATGGGGTGATGTCAACCTTGTGAAAGCCAAATTTTGAAGATGCACACAAATTGAGAGTCAAAATGTCGATTTCCCTCCTGATCCCATGCCTAATGTCAATATGTGCTAGCTCCCATCATGGGTGATCAATGGACGTGTTTCGGGGGTGCAACCACTTCCTCTCATCTACTTTAGTTGCGAGGAAGGGGTTGCACCCCCAAAACATGTTCCTTGATATCCCGTGATGGCAGATAGCACATGTTGACACACTGTGTGCATCTTCAAAATTTGGCTTTCTAAAAAATATTTAAAATGTGTGAAAAAAAAATACAAACAAACTAGAAGAATTTTGGGGTGTTTTAGATTCTGTCTAAAACATCAATGATGTTTTTGAGTCTTTTTTCCACACCATTGATGTCTTCCTTGATCTTCCTGTAAATCACGATTGCACACCATGATCTGCCAGATGAGAACGTGTGCACTTGCACTTGTGAAATTAGATTCTTCTTCCACAACATCCACATCACCTAAAATAAAAAAACACACCATGTATTATAAATATGCAGGCATGCATCTATTGCCTGAAGCTGTGGTCTCAGACACTCACCTGTTGTGGTGACCATTTTACCCACTTCATAAACCTCTCCTTCCTCCACATCTTCTGGTTGTGGTGTGGGGATTTCCATTTCATTAGGAGGTGGGGGTCCCTGGTGTCCTCAGATGTCCTGAGTCTTTTCTCCCCTATGTGATTAAAAAAAAAGGTATACTTTGCACACAGATATTTGCGAGAAATAGTAATATGAAACATTGCTTGGAAGTGTCGTACAATTGTCTTTTTTTGGCAGAGTTGAATACATTATTTTTTTCCCTTTATAAAGCTGGAATACTTACCTTTTTTGTACAATTTTCACACATGGAGACACCCCTAGTATCCACTGGAGCACCTGTGTGGGACACCCGAAAACGGGTGTTCTGGTGTCCCACACTAGTGCTCCTGCGTCCAGATGTGTAAACAGCTGCTGAGTGTCCTCTCCTCACACTGAATCAAGTTTGCATTTCATTATAGTTACAAACCCATCTAGACAACAAACTTCTTTTAAGACAAATAGGCATTAGCAAATGTAGTTAACCTGCGTCTACCAAAAACATTGTATTAGTGGTCGAACGAACAATGTTTACTACGAACGATTACTGTGAACCTGAAACTTGCCATTTTAAACTGTACAACAGTAAAGAAAAGCACATGGAGCAGCGCAAACGTAATAATAATAATAGGAACACATGACAACTACTTACGTTTTTGAAGAACTCTCTTGATCTTTCTGTACTGATCCTGCTCCCTCAATTTGAGGTCTAACCATCATTTCCTCAATTGATCCTTGGATCGCCGTACCCCAAAATTCCTGTGCAGACTTTTCACTTTAGTCATGATCTTGGCCTTTCTCACATTTGGGTCTGGGTAAGGTCTATGCTTCCCATCATAATCAGCCCTCTTCAAGATGTCCACCATCTCTATAAAGGACATATTTGAGGCCTTAAATCTCCTCCGGGTTCGGGACGTTCGTGGCTCCGACCTTTCGTTGTTGCTGCTTCTGCTGTCTGCATGCACTTGCTCTTTCTCCGCCATGTGCTCTCCCACTGCGCCGAAAGGCAAGGGGCGGGGAATAGACTAGAAAGAACGTCAGGGGCGGGCGGAGTTTCACGCATGCGCAGTGTATATAAAGCGTAACATGCGTGCGTTGTAAGTACAATCTGTGAGCAGAGGAAGAAGTAGCGAAAGCGCCGATCGTTCTAACAAAGGTACAAGTTTAACTTGGTGCATCAGTGGCCTATGCTGCTTCTAGATTGAGGCCTATATTGGGACAAGATTAGGAGAGTTTAGCCTGACATTAGGAAAAAATAGGTAAGGTTAGCCTGGATCAACCCTTCTATCAATTTTAATTATTAAAAAGACAGGCTTATGTCAGGCAATCAACCACATAAAGAATGCAGGATACCGGTCAGGGATGTCCTAAGGCATATAAGAAAAAACAGAGAGAAGATAACTCTCAAGAAGACAAGAGACCCTCAGGCACTGTCTGAAAAACCAAGCCAATTTTATTAAGCAATTAGAAAAACACACCACACAAAAATTGACAATTCTAAACAAATAGGGCTATAGTGAGTGACTATCACTGGCCCTAAACATAAAATTGACAACGTTGTCATTAAAAATAAGGGGAGCCATGGCAGAACATACCACAGACACACTCCATTCACCACTCATATACTGATAATTGTAGCAAAAAGCAGTGGAGCTAAAGTGACATGGTTAGTGGATCACTTTTCAGGGGCATGGTATAACAGGTGTGTGGGTAGAAGTGGATGGAGACCAGATGTAAATCCAGAGGCCAATACACCTGGTAGGAGAAAACAGGAGCTGGCCAGGGTGAATTCCAAGGGGACACAGCAGGGGTGACCGGCAGTAACTGACAGTTCATCTGTTGGAGCAGGTAAGCATGTTATAGTAGCAGCATCAAGCACAGCAGAAAAGCCCGCCCGCTTTTCTTGATCTACAGATTGGTAGATCCGGCAATAGATTCCGCACTAGCACATTTAGAAAACCGACAGCCGCCAATACGTTACTTCTGGCCCAAAGTCATCATCCTAAGTCACTTATTAACGGGATCCCCACCGGACAGTTCCTACGGATTAGGCGAAACTGTACTGATGAGAAAGAATACCACAAGGAGGCACATGATATGTACAAGAGGTTCAGACAGAGAGGCTACTCCCACCGCTCCCTCAGGAAGGCACAAGTCAAAGCCACCCTGAGAGAGCGTGATGAACTCCTTCTTACATCTAAACCTCCCGGGCATGAAAATAAGACACAGAACTTCCCTAGACAGGTTCTGGATAAACACTGGCATATCCTTAAATCTGCTCCACTGATTACCAACCTTGTGAGCCCTAGACCACTTATGACATAAAAGGTCATGTAATCTTGGTGACCTACTGATCCATTCCGAATATACACGTACAACAAGCTCGAATTGGCTCACTAGCTCTAAGCCCCCTCCGGGTATGCATGCTTGTGGACACTGCAAAATTTGCAAATATGTTCACCAGACTAATGTGTTCGCCAATCCACGGGGAGGAAAAGATTTCAAAATTAAACAATTTATTAATTGTTCAACAACTCGGCTGATTTATATGCTGACATGTCCATGTAATAAAAATTACATTGGCAAAACGAAACGTACCTTACGTAAAAGGATTGGCGAGCACATAGCTGGTATTAACAAGAAGGATGATGAGCGTCCAATTTCTTTGCATTTTGTGAAATTCCACAACCATGACCCTAAGGGCCTGACAGTTAAAGGGATTTACAGACTTAACCTGCCCACTAGACGTGGTGACTATGATACCATTCTTCTTCAGAAAGAAAAAATGTGGACCTATTATATGGACTCTATGGCCCCAAAGGGGTTAAATATTGAGTGCAGCCTCCAGCCTTTCCTGGAAAAATAACCGACTGGTATAATAACCTACCTTACAATTTATATTACTTTTCATCTGCTCATAGCACTGTGCAATTTGTGGTTTGTATGGTTATTTATTTAACTATACAGCCAAGGCTCTTTTCCACCTTTCCTAACCATTATCAGATGTGACCGACCCTGTATAGCCATTAAGGGTTTTTTTATTTTCAATCTACATGCTGTATGTTCATTTTGTGTGAGTTGATCCTGGACCACACCCAGTGGCAAAGAAGTGTAATGCCGCGTACACACGGTCGGACTTTTCAGCTACAAAAGTCCGACAGCCTGTCCGACAGACTTTCGACGGACTTTTGGCGGACTTTCGACGGACTTGCGGCGGACTTTCTAACGAACAGACTTGCCTACACACGATCACACAAAAGTCCGTTGAATTCTTACGTGATGACGTACACCGGACTAAAATAAGGAAGTTCATAGCCAGTAGCCAATAGCTGCCCTAGCGTGGGCTTTTGTCCGTCGGACTAGCATACAGACGAGCGGATTTTTCGACCGGACTCGAGTCCGTCGGAAAGATTTGAAGCATGTTTCAAATCTAAAGTACGTCGGATTTGAGGCTAAAAAAGTCAGTTGAAAGTCCGGAGAAGCCCACACACGATCGGATTACCAGCCAGCTTTAGTCCGTCAGCGTCCGTTGGACTTTTGTAGACGAAAAGTCCGACCGTGTGTACGCGGCATAACTTCACTCCAGATCCTTATTTATGTCTGATCCATGGACTCCTCCTTGCTCTGAGGAAACCAGCGACAATTGGCTGGTGAAACGCATCAGCACGTGACGTCAGCGCGCTATCCCGGAAGCCATGTGCAACCCTGTGGATGTCCAACCAGCCGAGACCGAACAGCTGATGACCGGCGTCTTACTGCACCTGACTACATCACCCCGCATGGCAAGCGCAGGGCTCGGCGGACTTAGCAGCTAAAGCAGCAAATTGGCACCAGATTCAGGACTCACACTCCAAGTACCCCCCTATGTATGACCACATGCTTCCTCAATTGCTCTTGAGCCAGCCTCCCCGTTCTCTTGCTTGCTGCAATCATTCATCCCTGTATACATGATCTGCTACATGCTGCGGGCTTTTCTGCTGTGCTTGATGCTGCTACTATAACATGCTTACCTGCTCCAACAGATGAACTGTCAGTTACTGCCGGTCATCCCTGCTGTGTGCCCTTGGAATTCACCCTGGCCAGCTCCTGTTTTCTCCTACCAGGTGTATTAGCCTCTGGATTTACATCTGGTCTCCATCCACTTTCACCCACACACCTGTTATACCATGCCCCTGAAAAGTGATCCACTAACCATGTCACTTTAGCTTCACTGCTTTTTGCTACAATTATCAGTATATGAGTGGTGAATGGAGTGTGTCTGTGGTATGTTCGGCCATGGCTCCCCTTGTTGTTTTTAATGACAACGTTGTCAATTTTATGTTTAGGGCCAGTGATAGTCACTCACTATAGCCCTATTTGTTTAGAATTGTCAATTTTTGTGTGGTGTGTTTTTCTAATTGCTTAATAAAATTGGCTTGGTTTTTCAGACAGGGCCTGAGGGTCTCTTGTCCTCTTGAGAGTTATCTTCTCTCTGTTTTTTCTCTAGCCTGACATTAGGGTTTGTCTTGTGTTTTGCAGAGAAAATGGATAGCTTCAATGATCACAACTTCCTCCCCCTATTCATAGACAAGTACAGGAAGCTGCCCTGTCTGTGGCAGGTGAAACATCCGCATTATAATCATAAACAAAAGAGGCAGGCAGCGCTGGAGAAACTGCTGGAGTTGGTGAAGCCGCAGATCCCCATGGCAACCATCCCCTATTTGAAGGCAAAAATTGGTGGGCTGAGGAGCACTTATAATAGGGAGTGCAATAAGGTCCAGGATTCCATGAGATCAGGAGCTGCAGCAGATGCCATTTATGTCCCCAGTCTGTGGTACTATGACAGACTGCGTTTTCTGTCAGACCAGACTGAAGTCAGGCAATCACTCTCAACCCTTCCTTACACTCTTCCTTCCATGCTTCCTTCCACCCCCGCTGAGGCTTCCGACGTCCAACCTGGGCCTTCCAGCCAGGAAGAAGTGGAGGAGCCCAGCTTCAGCCAGGTATAGCATTGTTCTACATATTTCTGGTTGTAAAATTAATAATGTTAACTAGATGTTATTATTGAACACTAATTGCTGATTTAATAAAGTGTTTTACATATCAATACAGTAGTGGCCAAAAATGTTTGGGACAAGAATAAAAAATACTGGGGTCAGAATAATAGTCTTTTCTATTTGTTAACAATCAATTTGCAACAGTCATGAGCTCAAAATTGTGTGTGATTGATGAAAAAAAACTAAAACTATGTCCCTTTTTCATACACAGGAAAGCCTCAGCCAGGAGGAGGGCGTGGAATGTGGCAGCCAGGAGGAGGCTGTGGAATGTGGCAGCCAGGAGGTGGCGGGGGAAAGTGGCAGCCAGGAGGTGGCGGGGGAAAATGGCAGCCAGGAGGTGGCGGGGGAAAATGGCAGCCAGGAGGTGGCGGGGGAAAGTGGCAGCCAGGAGGTGGCGGAGGTAAAGTGGCAGCCAGGAGGTGGCCCGGCCCAGTAGCCTGACCGAATCTTCTGCCTTCCAACCAAAAGGCCCAGGAAGGGTAGTAATGTGGAGGAGGCAGCACTTGGGCGGATTTGGGAGGCTAATGCTGCCCTCAGAACCACCCCCACTCTTCAAGAGGCCTTTGCCTCCATGGCTGCATGCAAAATGCAGGAAATAGAGAAGGGCCAACGCCTCATCTGTGAGGAAATTATGTATCTGTCCCTAAATAAGGGGTTGAGGGGCAACTCACAACCAAAACCCACCTGTGTGAGTTTGACCATCCTCCTCCTTCTCCACCCCCTGCCACAACTCCAAAACCACAGCCTGGAACGGAAGAGTGGAATAAAGACAAGAGCGTGATGGCCTGGGTTTAGTCTGGTCTGACAAAAGACGCAGGCTGTAGTATGACCACAGCCTGGGGACATATATGTCATCTGCTGCTGTTCCTGTTCTCTTGTAGTCCAGGACCGGATTGTGCTCACTATTATATGGACTCCTCTTGCTACCAATTTTGGCTGTAAAATAGTTGAAGTGTGCCCTGGGGTACAAAGGCTTCGCCAATTTCACAAGTTTCTCCAGTGTTGCCCTCCTCTTTATTTTATTATGACCCATAATAAATGGCTATTTCTTTTTCACAAATACGTGCCTGTGTGTTTTACTTCAAAAAGGACAATGCATTTTGCCTATTTGGGGCTTACTCATAAAGGCCTCTATGATTAAGCCCCACATGGGAAAAATACATTAGGGGGGATTCTTCTATGGGTTGATTGCCAGGTGATTGCAAGATTGATTGTTAGATGGGATAATTGTCATGACATTTTGGAGATCGTGACGATCATCCACCCACCTCCACCAATCAGAGGAAGCCCTGTATTCATTTATTGGGCCAGCTTAGCCCAAGCAAACTATTTAAAGTCACGAGAAACCTGGAACCAAGCTGAAGCCAATCTCATCATATTTTATTATCTTAGATTTACAGTCTGCTGATGCTGTGTGCAGCTGGGCACCATTTTTCTGTAGTCTAAGCTGCCCCAAATTTCCTGTCATCCTGGCCATTCCTTGGTTTTACAACCATAATCCCTCCATTAACTAGGAGGGATGAACAATACATTTTACAACCCATCATTGCAAGTTACATTGCAGAGAACTGTCAAACAAGTTCTCTGTTGATCAAGGATCAAAGCTGATTCAATGATAAGCTACCTCCACAGTACAGTATTATGAGTTCCGAGATGTCTGTGATAAAAAGAATGCAGATCAGTTGCATTGCGGGTATGCTTTATTTGCTAGATTATTGTGCTCTTCTCCAGCCAATATCTTGCTCCTTACACTCCTGCCCTTGTCCATATCTTCATTACCACTCATTACCAACCTTTGGTTTATTTACTGATTATGCTTCTGCTTGATCCCTACCTACTATATCTGCTACCATACCCCGGCTTTCTCACCTCCTGGGGGCAGTCCTTAGAATCATGGCCATCAGGAGCTCTAGTGAAGACTGGCTAGTACTTAGACCCCACGCCTCAGGTGAGAATGTGTTACCAGCCAGGGTTGCCTGCTTGTGCATTATCCTGCTGATTTTTGTGTGAACCTTCACTGCTATAGCTACTGGCCTCCAAGCTGGACCACTGAACGTGACACAATGTTTCCTGTGAATGGCTGAGCAGTTTTTTTACATACAGATTATACAGCACTCTCAGTGGGTGCACATGTGAAGTGAATAGTTTGTTTGGACCAGCATGGTCCGAAAGAACTATTTAAAGTTACAAGAAACCTGAAGTTAGGCTTTTAAGAGTATGTATCCAAAATAATTCTGGAGTGTGCCAGTGTGCTCAAGTAGAGCCAAAAGATCAATACAGACAGCATAAAATACTCTGCATGAATGCCAATCTGAGGAGAACATGTCCATTTTTAATGATGATCGATACACCATATTCAAAGGCAAACATCAACGCATCGTTAAGAAGCTATGTCATCGCAGAATGGTACTGCAGACATATACAGGTATACCATAGGGATGGCCTGAATGGACCCCTGTTCGGTTCGCACCAGAACTTTTAAACACTGTGAAAGTTCGGACTCAAAAATAAAAAGTGCCCATTTTGAAGGGTTATATGCAAGTAATTGGGCATACAATGGTTATAGGGGTCCGGGTCCTGCACTGGGGGACATGCATCAGTAAAAAAAAACAATTTGTGAAAAACTTCATTTTTAAATGAGCAGTGATTTTTGATTTTTTAAAGTGAAAGCATAAAAATGAAAAATTCCTTCCAATATAGTGCCTGGGTGTCCCCTTAGTCTACCTGTAAAGTGGTATATCTGTACCATGTCTAGAATCTGCTGCAGCAATAATTGCAATTATAAAGCCCAAAAAAATGACATTTTTCCTGCAAGTTGCCTTTATTTTGCTCAGCAACAGCTGGGGAGCCAGTGTGTATGATGAGGCCACAATGTAGTGCACTGGGAACAAGATTAGAGATTTTTTGGATACATTCTGGTGTCGCTTTGACTTTGGATAGAAGTAACGGGTGCGTAAAAATTGGCCTTTGGGTGTCGGTGGCGCCTTCCCACCGTAATCCTATAGAGGTAATCTTCATAAAAGCAAGAATTGGCCTTGCTGTAAAAAATTGCAATGATATGCACCTGGCAAACAGGTGCAGAAAAATTGGTCTTTGGGTGTTGGTGGTGCCTTCCCACCATAACCCTATAGAGGTATTCTTGATGAAAGCAAGAATTGGCCTTGCTGTAAAAAATTGCAATGATATGCACCTGTCCAACAGGTGCAGAAAAGTTACTCTTTGGGTGTCGGTGGTACCTTCCCACCGTAACCCTATAGAGGTATTCTTGATGAAAGCAAGAATTGGCCTTGCTGCAAAAAACTGCAATGATATGCACCTGTCAAACAGGTGCTGAAAAATTGGTCTTTGGGTGTTAATTGTGCCCATGAAACCTATACCAAAAACATTCTTCAAGATGAAATGACTAAACACCCTCAAAGCTAGGCAGCCTCGAAGTCCTGCAGAGATTCCACATCCCAAAAAGACTTAATCAGTGACATCGGCATCAGGGGCTTCATAGCCGGTAATCCAGTACTGATTCGTTTTTATAAAAGTCAAATGGTCCACGGAGTCTGTGGACAAACACGTTCTATGATCAGTAACAAAACCTCCTGCAGCACCGAATGCCCATTCTGAAAGCACGCTGGATGCAAGGCAGCCCAACAACTCAATAGCATACTGGGCAAGTTCTGGCCAGTGGTCTATTCTTATGACCAAGTAAGTCAGTGGATCGTCAGCTGGAAAACTCTCAATCTCTTTTTTGGATCCGAGGTAATCGTCCACCATGTGATGCAGACGCTGCTCATGAGATGTGGAAGCTGACAGCCCTGGGTGGCGAGGACTAAAAAAATTCCGAAATGCCTTACTTAAGCGGACACCTTCTCCAACGTTCCTCTCTTGACCAACAGAACACTCAAAACTATGTTTTCCACAACACTGTAACCTACTGGAGTCAGGGAAAAAGGTTCAATAAAATACTCTTTAACATGTCCTCAAAAGATTTTATCTTCTGCACTCTCTGTGCGGATGGGATGAGTTCTGAGACCTTCCCCTTATAACGGTGGTCAAGGAGGGTTGCCAACCAGTAATCATCCTTCTCCTTTATGCCACATATTCTTGGGTCCTTTCGCAGGCTTTAAAGCATGAGGTTGCCCATGCGCCACAAATTTGCAGAGGCTTGAGAAGCAGACTCCACGGGGTCACTCAGGATGACAGCATCTGCAACTTCCTCCTCCCAGCCACATACTACTCCCAAGGGTCCTGGGGTTGGAAAGCCATCGCTTACAGATTGACGCATGTCTTGCTCTTCTTCGAAGCCTATGAAAGTGTCAGAATCTTTCTCCTCATCCTCCTCCCCTCTCTCCTCCTGTGTCATAGGAATGATGGGGTCTGGATAAAGTGGGCCTTGAGAGGAAAGGAAGCCCTCCTCTTCCTCCTGCTGCTCTGTCTCCAGTGCCCTGTCCATAATGCCACGCAGAGTCTGCTCCAGCAGGAACACAACAGGGATTGTGTCACTTATGCATGCACTGTCACTGCTAACCATCCTTGTGACCTCCTCAAATGGTGACAATACAGTGCATGCATCCTTAATGATCAGCCGTTGGCGTAGGGAAAAAAGCTGAGGCAGCCTGATCCTGTCGTCGTGCCATACTGGCACAGATACTCATTCACGGCCCTCTGCTGCATGTATAGCGGCATTTCCAAAGTTGAGTTCCACCTGGTGGCCATGTCTCAAATCAGGCGGTTTATGGGCAGGTAGAATTCCAGCTGAATTTCAGCCAACCAAGCACTGGCTGTGTATGACCACCTGAAATGGCTACAGACTCTTCTGGCCTGCTTTAGTACATCTTGCAACCCTGGGTACGTACTTAGGAAACACTGCACCACCAAATTGAGGACATGTGCCAGGCATGGCACATGTGTCAACTTTCCCTGTCTAAGGGCGGACAGGAGGTTTGAGCCATTATTGGACACCATCATTCCTGGCTGGTGTGATGTGAACCACCTCTGGGCCTGTCCCTGCAGAGCTGCAAGAATCTCTACTCTGGTGTGGTTCTTGTCCCCTAAACACACCAGCTGAAGCACTGCATGGCACCTTTTAGCCTGACTCTGGGAATAGCCCTTTGAGCGCTTAGGGGGTACCTGATGTTCATAGGACAATTCTGCAGAGGAGGGAATGGAGGTGGCGGAAGAGGAGGGGGTAGAGCTGGCAGGTCTGGCATCATCACCACCAGCTATATGGAAACATGGGGGCACAAAAAACTGCAGCACCGAGCAGCTTTACCCAGTGTGCTGTGAACAAAATGTATCATCCCTGCCCATGCTTGCTGAACCATGTATCAGCAGTAAGGTGGATTTTATGGCTGACTGCCTTACCCAACGATGCCAGAACATTCCCTTCCACGTGATGGTAGAGAGATGGAACGGCCTTACGTGAAAAGTAGTAGCGACTGGTCACCTGCCATTGTGGTACAGCACATTGTGCGAATTCACAGAAGGGGGCAGAATCCACCAGGCTGAAAGGCAAAAGTTGGAAGGCCAACAGCTTTGACAAGCTTGCATTCAGACGGGATGTGGCATGTGGGTGGCAGGGACTGTATTTTTTTTCCGTTGCAATAGATGGGGCAGAGAAACTTGCCGGCTACAGTCTACAGCTGGTGGTTTGCTGCTGGCAAATGTGCTGTTAGGACCTGGGACACCCTGTGCTATACCATCATCCCTGTCAGTGGAGGCTGCTGAGAGGTAATGACTTGGTATCACAGGGGCAGACTGAAGTGGGTGTGGAGGAGGAGGGACAGATTTGTGCCCCTTTTGTGTGGCTTTTAGGTGCTCTTGCCAACGGGCTGAGTGGTTGGATGTTAAATGCCTTGTTAAGCATGTGGTACCCAAATGGTTGGTGTTTTTGCCACATTTGATGTGCCTGAGATACAGTTTGCAGATAGCAACAGTGCGATCTGCTGTAGATGAGCTGAAAAAGGCCCAGACAGCTGAGCTTTGGGGAGTAGGTCAGGAGATAACAGCTGCAGAATGTGATGGAATAGGGTGGCTGCTCTCTACTCTTTCTTGATGTCGGCCTCCTTGGGGTTGTGCCTCCTCACCTTCAGTTTCCTCCTCTGCTCTATCTGGCACCCAAGTCACATCAGTGACCTCATTATCTCCATCTCCTCCATCTTCAGCATTACCACTGGAGACAACTTGGCAACACGCTGTGGCTTGGGGAACATGAATGCCAATTTGTCTATCAGTGTTCCTCCCTCTCTCTAGGCTCATGTTTCTGTCAGCCTCAAGCTCAGAACCAACATCTGAATCTGGTAATGGCTGGGCATCATCAAGGAGCAAGTGGCAAGCAAGTGGCTGATGCTGTGGTCAAATAACTCAGCTGACTCCTCAATGGCTGATGTTGGGGATATAGCAGGAATAGATGTGGACAAGAAGGCAGGTTTATCCACTCTGGCAACTGCAGGGGACTGCACACTTGTCTCTGCTTGCATGACAGAGGATGAGAAGGATGAGGAAGGTTTAGAAAGCCAGTCCACCACCTCCTCTGCATGCTGTGGCTGGATAGCATGGGCAAACTCACTAAACAGAGAAAATGATGCCCTGCCTGAGGACTGACCACCACGTCCACCTTTGCCTGTGGACACATTTGTTGCTGGTCCCCTTACAGCGCCAAGGGAATGTCTGCCTCTCCCTGTTGTCCTCCCAGATACACTATAATATACTGCAATATAATTTGCCAAATGTACAGTGACGCAACAAACTATATGGCGTTACACTAAAAGTAACGCACACAAAACGGTATGGCGTTAAACTGGCAGTAACGCACACAGAACTATATGGCGTTAAACTTGCAGTAACGCACACAAAACTATATGGCGTTAAACTGCCAGTAATGCACACAGAAGTAAATGGCGTTAAACTGGCAGTAACGCACAAAACTATATGGCGTTAAACTGGCAGTAACACACACAAAACGATATGGCGTTAAACTGGCAGTAACGCACGCAAAACTATATGGCGTTAAACTGGCAGTAACGCACACAGAACTATATGGCATTAAACTGGCAGTAACGCATACAAAACGATTATGGTGTAAAACTGGCAGTAATGCACACAGAAGTAAATGGCATTAAACTGGCAGTAACACACACAGAACTATATGGCATTAAACTGGCAGTAACGCACACAAAACTATATGGTGTTAAACTGGCAGTAATGCACACAGAAGTAAATGGCGTTAAACTGGCAGTAACGCACACAGATCTATATGGCGTTAAACTGGCAGTAACACACACAAAATGATATGGCGTTAAACTGGCAGTAATGCATGCAGAACTATATGGCGTTAAACTGGCAGTAACGCACACAAAACGATATGGTGTAAAACTGGCAGTAATGCACACAGAAGTAAATGGCGTTAAACTGGCAGTAACACACACAGAACTATATGGCATTAAACTGTCAGTAACGCACACAGAACTATATGGCATTAAACTGGCAGTAACGTATGCAGAACTATATGCCGTTAAACTGTCAGTAACACACACAGAACTATATGGCGTTAAACTGTCAGTAACACACACAGAACTATATGGCATGAAACTGACAGTAACGCACGCAAAACAATTTGTTGTTAAACTGGCAGTAACGCACACAAAAGGATATGATGTAAAGATTACTGACATGGTCTCACTACACTACACTGAAACTATATGAGCTGTCCCTACTCTACACTATTGTATGTATGAATGACACGGTCTCACTACACTACAGTGGAACTATCTGAGCTGTCCCTACTCTAGCTGCACACTATGCAAAGCTGAATGATGGTCCTCCTCACTACACTCACACTATCCCTAGACTGACACTAAACTAATATTCTACACTGACAATTGAAGCAAAATAGCACACTAACTAACGGCACTGAACAGAGCCCTGTTCTATCTCTCTCCATGATGAAATCACACTGAAAATGGCTGCCATTGAAAGACTACTGTGTGCCAGGAATGAGCCATGATTGGATAAAGTCATGATGACAGTGTCCAATCATGACTCTGACAGTGTTCTGTGCTCTGATTGTCTGAAGCTTTCACTGCTTCAGCCAATCAGGGCTTGCAATGCACTGTTCAGTGCCGCAATGTATTGCGGTTGGGCTGGGGGGCCGAACAACCATTCGAATGACCTGTTTGTTTGGCTGTTCGCCGAACAACGAAAGTTTGGACCGAACTTATGCTCGGGCCGAACCGTTCGCCCATCCCCAGTATACTATGCCTCATCCCTAATATCAGAATGTTGAGCAAAAAGGAGAAAGTTTGGGACTTTACTGGCACCACACTGAAGATAAATATTGTTTAAAAATATGTTTTTATTGAAACTGTTTTAAAACAAGAGACGTGTAGACATCTTATATATACAGCATGTTTATATTATGTTAACAAAACCAGATAACCGGGCTTGTATCACCAGTGACCCTCAGAATATAGGTAGGGGGCCTCCAATTAAGTATAGCATATGAGAGATACAGTACGGTACACAACCATAATCTCCTATTGGCCAGATGTCCAATGGTGACAACTTGAGGGATGGTGATATCCAGTTACAAAGGTTGCTCATCATGTTTTGCGTAGTATACGCTTCTTCAGGAGCTCAAGGGTTAAATTGTAAATTGAGTCTATGATAGAGTAAAAAGTAAAGAAGTCAGCACATCACATAGTAAAATATATAGTACAATGCAGGTAGTATAATCACAATGGATGTAAAAACACTTACAAAAGCAAGAGTAGATCACAATGAGAAGAGGGCGGTACGGGTAGTCCAAACCACCCTGAAGGTAGATATGGGGGCACACCTAAGGACAACAGTGCAAGCCAATATAAGAAGGGATAATAATCCTAAAAACTCTGAAATAGGGTAAAAATACACAACACACTTACTAGGGTGATGGTAGTGTTCCAACCCAGGGGTAGAGATAGATGTTTTAGCTAAGACCCAGCTTGGAGTACAGTATCCTAAAATAAACATCAAGTCTCAAATAAATCCAGAGGCTCACATACATGCCAATCAACTAGGTCAAACTACAAATGTTCTGTTTCTAAATAGGGAGTATATATATAGTGATTGTTTGTCCTTACCTTAGGCAGCATATAGCAACTTAAGCTCCGTACTACATGAATAACTGGTAACAGTCCTCCTTTGCACAGAATTTGTGCCACTTTATCCTATAAGGTGTTTTAATATGCTGTAGTAAAGTCGTTTGTGGCCAGGTTCCTCCCTCTGTGGATATCAATTACACATATGAATTGATGTACTAGTAGCCAAAGAGTAGGGAAATTACAAGGTTGCCACAGAGCGGAGTCCATGGGGTCAATTAATGATAAGGAGCACTGCTTACCTAGATGAAGAGCGTGCCTCTACCCTCTCGCTGGTGTCAGCACCGTGTCCATCAGACCCAGCAGCTGGTCTCTCTGAGTCCCAGCTGGTCATCTCTCCATTTAAGCACGTCCCAACCGAGGCGTCCATTTTGGGCAGGTGCCTACGTATGATGCCACTCCGCCCTACAGGAGATTCACGCCCCCGGACGCGGCTGTGCAGCGCATGCGCAGTGGCCATCACGTGGCTGTGAACAGAAAGACATGCTGAAACCCAGGACCACAGGAGGAGCGGAAGTGCCTCCTAGTGGTGCCTGGGTGCACCACACACCACAAAACAATGGGCATGCAAGGGAGCCCACCTCGGGTAAATGATGATGGCGCTACCAGCCACAAATTTACCACCCCACCAATGGGGAAGCGAGGGTTGCTGAGGACCATCCAAAAGAACTGCACCACCCTGCCCTCAAACGATCGATAGAGAAAAAATAGGTACTTTAATTAAACCATACAATTGAAAAATTAGTAATTGGCTATAGTAAACATTTGGGTATTAAATTCATAATATACACATCATGGTATCAGAGCATTGAAGAGTATATAACTGTCAAATTTGGACTTTAGTGGAAATGGACTTCATCACAGGTAGGGTTGGGCTGAACACCCCCCCGGTTCGCACCAGAACACCTCAAACAGGCAAAAAGTTCTGGCGAACATTCAAACCCTTTTAAAGTCTATGGGACATGAACAATCAAAAGTCCTCATTTTAAAGGCTTATATGCAAGTCATTGCCATAAAAAGTGTATGGGGACCCGGGTAATGCCCTGGGGGACATGTATCAATGCAGTGATTTTAATGATGCTTAAAGTGAAACAATAAAAATGAAATATTCCTTTAAATATCATGCCTGGGGGTCCCCTTAGTCTGCCTGTAAAGTGGCGCATCTATGCGATGTGAAAAACATGCCACAGCAATAATGACATCTCTAAAGGAAAAAATGTAATTTAAACTTGCTCGCGGCTGTAATGTAATCCCGGCAAAATAGATTTAAAAAATGAAAAAAACGGTGGGGGGTCCCCCCAGTCCATACCAGGCACTTCGGGTCTGGTATGGATTTTAAGATTAATATCAAAATTAAAAATTGTCGTGGGATTCCCCAAAATCCATACCAGACCCTTATCCGAGCATGCAGCCTGGCAGGTAAAAAAGCGCCCCCCCCCCCCCACCGTACCAAGCCACATGCCCTCAACATGGGGGGTGGGTGCTTTGGGGCATAAGGGCTCTGTGCCACCCACCCCAAAGCATCTTGTCCCCATGTTGATGGGACAAAGGCCTCTTCCCAACAACCCGGGCCAGTCGTTGTCCGGGTCTGCGGGCGGGGGGCTTATCGGAATCTGAAAGCCCCCTTTAACAAGGGGGCCCCCAGATCCTGCCCATTCAACAAAAAAGTTTCAAAAAGTAAAAACCATAAGAGACAGTTTTAGTCCTTTATTAAAAAGGAAAAAAAAGTGTCCCGTTATGTAAATCCACCGTCAATCACGCTGCCAAATGGATGGCACATGACGTCACATGATATCAGAAGGGGACGAGATCCCCTGGTTATGTCACTGGGTGGCCCCGCCCTTGCCTATATAAGCGAAGAGACAGCAGTCAGTGGGAGGCCTCACAAGGAGGGGGAGCATTTTGCATTTTTGCTTTTTTTCAGGTCCGTCAGGCATCTTGATTGACGCTGGATTTACATCAAGGCAAACTTTTTCCTTTATTTTTTTCTTTTTTAATAAAGGGCTTTTCAAAAAACTGTCTCTTGTGGTTTTTACTTTTTTGGTGAATGGGTAGGGGTACAGTGTACCCGATACCCATTCACATAGGGGGGCAGGATCTGGGGGGCCCCTTGTTAAAGGGGGCTTCCAGATCCCGATAAGCCCCCTGCCCGCAGACCCCGACAACCACCGGCCAGGGTTGTTGGGAAGAGGCCCTTGTCCCCATCAACATGGGGATAAGGTGCTTTGGGGGCAAGCGGCCTGATATGGTTCGAGGGGGGGTGCTCGCTCATCCCCCCCTTTCCTGGCCTGCCAGGCTGCATGCTCAAATAAGGGTCTGGTATGAATTTTTGCATTTTTTTAAATTTGGCATTGAGTTCCCCTTAAAATCTATGCCAGAACCAAAGGGCTTGGTATGGATTTTGGGTGGGACCCCATACCATTTTTTTTTCTTAATTCTGTCATAGGGTTCCCCTTAACCACTTAAATACACTGCACTATATACTCTGCACTGTATTATAAACACTACACTGACTGCACCATATACTCTGCACTGCATTATATACACTACACTGACTGCACTATATATTCTGCACTGTATTATATACACTACACTGACTGCACTATATACACTACACTGACTGCAGATAGACTAATGCCGCGTACACTTGTATTGTATACACACGGTCACACAAATGTTGACGGAAATTCCGAACGTAAGAACGCAGTGACATATAAGACGTACAAGACATAAAATGAGCCAAGAAAAAGGAAATTCAATAGCCAGTGCGGCTCCTTCTGCTTGATTCCGAGCATGCGTGAGCTTTTGTGTGACAGACTTGTGTACACACGATCGGACTTTCCAACAAATTTGAGAACCTGCTCTCAAGCATTTGTGTGCGGAAATTCCGACAGCAAATGTTCAATGGAACATACACACGGACGGACTTTCCGACAACAAGCTCACATCGAACATTTCCCGTCGGAAATCTCAATCGTGTGTACACGGCATTGTACTCCACTCTCCTTAAAACACACAAACTGCAATTCACTGCAAAATATCAATGCCAATATACAGCACTGAATATAGTGCTGTATAATGTATAGTAGGGTTATCCCGATACCAGTATCGGTATCGGCACCGATACCGAGCATTTGCCCAAGTACTTGTACTCGGGCAAATGCTCCCGATGCTTCCCCCGATACCTGAAAGTCAGCTGTGATCGGCGCGTGGGGAAGTTACAAGATTCTCCCCCGGCGGCTTTCAGCTGCTTTAGTGACATACAGCGGTGAGCGCTGACTGTCACTGCATCCTCCTCCATGCCCCCTCCGTTCCTCTGTCTCCCTCTGCTGTCCCCCTCCGTTCCTCTCTCCTTCTCTGTGCCTCTCCACTGTCCCCTCCGTTCCTCTCTCCTTTTCTGTCCCCCTCCGTTCCTCTCTCCTTTTCTGTCCCCCTCCGCTGTCCCCTCCGTTCTACTGTGCCTCTCCGCTGTCCCCTCCATTCCCCTCTCCTTCTGTCCCCCTCCGTTCTCCCCCTCCGTTCCGCCGTCCCCCTCCTCCTTCCTTTGTGTATGGATAGAGTCAGCTGACTCTGTCCATTCACATAACTGAAACATTGTAATCTCTTGTGATTACAATGTGTCAGTTTATGAATGGAGAGGAGCCGCTGTCTTCTCTTCATTTGTACTCGGAGTCAATCTGTGGATAGTGTAGGAAGGAAGCAAAAAGCAACATAGAACATAGACCTGGCCCATGCCTGGGTCAAGTGGTCAGTATGCCTGAAAGGGGGCATACCCAAGTATGAATTGAATTAAAAAGAAAAAGAAAAAGAAAAAAGGGAATGGGTGGGTGGGACACAAGATCCTACGACCACAGGAAGGAGAAGAAGGAGGGCAGGCTTTATGCAGCCTGACTCCTCCTACAATTACAGGCTGACCTGTGGTCAGCCTTACACTTGTACTCGGAGTCAATCTGTGGATAGTGTAGGAAGGAAACAAAAAGCAACATAGAACATAGACCTGAGTTATGCCTGGGTCAAGTGGTCAGTATGCCTGAAAGGGGGCAAAAATGACCAGTAGGATGAATATGATACCAAATAATTACCCACTGAAAATGCGTATGATCTACTAAATTAACAAAGGCTTGTGGTATCTCAAAAAGTGGCTCTGGGCCAAGCCCAGAGAAACAAGACGACCTCCACCTGCCCAATACGGGCTGGGATCACTGGCACAAATATGCAGAACCTGCTCCTATCTTTTATGACCCAAAAAGCCGGGTATAGGCCTGCCTTGAGCACTGAGCTGGTACCCAACACGAAGGAGACCATGAGAATGTGATAGATATGACATGGAAAATATGACCCATGATGAGAAGTCTGCTGATCACAGCAGGAGGGCTACTCAACAGGAACCCTGAGGATGGCTTAATAGAATGCACAGCAAATAAAGATCTGTCGGGGTCTACCAACAACATGAAATGCTGAGTCCAAACCAGATACGCCCCGACAATGCCGAGCCGATATGAGTTAAAAGAGGCAAAAACCGAACCAAGTAGGAAGACTACAGAAACTGGCCTAGAGACTGAGAAAATTCGGAATCCACTGAAGCCCCTGAGCCCGCAAAGGCTGCTGGAGCTACCAAGGCTGACTTACCAATACTTCCATGCTTCTGCCAACCCTAGCCAAATGTAGCTAGGAAATAAAAGGTAGAGTGCATTACGTCAGGGAAGAACCGCAGTCCCCTGGGTAACCAACTCCGCGTAAGTGACACGCCACTGGGACAGCAACATGAACTGCAAGAAAAACGTGAGCATACTGAGAACCTGCGCCAGGAACGTAATCTGCGTAAAGGAACAAAACACATGTATTGCGCAAACTGACAAAACGTGAGCAGCCTAAGCACCGAGGCTGCAAGAACCCGCAACTACATGAGAAACACCGGTAGCACGAGAACGTGAATTGATGAACAGCGTGAGAAACATGAGAACGAGAGTAACCTTGGGAAAAACATGAGAAACCTGGAAAACGAGAGAAACATAAAAATGTGAGTTTATCATAGAAACAAATTGCATGAGAAACGTAAATTGCATGAGAAACGTAAATTACATGAGAAACGTGAGTTTGTACGAAATACATAAACAGCGTAAGAACAGATGAGGAGACTTGCCACCGAACAAGCCAATTAAAAACGAACACCTCAACCTGTCAACCCATAGACGTGATGGATAATCTGCAGTGGTAGAACATGAACAACCCAGCTGTTTGAAAGCAACCAGATAACATTACAGACAACCAGCCCAAGACCTAACACCCCTGGTATCTGACAAGTATGATGAAGTGTGTGCAGAAATGACAAGACCAATAGCGCAAGAATGTGAACCTAATGATGACACCCCCCTACTGTATGCAGTGAGCGAGCCCGAGCAACCTGCAGCGCCAGGACAGGAAATTAAAAACGAACACTCAGGGCTAAGGTATCCACAGACCGTGGTGGGTAGAAGTAAAAGTGTAATGGTGAACGTGCACGTATGACGTATGGAAAACAGGCGAGAAGATTGTGGGACAACAATCAATTAAAAACGAAACCTCAGCCCGTACGGATCTGTAGACGTGACAGACCCTGAATGTGAGCACTAGCTAACGGAAATGCAGGAAACAAAAAACTGTGACATAAAAAACATATGACATGATCGTAAGACACATGAGAAAACGAGAGAAGCATGGGAAACCGAGAGAAGCATGAGAAACCGAGAGAAGCATGAGAAACCGAGAGAAGCATGAGAAACCGAGAGAAGCATGAGGCAACGAGAGAAGCATGAGGCAACGAGAGAAGCATGAGAAAATGAGAATCAAGGGAAAACGTGAGAATCAAGGGAAACGTGAGAACATGAGAAATGTAAGAAAAACATGAGGAATGTAGGAAAAACATGAAAAAGGCAATGGAAGTGACACATTACCTGAGAACCGTAATTGCATGAGAACACTGTGAAACTGCATGAGAACACTGAAATTACCTGAAAACACTGTGAAATTACCTGAAAACACTGTGAAATTACCTGAAAACACTGTGAAATTACCTGAAAACACGGTGAAATTACCTGAAAACACGGTGAAATTACCTGAAAACACGGTGAAATTACCTGAAAACACGGTGAAATTACCTGAAAACACGGTGAAATTACCTGAAAACACGGTGAAATTACCTGAAAACACGGTGAAATTACCTGAAAACACGGTGAAATTACCTGAAAACACGGTGAAACTGCATATGACTACTGTGAAACTGCAAGAAAACACTGAACTGCATGAAAACCTTGTGAAACTGCATGAAAAACTGTGAAACAAATGACAGACCAAGACATAAATATATGACATGAAATGTAATGGACCTAGGAAAAATGAGAAAAGCATGAACAACGAGAACAAAGCATGGGAAAAAAAAAACGAACAAAGCATGGGAAAAAACGAACAAAGCATGGGAAAAAAACGAACAAAGCATGGGGAAAAAAAACGAACAAAGCATGGGGAAAAAAACGAACAAAGCATGGGAAAAAACGAACAAAGCATGGGAAAAAAAACGAACAAAGCATGGGAAAAAAAAAACGAACAAAGCATGGGAAAAAAAAAACGAACAAAGCATGGGAAAAAAACGAACAAAGCATGGGAAAAAAACGAACAAAGCATGGGAAAAAAACACGAACAAAGCATGGGAAAAACGAGAGAAGCAATCGAGAGAAACATGGAAAACGAGAGAAACATTGGGAAAACATGTGAAGACGTGAGAAACATGGGAAGACGTAAGAAGCATGAAAAAATGTGAGAGGCATGGACCAGAAATATTTGACACGACATGCCCAGGATACCAGAGAATAGCAGCTGGCGAGAATGTTATGATGCCAGGGAGCAGAGCCGAGGCCGGGGGTCCCTGATTGTGACAGAACCACATATGACCCCTCAACCCACCGACCCCCCCATGCACACCCCACATGTCCAACTGAACCCGTAGCGAGGTGGCAAAGAAGGGAAGCCATCACTCCCCTTACCAGTGCCTCTGTCATGCCAGAAGCTGCAGACAAGCGCTGACAATGAAGTAGCCGAGAAGCAGGAGGGGACATCAAAAGAAGAAGCGAGGCACGGCACGAGAACCGAACCCAGAAGTGACGTCAGAGTCGCACGGAAAAGACGTGCTCTGACCACAGACATGTGTAAGCACTCAATGCTCACCCTTTACATACACAAAGGCTTACCCCAGAGCCGACATGCCCCCTGAAAACAGGCTGCCCCCCCCTCCAGCCCAGGCCGGCACCTGAGCGGGATGGGTGGCATCTGATGTGGATCCTCCATTGATGCCACCCGCCCACACCTACCGGAACCGCGACCACCGGGAGAGACATCCAAAAGAGAACCTTGCAGCCGACCATGCTGCCGCCCTGCAAGCCGAAAACAGGAAGTGATCTGCCGTGACCTGCCCTAACCCGGAAGTGACCTGTCGACACAAGATCCTACGACCACAGGAAGGAGAAGAAGGAGGGCAGGCTTTATGCAGCCTGACTCCTCCTACAATTACAGGCTGACCTGCGGTCAGCCTTACACTCATTCTCAGTGCAGAGAAAGGGACTGGGGAATCTCTATCCTCTGTCTCTTTCTCTGTCTCAAGGGGGAGATATCAGAGGTCTGTTAAGACCCCTGATATCTCACCAAAGCCCCCCAACAGGGCTGATTAAAAAAAAAACAAAAAAAAAAAACGCATATTGCAATAAATAATAAAAAAAATTATTGTTAAAAAATAAAAAATGTAAATTAAAAAAAAAAACACACACACACATACACCGTTCACCCCCCCCCCCCCCCCCCCAAAAAAAGCACTGTTAAAAAAAAACAAAAAACTGTCACGTATCGGAATTCGGTATCGGCGAGTACTTGAAAAAAAGTATCGGTACTTGTACTCGGTCCTAAAAAAGTGGTATCAGGACAATAGGGATGAGCTTCGTGTTCGAGTCGAACCCATGTTCGACTCGAACATCGGCTGTTTGACCGTCCGTCGAATTGCGAACGTTATGGGCCGTTCGCGCCAAATTCGTGTGGCGCGTCACGGCCCATAATTCACTGCGGCATCGCAGTGCATTGCTGGCTGATGATTGGCCAAGCATGCACTATGACCCGCATGCTTGGCCAATCACAGCGCCGTCAGTAGAGAGAGCTGTAATTGGCCAAAGCCAGGGTGGCTTTGGCCAATTATGGCTCAGGGGATTTAGTACACGCCCCACACTATATAAGGCCGCCTGCACGGCGGCCCTGTGTAGTGTGTTCCGGTGTGCTGATAGAGAGAGAGACAGACAGTGTCATTTGATTTGAGTTAGATAGATTAGGCTAGATCTGTTCCTGCTATTTACATTTAGTGCAGTGCGTCCTGCTCACAGTGTTCAGCTAGATCCGTTCCTGCTATTTACATTTAGTGCAGTCAGTGCGTCCTGCTCACAGTGTTCAGCTAGATCCGTTCCTGCTATTTACATTTAGTGCAGTGCGTCCTGCTCACAGTGTTCAGCTAGATCTGTTCCTGCTATTTACATTTAGTGCAGTGCGTCCTGCTCACAGTGTTCAGCTAGATCCGTTCCTGCTATTTACATTTAGTTCAGTGCGTCCTGCTCACAGTGTTCAGCTAGATCCGTTCCTGCTATTTACATTTAGTGCAGTCAGTGCGTCCTGCTCACAGTGTTCAGCTAGATCCGTTCCTGCTATTTACATTTAGTGCAGTGCGTCCTGCTCACAGTGTTCAGCTAGATCCGTTCCTGCTATTTACATTTAGTGCAGTCAGTGCGTCCTGCTCACAGTGTTCAGCTAGATCTGTTCCTGCTATTTACATTTAGTGCAGTGCGTCCTGCTCACAGTGTTCAGCTAGATCTGTTCCTGCTATTTACATTTAGTGCAGTGCGTCCTGCTCACAGTGTTCAGCTAGATCCGTTCCTGCTATTTACATTTAGTGCAGTCAGTGCGTCCTGCTCACAGTGTTCAGCTAGACCCGTTCCTGCTATTTACATTTAGTGCAGTGCGTCCTGCTCACAGTGTTCAGCTAGATCCGTTCCTGCTATTTACATTTAGTGCAGTCAGTGCGTCCTGCTCACAGTGTTCAGCTAGATCCGTTCCTGCTATTTACATTTAGTGCAGTGCGTCCTGCTCACAGTGTTCAGCTAGATCCGTTCCTGCTATTTACATTTAGTGCAGTGCGTCCTGCTCACAGTGTTCAGCTAGATCCGTTCCTGCTATTTACATTTAGTGCAGTCAGTGCGTCCTGCTCACAGTGTTCAGCTAGATCCGTTCCTGCTATTTACATTTAGTGCAGTGCGTCCTGCTCACAGTGTTCAGCTAGATCCGTTCCTGCTATTTACATTTAGTGCAGTCAGTGCGTCCTGCTCACAGTGTTCAGCTAGATCCGTTCCTGCTATTTACATTTAGTGCAGTGCGTCCTGCTCACAGTGTTCAGCTAGATCTGTTCCTGCTATTTACATTTAGTGCAGTGCGTCCTGCTCACAGTGTTCAGCTAGATCCGTTCCTGCTATTTACATTTAGTGCAGTGCGTCCTGCTCACAGTGTTCAGCTAGATCCGTTCCTGCTATTTACATTTAGTGCAGTGCGTCCTGCTCACAGTGTTCAGCTAGATCCGTTCCTGCTATTTACATTTAGTGCAGTCAGTGCGTCCTGCTCACAGTGTTCAGCTAGATCCGTTCCTGCTATTTACATTTAGTGCAGTGCGTCCTGCTCACAGTGTTCAGCTAGATCTGTTCCTGCTATTTACATTTAGTGCAGTGCGTCCTGCTCACAGTGTTCAGCTAGATCCGTTCCTGCTATTTACATTTAGTGCAGTCAGTGCGTCCTGCTCACAGTGTTCAGCTAGATCCGTTCCTGCTATTTACATTTAGTGCAGTGCGTCCTGCTCACAGTGTTCAGCTAGATCTGTTCCTGCTATTTACATTTAGTGCAGTGCGTCCTGCTCACAGTGTTCAGCTAGATCCGTTCCTGCTATTTACATTTAGTGCAGTCAGTGCGTCCTGCTCACAGTGTTCAGCTAGATCCGTTCCTGCTATTTACATTTAGTGCAGTCAGTGCGTCCTGCTCACAGTGTTCAGCTAGATCCATTCCTGCTATTTACATTTAGTGCAGTGCGTCCTGCTCACAGTGTTCAGCTAGATCTGTTCCTGCTATTTACATTTAGTGCAGTGCGTCCTGCTCACAGTGTTCAGCTAGATCCGTTCCTGCTATTTACATTTAGTGCAGTGCGTCCTGCTCACAGTGTTCAGCTAGATCCGTTCCTGCTATTTACATTTAGTGCAGTCAGTGCGTCCTGCTCACAGTGTTCAGCTAGATCCGTTCCTGCTATTTACATTTAGTGCAGTGCGTCCTGCTCACAGTGTTCAGCTAGATCTGTTCCTGCTATTTACATTTAGTGCAGTGCGTCCTGCTCACAGTGTTCAGCTAGATCCGTTCCTGCTATTTACATTTAGTGCAGTCAGTGCGTCCTGCTCACAGTGTTCAGCTAGATCTGTTCCTGCTATTTACATTTAGTGCAGTGCGTCCTGCTCACAGTGTTCAGCTAGATCTGTTCCTGCTATTTACATTTAGTGCAGTGCGTCCTGCTCACAGTGTTCAGCTAGATCCGTTCCTGCTATTTACATTTAGTGCAGTGCGTCCTGCTCACAGTGTTCAGCTAGATCCGTTCCTGTTATCTTCCTACTGACAGGCAGGCTTGTCTGGTTACAGTATATAAAGCTACCTGAAGAAAATTACAGGTGTTCTATCCCAGCTTAGTGCAGCTACAGGCCATTAGTATGTCTGGAAGGCCAAGAAGGAGAGGCAGACAGTCACAAGCCAATAAGAGAGGGCAAGCAGGCTCTGTGTCTAGTGCTGGTCGTGGAGACGGTGCATCCTCATCAGCACGTGGCCATGGGACACGCTTGGCCTTTTTTTCGGCAGCTGGCCGTGTTGAGCCGCAACATGCGGAAGACTTGGTCGAGTGGATGACCAAGCCGTCCTCATCCTCCTCATCCTCTCTCACCCATGCCCAGGGTGCTTTGTCTGGCAAAGTAGCGGCCTCTTCCCTCAGCTCAATGTCATCAGTGACTCCTTCCCTAGCTCCACCATGTCCTCCTGAGGATTCCCTCGAACTGTTTGACCACAGTGTTGGGTACATGCTCCAGGAGGATGCCCAGCGTTTGGAAGGCTCTGATGATGATACTGAGCTCGATGAAGGCAGTAACATGAGCACGGACAGAGGGGGTGCCCAAGAAGGACAGCAATCTGGCAGTCATGCTCCCCCTGCTGCAGCATACTGCCAGGTTTGCTCCAGTGATGAGGAGGGAGGGGATGATGAGGTCACTGACTCAACGTGGGTGCCTGATAGGAGAGAGGAGGAGGAGGAGGAGGAGGAGGCGGCACATCACCAACGAGGCAGGATGCCCTCCAGGGGCCAGCCTAAGGGCAGCACATTGGCTGCATCACACCCCAAAGCTCCACATGTGCAGGGCGCTGCAGTCTCTGCGCGTTATTCAAAAAGTTCTTTGGTGTGGGCCTTTTTTGAGACGAGTGCATCAGATCGCACCGCTGCTATTTGCAACATATGTCTCAAGCGTATCTCGCGTGGCCAAAACATCTCCCGCTTGGGTACCACATGCTTGACCAGACATATGTTGACCTGCCATGCAGTTCGTTGGCAAGCATATCTAAAAGACCCACACCAAAGAACAAAGAGGATCTCTCCTTGCTCCTCATCAGCTGAGATTTCCAACCCCACTAGACCTTCAGTCCTCTCTGAGACCTGCAGTGAGAGGAATGAAGGTGTAGAATTAGGTGTGTCACAGCCAAGTACTTGTGGGCAATCTGCTTTTGGTACACCGACGTCAGATTGTACCAGGCAAATTTCCCTGCCCCAGCTGCTGCACCGCCGAAAGAAGTTTGCTCCCAGCCATCCACATGCCCAGCGGTTGAATGCTAGCTTGGCAAAATTGCTAGCACTTCAACTGCTGCCTTTTCAGTTGGTAGACTCTGCCCCCTTCCGTGAGTTTGTGGAATGTGCGGTTCCTCAGTGGCAGGTACCCAAATGCCACTTTTTCTCACGGAAGGCGATTCCGGCTCTCTACCGGCATGTGGAAGGCAATGTCCATGCCTCGCTGGACAGGGCGGTCAGCGGTAAGGTGCATATTACCACTGACTCATGGTCCAGCAGGCATGGACAGGGACGTTACTTAAGTTTCACGGCGCATTGGGTGACTCTGCTGGCAGCTGGGAAGGATGCAGGACAAGGTGCAGTAGTGTTGGAGGTTGTTCTGCCACCACGCCTCCAAAATGCTGATTGTGACACACCTCTCTCCTCCACCCCCTCCTCTTCTTCTTCCTCCATGGCCTCTTCCTCGGAACCAGCGGTGCTCCGTAGGCGTTCAAGGGGCTACGCAAGTACGCAGGCCAAAAGATGCCATGCGGTGCTTGAGCTGGTGTGCTTGGGGGACAGGAGCCACACTGGGGCAGAGGTTCTGTCAGCTCTGCAGGGGCAGGTCAGAGGGGGTTGACGCCACGCCAACTTAAGGCAGGAATGGTGGTTTGCGACAATGGCACCAACCTCCTCTCTGCCCTCCGACAGAGACAACTGACCCATGTGCCCTGTTTGGCTCACGTCCTTAACTTGGTGGTGCAGCGGTTCTTGGGCAGGTACCCGGGCTTACAGGATGTCCTGAGGCAGGCCAGGAAAGTCTGTGTGCATTTCCGCCGGTCATATAATGCCAGTGCTCGGCTGACGGACCTCCAAAAGGAGTTTAACCTGCCCAAGAACCGCCTAATCTGTGACATGCCCACCAGGTGGAACTCAACGTTGGCCATGCTGCAGCGGCTGCACACGCAGCAGAGGGCCATCAATGAGTACCTGTGCGACTATGGCACCAGGACAGGGTCAGGGGAGCTTGGTTTTTTTTCCCCACGCCAGTGGGCCATGATCAGGGATGCATGCACTGTCCTGTCACCATTCGAGGAGGCCACGAGGATGGTGAGCACTGACAGTGCATGCATCAGTGACACTGTCCCCCTTGTCCACCTGTTGGAGCACACGCTGCGTGGAATAATGGACAGGGCACTTGAGGCAGAACAGAGGCAGGAAGAGGAGGACTTCCTTAGCTCTCAAGGCCCCCTTTATCCAGACAGTGTTCCTGCGTGCCCGTCGATCACACAGGAAGAGGACGAGGAGGAGGAGGAGGAGGAGGAAGATTGTGTCAGTATGGAGGTGGAGCCTGGCACTCAGCATCAGCAGTCTTTAAGGGATCAGTCCCAAGGAACACATGGACTTGTACGTGGCTGGGAGGAGGTGGCTGCGGACGTTGTTGTCCTTAGTGACCCAGAGGACTCCGGACCGAATGCCTCAGCAAACCTACGCTGCATGGCCTCCCTGATCCTGCAAAGCCTGCGTAAGGATCCTCGTATTCGTGGTATCAAGGAGAAGGACCAATACTGGCTGGCAACCCTCCTTGATCCACGTTACAAGGGTAAGGTTGCGGACCTTATCTTGCCATCGCAGAGGGAGCAGAGGATGAAACATCTTCGGGAGGCCTTGCAGAAAGGTCTGTGCAACGCGTTCCCAGAGACTGGGAGGTTACAAACTCCTGTTTCTGGACAACGTGTTGCTGAGGCTTCGGTCAGTCAAAGAAGGAGCGGTGGAGAAGGTGGCCGTCTGACCGATGCGTTCAGACAATTTTTTGGTCCGCAGCCCCAAGGTATGATCGGTTCCAGCAACCATCGCCAGCGTCTGTTTTACATGGTGCAGGAATACCTAGGGGCAAGATCAGACTTGGACACCTTTCCCACCGAAAATCCTCTGGGTTACTGGGTCTTGAGGATGGATCACTGGCCAGAGCTTGCACAGTATGCAATTGAGCTACTGGCCTGTCCTGCATCCAGCGTTCTTTCGGAACGCACATTCAGTGCTGCTGGAGGCGTGGTAACCGATCACAGGGTGCGTCTGTCCACTGACTCGGTCGATCGGCTGACCTTCATAAAAATGAATCAGTCTTGGATCACCACCAGCTACCAAGCACCTGATGCTGATGTAACTGAATAATTTTTTTCAGATCCCTTCAAAGACTGCCTATGCTGAGTGACTATCCCTGAGTAATTATCCTCTTCCTCCTCAATCATCACGCTGATAGCTTGTAAGAACATTTTTGGTTCTGGGCGCCACCACCAGTGCCTAAGGCACAATTTTTCAGCCCCTGTTTAACAGGGGCGTGTAATTACAATTTTTGATGTAATACTTTGCAGCAGGGCTCGTTCCTGCATTCCAACTAGAGTGTCTGTGAGGGGTTGCAGTGTTGTGGCACCAGCACCAGTGCCTAAGGCCCAATTTTTCTGCCCCTGTCTAACAGGGGCGTGTAATTACAATTTTTGATGCAATACTTTGCAGCAGGGCTCGTTCCTGCGTTCCAACTAGAGTGTCTGTGAGGGGTTGCAGTGTTGTGGCACCAGCACCAGTGCCTAAGGACCAATTTTTCTGCCCCTGTCTAACAGGGGCGTGTAATTACAATTTTTGATGCAATACTTTGCAGCAGGGCTCGTTCCTGCGTTCCAACTAGAGTGTCTGTGAGGGGTTGCAGTGTTGTGGCACCAGCACCAGTGCCTAAGGCCTAATTTTTCAGCTCCTGTTCAACAGGGGCATGTAATTACAATTCTTGATCTAATATTTCACAGCAGGGCCCTGTGAGGGCTTACAGTGTTGTGGCCACAGCAACACCTAAGGCCCAAATTTCTGCTGAGTATATAGGGCAGGACCCTACTTTCAAACATCTAACTTACAAACGACTCCTACTTGCAAACGGAAGGAGACAACAGGAAGTGAGATGAAATCTACCCCTAGGAAGGGAAATTCTCTCCTGTAAGAGTTAATATGGGAAAACAATTTCTCCTTTCCACTGATGCTTTCCAATCCTTGTTCCACAAAAAAACCCAAATTTTCAAAAAACATTTTTCATTGGGACAAAAAAGTGAGGTGAAATCTTCTGAAGAGGAGGAAAGACAGCAAAACAAATGTCACAGGGGTGATAACCCTTCCCTATGTTTTCCAAAAAGCTTAAAAAAGATTTTTTGGCTGGAGCTAAACACGTTAAAAATGTACCCGTTCAAAATTACAAAGAGATTCTACTTAACAACAAACCTACAGTCCCTGTCTTGTTTGCACCGCCTGTATACTGCTGTTCAGAGTATATAGGGCCTTTCCTTATTTTAATTTGGGTGCGGGGTTCCCCTTAATATCCATACAGGACCCAAAGGGCCTGGTAATGGACTGGGGTGGTACCTATGCCGTTTGTCTCACTGATTTTCATCCATATTGCCATGACCCGACATGACATTAAACCCGCAAGCAGTTTTAAATGAGATTTTTTCCTTTAAAAATGACATTTGGTGCAGGGACTGTTCTAAACATGGGAAACACGCGTCACTTTACAGGCATACTATAGACACCCCCCAGGTACGATATTTAAAGGAATATTTCACTTTTTTTTTTTTTACTTTAAGCATCATTAAAATCACTGCTCCCGAAAAAACGGCCGTTTTTAAAAGTTTTTTTTGCATTGATACATGTCCCCTGGGGTAGGACCCGGGTCCCCAAACCCTTTTTCGGACAATACCATGCAAATTAGCCTTTAAAATGAGCACTTTTGATTTCGAACGTTCGAGTCCCATAGACGTCAATGGGGTTCTAACGTTCGTGCGAACTTTCGGTCCGTTCGTGGGTTCTGGTGCGAACCGAACCGGGGGGTGTTCGGCTCATCCCTACAGGACAACCCTACTGTATAGCACTGTATAGCTAATACTACACTGACAGTTCTCTTTCCCTACAATACTGTCAGCCATCTATCACACTAAATTCCCACAAACTGACAACAGGATGCTGGGGCAGCAACTTTGTACAAAGTCATCATTGGCGAAAGTCTTCCACCTAACCAACTCTGCAATGCATTATGGAACATTCTGTAGAGCAATTCTCACCAAATATCCAAAAAAGTTCAGATTTTATCTGAACAGCCGAAATTCAATCTGAACTTGGTTCAGAGCATACTCTTAGATCATCCCTATTAATCAGTCACTCTTTATTTCTTACCAAGGATTACCAGTCTTTAATAGTTACATTTGTATGTATGGGGCTAAAAGTTCATAAGGAAAGTATACATTTTTTATTATCTTCTAAAATGAAAAGCTAGAAGTCTAATTTATTTGGATAATTACAAAAGTTTAGCAGAAACGCCTATAATGAAAGTTGGCCAATTCTTTATTTCGTGCAAGACATTCCCAAAGTTTTGGTTAAAATGGGTCATTACTTTCCTAATATGCTCAATGTTGGACTGAATTTTGAGCAGTTTTTAGGCTGCATACTGTTTTCTTCCAGATAATTTGCCGGATTAAAATTAGCAGTGTGAAAAGCTGTAGAGAAATATAAATGCCTGCCAAATCAAAAAAATAATCAGATTTTTATGAATATTTAATATCATAGTCATGGCAAATAAGGCAAGTAATTAGTACTTACCATAAATTTGCAAAGTATTATTTTATGTAAATGATACATTTTACTTGTTTGAGATGAATAATTCATTGCATTATAGGGAGATGACACAAACCAGTAAACATGTAGATATATGTGCAATTTGTCTCCTTACACTTGGTTTTATTGATTTGTTTAATACATGTATATCTACACAGCTAAACTGCTATTCCCCCAAAATGTAAATATTAACAGTATTCCCAGCTCCAGCCAAATTATTTTTTCAGTTTTGGGTGCAGTGGAAAAGGTTAGAAAATCTGTCAGGTTTTATATTCCTCATTAAGGAATAATTTTAAATTCTGTTTGTGTCCCTATAAATGATTTCTTTCTACCTGTTCTGACAGGTATCACCTGGACAGGAAGTTCCCTCATGGGAAATAAGCTATACCTTTTGCCAAATCCCAATAGTTTAAACATATTTTTAGATTGTAAGCTCTAACGAGCAGGGTCCACTGATTCCTCTTGTACCAAATTGTAATGTAACTGTAATGTCTGCCCTCATGTTGTAAAGCACTGCGCAAACTGTTGGCGCTATATAAAACCTGTATAATAATAATAATAATAATAATAATCCATCAAGTGCTAAAGGGGTGTGGCCACATGGTAGCATTAGAAAGTCTGGATGAATCTTCTGCACACCCTTTCTAGCAAACTTTGTACAAAAAAGAGGGATTTTTTGTTCACATACATTGCAATATATGATTAAACTGGCCAGCTGAGTCAAAGTAATCCCTCTCTGCTCAAGTGGATAGAGTGCTAATAAGATGCAAATATACACAGTTATCACTTATTTCTGGTCAGTGACCAGACCTGAATCTTGTAGCTCTCCCACAACTTGTTTATATTTGCTCCATATTGGCACTATAGCCACATGTATACCCAGGTATATTTTATTTATATTGTAGTGCAGGTCAGTGACCAGATTTCACCAGTGACCAGACCTGAACCTTGTAGCTCCCCTACATTTTGCATTTATTTGTTTATTTGTCCCATATTGACACTATATCTACTGGAGCATTTGCATTTTGCAGAGCAGAGTAGGGACTGGACAGAGAGGGATTATTTTGACACCGTTTGTCAGCTTAAAAATGTATTGCAATGTATGTGAACAAAAAAACCCTGTTTCTCTGCAAAGTTTATATAGCAGTATGCAGAGGATTCATCCAAAATTGCCACCATGGGGACACAAGCAGTGGTAATCCCCATTACAGAGGTACTGATTGTTGTCACGTCCATGTTGGGGGGATTCATCTTTACTTCCTGATACGTGTGACAGCTGTCAAATAAAGTGTGGGTTTTTTTTGTACACAAGAACACACAGGAAGCAAGAGGAAATCTCCCAAATGGGGATAAAAGCTGACAGTACAAACTGTATGCAGCATTGGCTGCAAACAATATACAGCGCTGTGTTCCCAAAACAAAATCAGGTTGAGTTGCGTGCTGCTCAGTCATTCAGAGGAAGCCATTAGTTATGGAATTATGAATGAATACACAGCTTCCACTGATGCCTGAGGTAGAGACTGTGCCCTCATCTGCCTGTATCGCCACCTCAGCCATTCAGAGGAAGCCTTGTACTCATTCATAAAATAGAAGGCTTTCTGTGAATTGCTGAGCAGCACTAAGCCTGATCTGTGATCAAGGCTTGTAAGCCGGAACGCGTGAGCCCCTGTATATTTTTACTCACCTTCTTTTATGCACCAATAAAAAAGCAACAAGGACATTTGGAGTTGCCGGCACTATTCTTTGTATTTAAGCCTGATCTGTGCCAGAACACAGCATTGCATATTGCATGCATTGCTGATGGTACATACAATATTCCTCACTTACAATATAGTGTTGCTGGTCCTGCACTGTACGTCAGAGTGTCTGAAACTGAGAGGATGCAAACAGAAACAACTTCAGGGGACTGGCCTTGAAGCTGGACAGAAGTCTGCAGGAGCAGAGAATAAGGTAACTGAGGATAAAGTTTGGGTTCACCACTACCATGGGTTTGAGGCAAATCCTCTGAGTTTGAGATTCCACAGTCTGGCAGATAGATATGCCTGGGAATTTTTTTTTAAAACCATAGTGCACTGCATGGCCTTTGAATCATGGCCAGCAGGCTTAGGAGAGACAATAAGTGGCTTTCGATAAGCTAATCCCCTCACTGTAAAAGGGGCACAGAGCAGCCATAGAGTCAGTGAATTGGAAGCTGTAGAGAAATCTGACAAAATGCATAAGGAGTGATTGGGGTCGGTTAAAAAAGTGTACTTTCATTCAAATTGGTAGTTCTTTGAGTAATCAACCCCTTTCCACACCTTTTTTTTGTTCTTGTTTTTAGAGTTTTTCACTTTATATTGTGGTTGATTTTAGGTCAGTCATCACTTTTAGCTGCTGTCTGTCCATAGCAAACTTTTTTTTCTGCTGCCAGGCATCCCAATAGGCTTTTATTTCATTTGGTGGTATTTTGGGGTTTTCATTTATTTTGAGGGTATATTTGCATAGATAAATATTTTATGGTGGAATGGGAAGAGTAGTTTATTTTCTAAAGATAGGAAACTAGAATAAATATGTTATAAACAATTTATTGATGATGCAGTAAAGGATAAGATCCTCTTTGTAAAAATAATCATTAAAAAAATAATAAATGCACATTTTTTGCAGTTAAAAAAAAAAGTGCATTGATAATTTTTTTTACTAGGAGCCTAAAAAGCACTGCACGCGCGATCAGCAGATCGTGGGTGCAAATCAGGACTCCTGTAGACTACCAGTGTAAGCTGTCTGCTCGTACCACATACGAGCAGGCAATTACACAATGCCAGGAGGAAACAATGTATTACCTAGTGCGCTCAACAGCGCCCTGGTAGTTCATTAAGAACTACAAGCCGACAGCCACAAAGCCTGTCAATACTTGTAGTTCTCCCATTCACAGAACTCTGTGAATGAATGACACAGCCGGGCAGGCCGGGATTTTGTTTATTTTTTTATTTTTTTATTCCTAACAGAGATAACTGTCAATAATAACATTATCAATAAACTAAAGAAACATTTACATTTCTGGATGTAAATGTATTTGTGAATCGAGAAGTTTTAAGTATGAATGAAACAGGGGGAAACAAGGGTGGGACTTTATATGAGGCTATGAATGGATAGGTTCATATGCCTCCATCCCTAATATATTGAGAAAAGGGGGGAATTATGGGACTTTAAATGAAGCACACTACTAAAGAATAAAATGCAACCATGTTTATTGATTACTAGTAAACAATCATATAATAGTGATAAACTTTATATAATCAATGACAATAGGTGATAGCTTGATATTGCATGTATGTACATATATTCCAGCATAAATTAGAATTGTAAATTGATAATAAAGGTAATAATAAGTTGCCCATTGACATAATGGACAAATGAATCTCAAACATATATTTTGCAATGATGTAGCATGAAACAGTAGCTCTACGCGTTTCATGGGTATTCCAAATCATCAGGAGCAATTAAAAGTAGATGTATCTATAATACAAAATAGGAGTAAATGCAAAGTACTCTAATGGTTGGGACAGAGGGGAATAAAGGGAAGAGGGGAATAAACAATTCCCAAACACTCTTACCTACAGGTAGATTCAATGCACAAATAGCAGTGTTGACAGCTGAAGGCACCATGGGAATACCATCCCCGAGAGCTGAGGCAGCATAATCCATGGCCGGACGGCGGCCACAACCAACAGTGTAGAGAAAATCTATATGAGTGTGAGCCCCAATGAGCAATGATAATATTGGTGAATACTGTATAGAGTTCCCAGATCATTTCTGTGGAAGAAACAAGAACAAGTGAACAGCAGACAGAAAGTTGGTACCTTAGACTTAAAAGGAAAAAGTAAAACATTGTATGAAAAGTGTAAAAAGTGCATGAAGTCTTGGGGTAAGTGGAGCAAGTGTTCCATCAGTGTGTGGTGTTTGTAGCATCAGCTAGCCGCGGAGTACTACCTACGTCATGCTGCATGATCTGAGGGGGGCTGCACCAGTGCCTGAACGTCCCATAATTCCCCCCTTTCTCAGTATTATGTATGAAAGTACATATTAAGGAAACTGACAAGAATAGTTACTTGGCAAAACTAATTGTCATCACCCAGTTTGGCTTAAAGTGTATTTCCACTTTTGGAGCCAAATTGTGATAACACATACTTTATATTTGTTATATGTTCCCATTCACATAGCATAATGGAAAAAAAAAAATACTGCTTACATTCTCCTTGCTCTTTTCTGAAAATTGAAGTTTTCCTCTGCTAAGAGGGGGTCAGGGAGGTAATGTTTACTATACTGACCCTATCTGTACTGTGCTGGCAGACCACCATATCATATATTGTAAACTGGACATGAACAATGTCTAACAAAGGTTGACTTCTGCATTGTATGTTAATGATAGGAAACATAGTCTGTCCCCACTTTGTCTGGGGATAGACTCACTTTGAAATTGCCCACAGTAGCTTACAGTCTGCCCAAAGATCTGCTGCTGAGAAACATCTAAAAGATAAGAAACATGTTTTAGAACATGATTTTTAGGTATGCTGTATGAATGGGTACACGTAACAAGTGTAGCACCCTTTAGTTAGGTAGGTACTAGATTGAGGATTGTTCTAAAGAGTAGGAAAATGTAGGTAGGATTAGCTGGTTGCTAGGCCTGTTTGTTTTCATTCTGGGCTGGGAGTGGCTCAGAGCAGCAGCTGGTGACTAGCTGGCAGCATCACCATCACCTCCCTCTTCCTTCTAGATTGTCATAGAAGGAGAGGAGGGGAGGAGAGGTGGAGTTGCCTGGGGAATCCTAACCACTTCCGTACCGGCTCACGACGATATACGTTGGCACTTTGAAGAGGAATATCATTGCTATGGCAGCAGCTAGCTGCCATAACCCCGGTATCCTCTTCTTCAGTGAGTTGTCCGGTTTCAGATAAAAGTGGTCTCTGTGGTGGATTCACTGTGAGATCACTTTTATCGGGAGCGGGAGAGGGGCCCCCCTCCCGCTGTGTTCTGGTGCCCTCCGCTGCTTACCAGAGCCGCCGGCGGAGGTGATCGGATCCTGTCCCCTCTGTGGTATGGAGATGAGTGAGGGGAAGATGGCCCCCACCCGACTCCATACCATTGCAGGGCGGAAACAACGTCAAAACGTCACTTACGCCCATACCTCTTAAAGGCACAATTTTTTTTTTCCTCAAAAACTTTTTTTTTTTAAATGCATTTTATGCCGCGTACACACGAGCGGACTTTCTGGCATACTTGGTCCATCGTGTGTAGGCTACCTAGATTTGAAACATGTTTCAAATCTTAGTCCGCCGGACTTCGTTCCTGATGGAAAGTCCGTTCGTCTGTATGCTGGTCCGACGGACAGGGTATTGCATCTCGCGCTCGCTGCAATAGAAAAAACAAATTTTCCTATTGCGGCAAGCACGGGGCATCCCAGGCCCTTAGGTCTGGTATGGATTTTAAGGGGAACCCCCAACGCCGAAAAAACGGCGTAGGGTCCCCCCTAAAATCCATACCAGACCCCGATCCGAGCACGCAGCCCGGCTGGTCAGGAAAGGGGCTGGGGACGAGCGCCCCCCCTCCTGAACCGTACCAGGCTGCATGCCCTCAACATGGGGGGTGGGTGCTTTGGGGGAGGGGGCGCCCTGCGGGGCCCCCCCACCCCAAAGCACCTTGTCCCCATGTTGATGAGGACAAGGGCCTCTTCCCGACAACCCTGGCCGTTGGTTGTCGGGGTCTGCAGGCGGGGGGCTTATCGGAATCTGGGAGCCCCCTATAATAAGAGGGCCCAAAGATCCCAGCCCCCCCACCCTATGTGAATGAGTATGGGGTACATGGTACCCCTAGCCATTTACCTAGGGAAAAAGTGTCAATGATAAAACACACTACACAGGTTTTTAAAATAATTTATTAGACAGCTCCGGGGGGGTCTTCCTCCGGCTTCAGGGGTCTTCCTCCGGCTTCGGGGATCTTCTTCCGTCTTCGGGGGTCTCTCCGGTCCCTCTTCTCCCGGCGTCCGGTTGGTTCTTCTCCGCTCTCTCTGGCCTCTTCTCCCGGTGTTCCAGTTCTTCTGACGGCTCCTCCGCTGTCTTCATGCCGCTCTTTTGCCAGCGGAGGCCCGGATTTCTGTCTTCTTGTCTTCTTGGCTTCTTCCCTCTTCTCTTCCCCAGATGTTGACACGACGGTCTCTCCGGCTGGACTGCTCTCTGAGCGCTCCGCTGTGACTTATATAGGTGGAGACCCCGCCCCCTTATGCCGCCACAGTCCCTGGGCATGCTGGGACTGTGACATTTTAGGGGGCGTGGTCAACATCACCCAGTGACCACGCCCCCTAAAACGTCACAGTCCCAGCATGCCCAGGGACTGTGACGGCATAAGGGGGCGGGGTCTCCGCCTATATAAGTCACAGCGGAGCGCTCAGAGAGCAGTCCAGCCGGAGAGACCATCGTGTCAACATCTGGAGAAGAGAAGAGGGAAGAAGACAAGAAGCCAGAAGTCCGGGCCTCCAATGGCAAAAGAGCGGCACGAAGACAACGGAAGAACCGGCAGAAGAACTGGAACACTGGGAGAAGAGGCCAGAGAGAGCGGAGAAGAACCAACTGGACGCCGGGAGAAGAGGAACCGGAGGGACCCCCGAAGCCGGAAGAAGACCCCCGAAGCCGGAGGAAGACCCCCCCGGAGCTGTCTAATAAATTACTTTAAAAACCTGTGTAATGTGTTTTATTATTCACACTTTTTCCCTAGGTAAATGGGTAGGGGTACCATGTACCCCATACTCATTCACATAGTGTGGGGGGCCAGAATCTGGGGGCCCTCTTATTATAGGGGGCTCCTGGATTCCGATAAGCCCCCCGCCCGCAAACCCCGACAACCAATGGCCAGGGTTTTCGGGAAGAGGCCCTTGTCCTCATCAACATGGCGACAAGATGCTTTGGGGTGGGGGAGCCCGCAGGGTGCCCCCCCTTCCCCCAAAGCACCCACCCCCCATGTTGAGGGCATGCAGCCTGGTACGGTTCAGGAGGGGGGGCACTCGCTCGTCCCCACCTCTTTTCCTGACCGGCCGGGCTGCGTGCTCAGATCAGGGTGTGGTATGGATTTTAGGGGGGACCCCAGGCCGTTTTTTTGGCGTAGGGGTTCCCTTTATAATCCATACCAGACTTAAGGGCCTGGTATGCCCCGTGACGGGGCTCGCAAGGTGTCAATCTTGCCGATAAAAGCGGCGAGATTCACTTCCTTTTCTAGTCCCGTCGTACCCGAGTCACGTTCAAAATGAACGGAATTGGCCGTGTGTGGGCAAGTCCATTCATTCTGAAAGTCCGCCGTAACTCCAGCGAAAGTCTGTCGGAAAGACGGGCGGACCTAGTCTGCCGGAAAGTCCAGTCGTGTGTAGGCAAGTCCGTCCGTTCAGGTAGTCCGGCGGAAAGACCGTCGGACCAAGTCTGCTGGAAAGTCCGATCGTGTGTACGAGGCATTAGTGTAAATATGAGACCTGAGGTCTTTTTGATCCCAGATCTCATATTTAAGAGGTCCTGTCATGCTTTTTTTTTTTATTATAAGGGATGTTTACATTCCTTGTACTAGGAATAAAAGTGACACATTTTTTTTTTAAATGAAAAGTGTAAAAAAATAAAATAAAAAGTAAAATAAGTAAGAAAAAAATAAGTTTAACACGCTCCGTCCCGCCAAGCTCGCGTGCAGAAGCGAACGCATACGTGAGTAGAACGGTGTTCAAACCACACATGTGAGGTATCACCTCGATCGTTATAGTGAGAGCAATAATTCTAGCCTAGACCTCCTCTGTAACTCAAAACATGCAACCTGTAGAATTTTTTAAACATCCCTTATGGAGATTTTTAAGGGTAAAAGTTTGTCGCCATTCCATGGGCACACTTTTGATGCGTGAAGCATGTTGGGTATCAATTTACTCGGCGTAACATCCTCTTTCACAATGTAAAAAAAATTGGGCTTAATTTACTGTTGTCCTGTTGTTCTTAATTAAAAAAAGTATATTTTTTCCAAAAAAAAGTGCGCTTGTAAGACCGCTGCGCAAATACGGTGTGACAGAAAATATTGCAATGACCACCATTTTATTCTCTAGCGTGTTAGAAAAAAAACAATATATAATGTTTGGGGGTTCTAAGTAATTTTCTAGCTAAAAAAAAATGATTTTAACTTGTAAACTCCAAATCTCAAAAAGAGGCTCGGTCCTTAAGTGGTATAGGAGCCTTGACCAATCCCCAACTTGGATTGGCAGGGGAAAGGCCTCTTTAAATACCTGGGGTCAGCCCAGCTAGGGAGAAGTTGTCGGGTGGAAGAGCTGGAGTGAGAGAGTGTGGAGGCTGTCGGGCACACGGGGAGCTCCCCAGTCTGGGGGCGTGACCCTGAGACATCAACGGCTGGTCGACACCGGTGGAGCATCATGGGGAATTCACCCTGGGGATGATCGAGGGGATGGAATGGCTGTGCCTGCGATTCCCAGAGTGCCAGATACCAACAGCGGTGGTGAGTGCCTGGATCCAATGTGGTCATTGTGGCGAAACGCTTGCATCCAGCCAGCAGGATCCGCAATACTACCAAGTGGACCTGCATTCAGGACTCTGCACATTGCAGCCACGGACATCCCGGAAGGCCGGAGCGGGCCTGGAGTCATCCCAAAAAGGCTGGGTCAAGTCTGAGCCTGGCGACTCCCCTGCAAAGAAAAATGACATAGGAGGAGAAGAGTCTGCTATGGCTTGCGGCCTGGTCGGGGACCTAGTAACTGTGAGTACTTCCCTGCAGGAGCAAGTTGTCCCTGAAATGCCTGCTGCATCTATGTCCATCGCTATCCCTGACCGGAAGGCGCCAGCATTGGAGGGGAGTCTGCCCTCTGGTGATCTGGAAGGGGAGTGCGGGGACAAAGCCATTGATTGGGGATCCTCCACACTGATAGCGGAGTTCGGGTCCCTAGGGAAGCTAGCAGAGTGGTCATCTCCTGAGAGCTGCTCAAAGGAGGAGTGGGAGACAGGAGGTTGCCAGGTCCTGGAAGTGCCGTCTGAGGGAGAAGAGCAGCCAGATTTTGCTGGAGAGCCCGGTGGAGCTATAGGAACCCCTATCTGCAGCAGACAACTTTTTGTCCGAAGACCCTCCACCACCCAGGCCAGAGCACCCACTTATAGGCAGTGGGTGAAGAGGTCCCCTGTTGCCTGCGTCCTGCCTGGAAAAGGAAGACCTAAAGATCTGCCCAGGCTTTCCCAGTTCCAGCGGGAGGTGCAAAGAAGGGTTGCTTTGGAGTGGGGTCTGGACTTCCCCTATGCCCCTTCTGAGGTCATGGACGTCGTTGAGGACTCCCGGGGAGAGTGGGAGGATGACCTGATTTGGTGTTTCTACAGTTCCCTAAGCTGCTGCGGGTGCCAGAGTGTGAGGAAACGTGGGCCTGTTTTGTGGACATTCATAAGGAATGGCGGCTGGGAAGGTCTATTTACAGTGACAGAGTGATGGTTGCCAGGATGGGATGGCCTACAAAGAGTCACTCTGTCTCCATCAGGGAGGAAGGGGGTGGTAGGAAGAGATTGCCTGACCTGCACTTTTATGCCTGAGAGTGACTGTTGGAGTACAGCCACTACAAAGTGCCACATGGACTGCTGAGGAGTCACAGAGTGAGCGTGTCCTTCAATTTCCCCATGACTTTTCAGGGACAGACTGGTCTGCCACCCTGTGTGCCCAACAGATGAGACGTGTCCCATTGTAAGGACACTAAGGGTAAGGTCTGTTCTTGGAACTAACTCTTAAGGAACCTGTTTGCTCGGGGAGGGGTCCCTCCCACCAGGAATTCCAAGAAGAATGTTACCTCTAAAAAAAATACATACTTAGAACAGATTGTGCGAAAAAACCCACTTCTCAATTATATTCACACCTGACTGTCACCTCCCTCCCGACTATGGAAAAGCTAAGATCTAAATGGTCCCATGACATCCCCAATTTTGACAACGATGACTGGGATGACATATGGGATTTCCCATTTAGCTCCCTGGTCTCTCTGAGAGATCGCCTGATCCAATTCAAGATAGTCCATCGGGCATATTTTACCCCTCACAGACTACACAAAATGAACCCCGACTCCCCTCCCGGATGTTGGAGATGTGGTGGGACTCCTGGGGACTTCACCCACATCTTCTGGACCTGTCCGGCAATTGTCGGATACTGGAGGGAGATATTGGACTTTATCACACAAATCACCTCTGTGCCACTACAACCATCAATGTCAATCTGCATACTAGGCCTGGTAGAACAACTAATTCCCACGGTGGCGGGACGCACACTGGTGGGATTGCTCCTGTTCTATGCCCGTAAAGCTATAGCCCTTAGTTGGCGCAAACCAACCCCCCCTCCTCTCTCCCTGTGCAAACAATTAATCAACAATAGCTTACCTCTGTATAAGGACACATATGACAACAGAGGCTGCCCCAACAAATATAGCAAAGTCTGGTCTAAGTGGCTGGCAGATCCCTCCACCGCTTCAGAGGCCTCTCAGTAGACCCCAATCACAAAGTAGCTCCCAAGCGGGTGCCAGGTGTACACAATAATCTACAATATGCTATTTTACCATGTACAACTGCACATAGCACCACCTCATGACCCAGTAAACTGTACCGCTATGACTGATTTCATAATATATTTTTCATGAATAAGGTGACAGCGTGATTCCTGCAAGGATCACATAGACATCATATTAGACCAATGTATGTTTAACTGTTTGTTCTCTTTATCTGTTTTTGTTTCTCTTTTTAAAAACCAATAAAAAGATTTTGGAAAAAAAAAAAAAATACATACGTTGTGTTTTCCCCTTTAATGTTCTGTCAGCAGGTTATAACCCCCTTCTGACAGAACTGCAGGTGAAATGTACTTTGGAAAGGAGAACCTGTGTGTAAATTGTTTGTAGCTGTAGGTAATTATAGTTAGGAATACAATGTACATACTGTAATTTTATTCGTATATGTCCTATCCAAGTATTTCTAATTTTTATTCGTATATGTCCAAATTTGTTCACTTTTTCCCCCTTCCAACTTATTTTATGAGATCCCCTTACTCCTGGGCCCAGAGGATGTTTTTTTTTTCTAAATTTCCCCAGTCAAGGGACTAACTGGATTTTGGTGGGGGGTGAGCGTAGCAACCTCTAGTTAGGTAAGTTCTAGAGTGAGGATTTTTCTGGAGAGTAGAAAAATGTAGGCAGGTAGGCCTGTTTGTTTTCATTCTGGACTGGTAGTGGCTCAGAGCATCAGCTAGTGACTCACCGGCAGCATCACTGTCACCTCCCTCTTCCTTCTAGAATGTCCTAGAAGGAGAGGAGGGGAGGAGAGGTGGAGCTGCCTTGGGTATCTTAAGGAGCCTTGACCAATCCCCAACTTAGATTGGCAGGGGGCAGGCCTCTTTAAATACCTGGATATTAGGCCTCTTTAAATACCAGGATATGCTGTATATTTATAGGATGGATGTCAGTGCCCACATCCCTGAAACAGACAAGCTGGGAGAGAAAGTTTTCCTCTGTGGGACTTTAAAGAGCAAGACCCCCCAAAATAAGTAAATTGTTTTATATAAAATACATTTTATTTGAAAAGTTAAAAGAAGTACAAGTATGCAGTAAGGGAACTGCAATGGATGCAATTGCACAAAAAGAAAACACACAGTAATAATGCATGCAAAGACAACCACTGGCTCTGTTCTGATGACAATGTACAACTGAGTATATACAACGTGATTCAAGTTATAGCGTTAATCCTCTTCATTAGGGGTAAGTGGTTATGGGTACAGTATGAATAACTTTTTTAACAAAAAAGACCATATAAGCAATTCATCATGAATTAATTTCATTGAAAACACACTATTTTACATAACATCGTCAAATGTACTGACCATAGAAAACTGTGTGTTTTCTTTTTGTGCAATTGCATCCATTGCAGTTACATTACTGCATACTTGTACTTGTTTTTACTTTTCAAATAAAATTTATTTTATATAAAACAATTTACTTATTTTGGGGCGGTCTTGCACTTTAAATTCCCACAGAGAAAAACTTTCTCTCCCAGCTTGTTTTTAAATACCTGGGGTCAGCCCAGCTGTAGAGGAGTTGTCGGGTGGAAGAGCTGGAGTGAGAGAGTGTGGAGGCTGTTCGGGCCCACAGGGAGCTCCCCAGTCTGGGGCTGGGGCTCAGGTGCATCCAGCAGGAGTAATGAGATGCTGGAAGGAGAGGCACATGAGAGAACAAGTAGAGGACAGCAGGAGAGAACACTTCTAAGAATCTCCAGGGAGGACTACTGGTTGCAGCTGGGAGGTCTAATGAGTGAGAACAGTTGGGAGGACTGGGGAGGCACGCCTGAGAGAACAGGGAGTTTGCAGTTCCAGATAGGTTTGAGATAGGTATAGAACCAAAAAACGCCATGTGTCACTGAGAGTGAAGAGAGGAGAAGTTTCCAGTGAGCTGATACCTGCTTGGCATTGCAATGTTCCATCTATCTTCCTAAACTGGCGTCCTTGATGTTCGTTTGCCTATTGAGGAG
Organism: Lithobates septentrionalis; assembly: GCA_037952835.1. Lineage (NCBI taxonomy): Eukaryota > Metazoa > Chordata > Amphibia > Anura > Ranidae > Lithobates > Lithobates septentrionalis. The sequence goes on along the minus strand of JBBDGP010001239.1, from coordinate 691,259 downwards.
GTTATCGTGTAGCTCACCTTGGGAGCTCGGCTTCAGGTCTCCGTTTCCATGCCTAATCGACCCACCACTGTATGGTGAGCTGGGTCCATTGCTCTTGGTAAGAGTACCTTTTTCTCCCCCTCCCCCTTTGATGGTGAAGGCACTCCCGGGTGTTCATCCACCATTGAATACATTTACCCCAGAGACTGTCCAGCAGTTGCTTTTTCATAACATCACGTTTTATTGCTACCACTCCTGGGACTCATACTTATTGTTTATTTTGTATTTTTTTTTGTTTTCAGCTGTTATAGCATTGTGTTCTTAATTTATACAAGATCTACCACGGGCTTTGTATCTGTATGCTTTATTGCAAGTTTACTTTATTAGCCACTTTTACATGTTGACACTTTGTAGTTAATTGCATTTTTATACTGTTTTGCACTTTTGCTTTCAACATGCTTCTCACTTGGATCACTCGTAACACTATGTATGCGTCTTTCTTGCGACTTATAGTCGCATGACGCTTTTTTTCACCTTTACAGTTGTGAAATACACAATATTTATTGATAAATATTTTTATACATGACAGACTAGTCTTTTTAGTTTCTTTTTCTCACTCTTTATATATATATTTTTTTCATTTCTAGCGCTACACTTTTACTCACAGAACCAGAAGAGAGGACTGTGGGAAGGGCAGTTGAAAGAAATTTCTGCAGCCAGGTTGGTTTGCAGGGCCTGAAGAGAGCTATCTGGGAGTGGTAGCTGAATAGAGGAAAGCTAGCACCTGAACTATTTTACAACACAGGGGCCTGAGGTCCTTGCCCACAAAAGGCAGTTCATTGAGGCCTGGCTGAAGCGGTGACAGGCCTACCCATGTGGTGCTAGCTGGTCTTTAGGAGTAACAGTCTGAAGCATAGGAAGTGCTGGCGGAGTAACAGTCTGCAGCAAGTGAAGTGCTGAAGGAGGAACAGTGAGCAGCAAGTGAAATGCTGGAGAGAAGAGTTGAGTGTAAATACTGGCGTGTATATAGAAGTCCCGAGCAAGTTTGCACTGAATATTCCTAGGCATCCCATAATTCCCAATTTCCCATCCCAGTTTAATCCCCTAAAAAAAAACAAAAAACAAAGCTATAGACTAGTCTATGTCTCTGAGTGACTGAGCGATGGATGTCAGGCTGGACATTGTGACAGGTGAACCACTACATTCAGCAAACCCCTACGGGGGCATGGCTACACAAACATACAGTGAGGTCTTCTCAAATTTGACTGCAAAAGTAAAAATACTCTTTAAGAATATTCCTACAGGCCAAATGAAGAGGATAAAGTTCAACTGTACAATGGAACAAGACTTTTACCGAAGATATGTTTTTACATTTGTTGAAAAGGGATACAAAAAAAGAGAATATTGAAAGAGAAATTGATAAAATGAATGCAAGTAACTCTAGATGGAATTACAATAGATGAAAATGAAAGAAAAAGTGGGAAGGTAACAAGGGGACTGAAACTGCCTTCATCATGGGTTTTAATACACAATATAGGGAGGTGGCAAAAACAATTAAAAGTATTCTGAAGAAAGATAACATATCTAGTAAAAGCCTTCCAAAAAAAAAAAAAAAAAATGTATTTATAGAAAGGCTCCTACTATTAGGGATAGGGTGGTAAAAAAAGGTTACTGACCCTCCAGCTAAAAAAAATACATATTTTTTTTGGTGAAAAGGGGATTTTTTTTGCCAATGGAAGATGTAGAGGATGTAAAGAGATTAAGAATAATATCAGGAGAAAAATGTTCACATTGGTGGCAACTGTTAAAGATTTACAATAGGAAGTTATTGTTTATGTGATACCACATGTCTTGTGTATATGTTGGAGTGCTCCTGAGGACTGCAGTATGTAGAGCACACTATAAGGGGTCTGAAAAACAGGGTAGCTGAACACATTCACAATATTAATATAGGATATAAGAACCATGGTGTTTCACTCTACTTCACCAGATTGATAGTAATCTAGTTAAAGAATTATCAAAGACGATAAATAGATTTTTTAGACAGATTGCCTGTGCCTTAATGGACTGAATATAAAGCTAGATATTAATTGTTCTATTGGCAAAACATAGGAATGTGTTGGTTAACTTATGAGTCTCTGGATTCTTACTTTAATTTTAATGTAATGTTTTTCATTTATATTTATTGGTCAAGTGCAAATATATTAATTGTATTTTTGTAGTACATGTATAGGTTAATATAGGGATAAAGGGTATGTTTGAATTTTATAATATAGGTTTACATTCTGGCTCTAGTGAGGTTCAGTATTTCATGTTTTTTTTGTAAAATATTTGCCTGTAAAACCACTTACCCACACACTATGCAATTATCATTTCAAAGGAAAACAATAAGTGCAAGAACAATGTGCACCAAAACCACCTCACATTATACTTTCATTCAATGTGCCCCCTTTCACCAAACATAAAAAATGTTGGGTGTACATCAGTATCCCTGATTACAACCAATTTAACACTGCTGTATCCTGGGCAGCAGGCTAGTTCCTGAAAGACCCCGTCTGTGCTCTTTGTCTTTAGTAAATTTGGGCCTACCCTTGCTGTTTAAAATTGGCCAGCTGCTGGACAAGTTTAAATTACTGTGCCATCTGCAGTCTTTTAACTCGTGTAATAAAACACCTGCATGTATTCTTTTTCTCCAGTACATTTTGTCCTCATAAAAATTGGCCTGCAGCAGCACAGTTTTCTATCTGCGAGAACAGGGACAGCCACATACAGCAAATTATTAGCCCATTTCTCCCTGGCAAGCAAAGCAGAATATTACTGTTTGATGAAAAAGCATGTATGTTGCAGCTAAAGCTACTTAAATAAAGTATTTTTTTCAAGCTTAAATAAGTCAGATTTAGGTGCTGGTGGTGTATTCAAGCCAAGCTAATTGTAAATGAAAAAAAAAAAATTCAGAGGCAAATTGCTGTTGCTTGCACAGTTATATATGCAATCATACTGTTTCATAACAGCATGTACAGCTAAAAAGCATCCCCCCATTAATTTTATTTAAAGTATTTGTGTATATTTAATGTTGCCCTCAAAGCCCCATAAAAGACCCACTCCCTGTTGATGTTTTTTATTTTATTTTTTTGCACTGGTACATGCCCCCCCCCCCCCCCCCCCATGACAGCTCTAAATTTCTCATAGCTTATTTTGACAGCACACTGACCAGAATTTAACAATGAGATTTGAACATTGCCCCCCAAAACGGTCAGTACATCTTTCAGCTTTTTGGGAGCCTGATGCACTACCAGTAAGTACAATATTTCTGTAAAAAGACCAGTTCATCCAGGTTAGGGTTCTAAGGTTCCATCTCTAGCCCCATAAAAGCTAAATGTAATGCCTTAGCAGAAGTTTAACAACCAGATATATGTCAGGAATGGGGTTACTTAGTACACCAAAAACTTGACATGTTGACTAGCTTTTTCTATATAACAACCAAATCAGAAAGGACTCATTATTTCATAACTAAATATTATAATGTCTATATCCATTTCTAGCCATAATTTATTAAAACAGCAAGAATATTGAAATGAATGACTATTAAATTTGATGGTATACTTAATGTAAGTGAGAATCAAGGATTTAAAAATATTTGATGAAGAAATAAAACTACCACAGAGTGACCTTGAGAATGCTTGAAAGACAGTTTTAAAAAAAAAGAATCAAACTAAAACTTAATGTAATGAAAGTGACGCATATAGGTATATTTTACGTATTTTGATTAAATAATGTTATGAAGCAACACTTATTCTGGAATAAAGAGGTATAAAACTGATTAGTGATACCTGAGAGGCTATTATTAATATTATACATTTTTATAGCACCAGCATCTTCAGCAGCAAATGAAGAAATACAGGTGCTATAGCTAGCAATGCATTAAAAATCACAAAATCCAAGGGACAGCAGTCAGCAGAATTTAAACAATAAAAGGAAAACACCACACACCTTTTTGTTGGATAAAAGTTGGCTGCTGCCTTTATTATTATTGGCTTTAACAATAAACAAATAAATATCTGTAAAAAAACATTTTTTTAAACACCTGCCATCAGCTAAGCCACTACGGCTCGAGCTGGAATACTTACAATTGGGGTAAAATACCTGTAACATTCTTCAACCAGAAATCACTCAGCTAATATAAAACTTTAATGCCGTGTACACACGGGCGGACTTTTCGGCATCAAAGGTCCGACGGTCTTTCCGACAGACTTTCGACTGACTTTTGACGGACTTCCGACGGACTTTCGAACGAACAGACTTGCCTAGACAAGATCACACCAAAGTCCGACGGATTCGTACGTGATGACATACGACCGGACTAAAATAAGGACGTTGATAGCCAGTAGCCAATATCTGCCCTAGCGTCGGTTTTCGTGCGTCAGACTAGCATACAGATGAGCAGGTTTTTCGACCGGACTCGAGTCCGTCGGAAAGATTTGAAGCATGTTCCAAATCTAAAGTTCGTCTGATTTTCGACCGAAAAAGTCCGCTGCAGGTCTGATGAAGCCCACACATGGTCTGATTGTCCGACGTATTCGTCCCGTCGGACCAGTCCGGTTAAAAAGTCCGCCCGTATGTACACGGCATAAGAGCCCTAGTCATTAAAAACCTAGGCTCATAAACTGTCCCCCTTTACAAAGGTGACACTGCCACATAATAATTAGCCACGACAGATAGGGAGGAAGGGAACACCACAGCTTGTGCTTACTGGGGCCACTGAATCTCAGTGGCTCAGAACCCCCTTTAATTTCAAATTCTTCCCACTCTTTTTCCAAACTGCCAGGATACTGTATCACCTGACCTACCTAGGGAAAGGTAATCAATAGAGCACCTTCCCGCTCTTTTCTCAAACTTCCTGGATACTAGGTGACCTGACCTGTACAGGGGAAGGTGACCAATAGCACACCTTCCCGCATTTTCTAAGTTAAGGGGATACTTGAAACCTTGCTGCCTCAATCCCATGAGGAAAGGGGGGATTAGAAACAGTTTTTCCCCCTTATCCCTTCATTCCACTGGCAGGAGGGGATTTGGCGCTTACTAAACAATTTGGTGATCCCAAATTCAGTTCCAGATAGATAGTTTGGCACTTCCTGTGATGGTACAAACAAATGGCCACTGTCCCCACCTATAACTTGCCTTTGCAGCAATGAGCACATGGAAGGAGCATACTTCCTAATAAGGAAGAATTTTCTTTTACCAGTTTATAATGGAGGATAACTTCACCCAGAAAACAATATTCATTCATCCAAAAAAAAGTACCTACCACAGAGCTGCCCAAACAAGTGTGAATCCTGGTTTAGGCTGAGCCAGTATATTCTATTTCCTAAGTATAGCAATAAGGCTGAAACATACACAAGGAATGGGGACATAACCAGAAAAAATGGCATCAGTTGTGTTTATATAATAGTTTGCTGGAGGAAAATGGTAATGTAAAGTAAATGGAAAAGGGATTTTGTTAATCAAGGTAATATACAGTACCTTTCTGAAAATATGAATTTTGACAGTGTATTTCAAAGTGGTAGTAAACTCTGCTTGCTGACTTGTACCTACAGATAAGCTTATAATAAAGCTTACCTGAAGGTAGAAAGGAATATCTCCTGAATGTGCACCATTTAGGAGATATTTGCTATTTCTGCAGCTAGTGACGTCACTGGCCCATGCACACTGCACTCTGAAGGAACAACAGGTCATCCATTCAAAGCACTGTGCCGTGCCGCAATGCATACTAGCACATTATTAACTTGCTTTGGAAGATTTTACTACCACTTTGCAACTGTGGAATATCAACTGGCATGTAGAAATTGGTCCAAGAGAGGAGTTAAAGCTTTACCCTAGAGGGGTAAATGAGAAGTAGTGACCAAGGGGGAAGTTTGGGAGCAAAAACGTCTTTTTGTCTGGTATGGCTTTCTAGGGGTATTTCACACTTTTTTTTTGTTTTGGGGGGGTTTGTGTTGAATACCACTTAAGGCCCCTTTCACACTTATACGACTTGTCCCACGATTTTGTACTGCAAAATCGTATGACAAGTCATTCTCCATGATTTGCAATGACTACCATTCATATTGGCATGACTTTAAGTCGTGCCGACTTGAAAGTAGTCCCTGCACTACTTTGGTCCAACTTCTATGCGAGTTGTACTCCATAGACCTCAATGTTAAACCCTCAAGTAGCATGCAAATCGTGCCTGAATAATATAGACACGATTTCAGTACGACTTTGTAAGCACAAGCCTGGCTCGCTGATCGGGAAAGGAAAACTTTTTTTTCCTTTCCCGATCAGCGACAGGCAGTGCTGACAGCTGTTTGGTATGAATCCAGAGGGGGAACTCCACGCCAAGTTTTAAATGAAAAAACCGGCGTGGGTTCCCCCCCCAGGGGCATACCAGGCCTATGGATGGATCTAAGGGGAACCCCCTACGCCGAAAAATCGGCTTGGGGTCCCCCCCAAAATCCATACCAGACCCTTATCTGAGCACGCAGCCCGGCCGGTCAGGAATGGGGGTGGGGACGAGCGAGCGTGCCCCCCCCTCCTGGACCATACCAGGCCGCATGCCCTCAACATGGGGGGGGGTGCTTTAGGGCATGGGGGGCACCCTGCCGGCCCCCCACCCCAAAGCACCTTGTCCCCATGTTGATGAGGACAAGGGCCTCTTCCCGACAACCCTGGCCGTTGGTTGTCGGGGTCTGCGGGCGGGGGGCTTATCGGAATCCGGGAGCCCCCTTTAATAAGGGAGCCCCCAGATCCCGGCCCCCCACCCTTTGTGAATGAGTATGGGGTACATGGTACCCCTACCCATTCACCTAGGGAAAAAAGTGTCAATAAAAAACACAGTACACAGGTTTTTAAAATAACTTATTAGGCAGCTCTGGGGTCTTCTTCCGACTTCGGGGGTCTTCTTCCAACTTCGGGGGTCCTCTTCTGACTTTTGGGGTCTCTCCGGCGTCTCCTCCCTGATCTTCTGCCGGCTCCTCCGCTATCTTCTGCAGCTCAATTGCTAGCGGTGGTCCGGATTTCTGCCTTCTGCCTTCTTCTTTTCTTCCAGAGATGTTGACACGACGCTCTCTCCAGCTGGAATGGTCTCTGAACGCTCCGCAATGGACTTATATAGGTGGTGACCCCGCCCCCTTATGAGGTCACTGTCCCGGGGAATGCTGGGACTGTGCCGTCATAAGGGGGCGTGGTCATCACCCGGTGACCACGCCTCCTAAAACGTCACAGTCCCAGCATGCCCAGGGACTGTGACGGCATAAGGGGGCGGGGTAACCGCCTATATAAGTCCGTTGCGGAGCGTTCAGAGACCATTCCAGCTGAAGAGAGCGTCGTGTCAACATCTCTGGAAGAGAAGAGGGAAGAAGACGATCCAAAAGTCCGGACCACCACTGGCAAAAGAGCGGCAGAAGATAGCGGTGGAGCCGGCAGAAGATGCGGACACCGGGAGAAGACGCCGGAGAGACCCCCGAAGTCGGAAGAGGACCCCGGAGCTGCCTAATAAATTACTTTAAAACCTGTGTACTGTGTTTTTTATTGACTCTTTTTTCCCTAGGTGAATGGGTAGGGGTACCATGTACCCCATACTCATTCACATAGGGTGGGGGGCCGGGATATTAAAGGGGGCTCCCAGATTTCGATAAGCCCTCTGTTGTCTTATAAGTTTATGTGAAATATCCATTAATAACTGTAAAATATTGTAATAATGAATATATTTCAAAAAGGGTTTCATTTAAGCTTTTGCTGAGAGCATAGAATGTGGGCCAAGGCTTGTATATGCAAACAAGGGAGAGCCAATTCCATTGTTCTACACCTACTCCTTTGAAAGGGTGCCATGCTGGGATATGCATTGGACCTAACTTCCTGGGGAAATGCAATTAACACACTTGGCCAACATAGTCACAAGATTTGCATGAAAGGGGGCCGACTTATGGAGTAAGCCCTCCAATCATGATCCAAGCTAGGCCAACCAATGAGACATCAGCTTGGTTTGATATACTCAGAGCCAAGGGGGAGATATTGGTCTCTTTCTGATAGACCAGCGAGCTGAAAGGAGCTTTGGTAAGGATGGGTAATTATGGGAAAGGAATGCCCTTTTACTTGTAACTGAATATGTGTGTAGATTACTGTATTGAGGAATATACTCTATATTCCTTCATGTAAATACTTTATTTCAACCTAATATTTTCTTCCTGGGTGTAAGGCGATAGATAGATGATTGTGTATTAGCTAGACTTTCAACTGCTTCCTAATAAATGTTATTATATTTTAAGCTTTCACTCTTCGTCGAAAAGAACTCTTATTTAACCCACATCATATCTATGAGATATGAAAAATCTTAAATATAGATTTTTCAGGGTAACAGATGGCGACCACTGGAGTAGATTACAAGACTGAAAGTATTTAATATAATACCGAGATTTGTATAAGGCAGATTAAGGTTATTGGGGGGAATTTAAACTGAGTCAGTTTGTCCCGGAAATTGGAGGTCAGAACAATTTTATCTAGGGAAAAATATAGGTAAATGTTTGTTTTATTAGTGGGTATTAGATGAACTCTAAAAAGGAGGGAGGATACACCACATATTTTGTTTTGCTTAATATCCCGTAATTATACTTGAAAAAAGTACTTTGGATGTACCATTATAATCCGGATTAAATGTAATGGGGAGGAAGTACAGAGCGGGAAAAAATTTTTTTTGTTGTTTTGTTTTTGTTTCTTTTGGGCTCACCAAGCTTCATTGCTCTCTATCTAACTGTGCTGCATGGTGAGTACATGTGTTTCATTGGAAAGACACCGATTGAGGGGGGTCTTAGTTTTGTTGAAAAGGTTCAACAAATTTTTGTTTTTAATTTAAATGGTGTGTCCACTAAAGGCATAGTATTGTGTGTAGGACATTGGAAATGAGCTACAAGAGAGTAGTTTGGTTCATTTGTTTGTTTTTTTTTTTAGCTGTGGGAATTTACAAGCAGTAATATTTTCATTGGCGTGAGTTAAAGTACAAAACGGTGGACGTCTTGTTACTGAAGCTAATATTTGATAAAGATTATTATTATTATAGGGTATAAGGTGCCTCTAGCATACTGTATTATACCGTGAAATTTTTTGTTAAGGATAAACCCTATCCAAAATAATTTGATAATCTGAGTTTGTGGTAGATTTTTTTTTTTAAACTGAATTTGGTTTAACATTGGTGTAAACACGGCTGTGTTTACCTTTCTATTGTAAACCTAGAGGGCTACCCACCCTATTTGATCCTGGTGGCCTTACTATTGTTCCTTTTGTCCCCCGGGCCTATTGTTTTGCGGGTGTAGGCTCAGACAGGGTAAACTACAGTCTATTGTGTGTAGGCTACAGGCTAGTGAGTGTGTCTCCACTAAGCTGAAAGATTGTGTTATTGAGAGCTGAAAATATCTTTTATTTTCTACACTTTACTGTATTTTCAGAATTTTTATTCTACTTGAGTTTCTGTTTATTGTTTTTTCCCTCCTTCTATAGTGACTGTATAGTACAGGGGAACATCTAACTTAATCTAGCTTACAAATTGTGCATATTATTTGTTGATAATGGCAGCCATGTCCTCTCTAGAAAAGTTTGTAGCAAGTTATACTCTTAAATATAAGAGCAATGAATTTGCATGTGATGCTAGATTACAAAGTTCGCCTTGGGACTATGTCCAAGAGTTATTTGAAGAACAATTTAAAACATGCAAAAAGGATAAAAAGCTCAAAGGTTTAGCTGTAGCAGGCATGTATGCGGCTTGTATGGCTATGAATGCTAAAATACAGCAATTAGAAGATATAGTCTATAATAAAAATAGTACAATTTCTAAGAGGGAAAAGGAGAATACAGCTTTACATAACCAAGTACAAACCTTAACTACCCTTAATCAAATGGTTAATGCCTCACAGGAGGAAAATTTTAAAAAGTACAAATTGGCTCAAAAAGAAGTGGTACAGTATAAAAACATGCTAACCAAAGTGGAGACTGAACTGGACCACATAATTACTGCATATAAAGTGATCCAAAATCAGTTACATGAAACTAAGAAAGGAAAATTTATCGATCACACACAGTGCACACAAACAGAGTCACAGTTGCTACAAACAATTTCAATTCTCAAAGGACAGGTGGCTGGGGCTAACAGATGTGAACATGCTAATGCTACGGCACCTACTTGTGCCTATAAAATAGGGGACACAGAGGAATATGAAAAGTACTGGGGAGGTGAAGATATGGGTCCTAATTCTACTTTTCCTGTGGCCATGGGAGAAATCGCTGAGCCACAGGAAAATCGAGAATGCACCATGGTCACAGACCCACTAAACAATGGGGGCCAGCTGTCCACAAATGAGGAGCAAGACAAGTTCCCCATCACGGGTAGGATCAAGACCCTCTCCACTCCTGAAGGAAATCCAACATGTTTGGGCTTTGATAGTGAAGGAAATGAGGGGATTTCAGATGTATATCCAATTCAACCGGTAAAAACACTCAGGAGTGTGGCTGCTTTCAGTGGCAAAATTAAAACTAAGGAACACATTCCACGCGCAACTAATGTACAACAGAGCTGTGAGCTCTTAGATGGGAGAAGGCCTAGTGGCCAGGTTAAGGCATCTTCCAGCCCAGGGCAGCGTGTGCAATCTACACATACCATAGATTGTAATGCAACCAGGTTGAGTCTTTCTAGAGACAACAGGAAGTTATCTCCTCATGGAGAAGTTGTTAATTTCAACAACTCATTAAAAGGTGAGAGCTCTTTTGTAAATACCCCTAGACCTCCTAGGAAGACAGGAAAAGTGGTTAATCAAGTTGGAGCCATGGAATATTTGCGGCCTAAAACCACACCAGTTGTTAAGAGATGCTTTAATACTTTACAAAAGATAAAGTGCTACACGTGTGGGTTATGGGGGCATATTTCGCAGTTTTGTTTGTCTTCTGGGAAAAAGTTATTTAAACAGAAGCAATATACAACCAAGAGGCGTGATGTGGAAGTATACTCACCGCGCTGGGGTGAAGGGCCTAGGAAATATGAAAATGCAAAATCATACATCCCTTCCTCAACTATTAAAGCCGAAAATGAGGCTTTACAGCAGGAGATTAGGCAAATTAAACAGGAACGGGATGAGTTTGTGAAAGAATTCCAATCCTTTAAAAGAAACGTTATTGACTCCTTGAATTGGAAAAATGGAGGGAGTAATTTGTCCATCGAGAAACAAACCACTACACTAAAGCCGGGGTGGCAATACAATATATAAGTTATGTTATAGAGTTCTATGGCATTTAAGTGTCACTATATCCAGACAGGAATGTTATGGACCATTTACCAATATACACGTAGGAATGATGTATTGTTTGCTTTAAATAAAGTTAAAGAGAAAAAAGAGGGGGATAGAGTTAATAACTGTTTTCTACAAGTTTTTTTCAGGTTAAGTGAGTTCCTGAAAATAAATGTACATATAAAGCAGCTGTATTGTAGGTTGCTGTACATATGCGTAAAATACGCGCCGAACAAAGGTAAGGTGTAACAGTCCATTGTGTTGGTTTTTCTTTCTCGCTCTTCTTTCCTTTGTATTCTCCCAGAGGACTGAAACACCTAGCTATTCATTTGTAATTAACAAAGCTCTATCCACAATGTATGGGTTCAATCTAAATGAATGTGTGTGTCTGAGTGATGGAATGCATGGGTATGAACTGTCCATGTGTAAAGAAAGATTTTTTTTTTGTAGGGGTGTACATTGTTTTTATGGCCATCAATAAGTGTGATCACACTAATGCGCATGCTTTGTACTGTTTATGATTATTTTATTAATTTTTCTCGTTTGTAATGAGCTCAATACTGGTACCAGTTTAAATTAATACCTTTTTACAAGTTTATATGTATTCGCGAATAAATAACCTGTGCACAGCTAAGAGATCTCGATCCCTATAACTCTGAGAAACTGTAGGGATTTTGTTTTGATAATTTTTCCTTTCCTGTGGCTTAGAGTGAAGTTTCATTCACTCTGATACATGGAAAATACATAACAATGCATTGCTTTGCACCTTGTGGCATCTTATGGATTCAGTAGATCTGGTGTTGGTTGTCCTTCCAAATTGACGTATGTGCTGTTAATATGTGTAAAGGTTTTATGTCTACAGGTTGTCCTCTTAAACTTTAAGTACTTACAAACACACCAGGTTTTTCTATAACTTTTGTTTGTCAGAGTACAGATGTGTGGGTGTGTCTGTACATTTTTGATGGTACTTACTGTGGATGGACGCATTATCTCAGCTGGAAGACTGTTCCGATCATCCACTACTAGTTTAGTCCATTATGAACCTCTCAGAGAGGTACAGTGAGGTGTTATTAATTTTTGAGTTTTGTATTTTAGGAGACATACACAGACAAGGACAAATGATTGGACCCAGACTGGACAAAGTACTTTGAAACACAGAGGACCTTGAAACATAATTTTTATATTTTTTTTGTTTTAAGGAGAAGCCTTGAATCCAATTAATTGCAGTCAGGCCCAACTAAATTCTAAAAAGAAAAACATTTAAACTTTTTTTTTAAAACAGAGATCCTGCTCTCTGTAATACAAGTTCTTGTGGCCTGATTGAATTGCAAATAGATTTGCACTGAGAGTCAATTAATATGTTAATCACCACCGACAGAGGGTGTTGCCTTTTGAATAGCTACAATGTTTGAAGGCAGTTTCAATGTTTTGTTTTTTTTGACAGAATACAGATTAAATTTTTTTTTTAATTTGTTACATTTTTTTTTCTCTCATTTTTATTCTTCTTTTTTCTTAACAGTCAATGGTTTTTTTTTGACAGAATACAGATTCAATTTTTTTTTTTTAAATTTGTTACATTTTTTTTTTCTTCTTTCATTTTTATTCTTTTTTTTTTCTTAACGGTAATTTTTTTTTGTTTACAAAAAAAAAAACAAAGGGGGGAAGAAAGATTTTTAATTTTTTCATTATTAATTTTTTTTAATGTTTACTATTTGTTATTTTTCTTTTTTTCCTATAGTACCTTTATTTATTTTTTTATTTAATTTTTTTTGTATGGTGATTCTTAAGTTTGGTGTCACTAGGGTGAAATAAATAAATAAATAAATTTAAAAAAAAAAGAGGGGAGTAGGGGGGAACATTATATGGAGAACATTTAAAATGGTTAGAAATGTTGATATAGAATATTAAAGCTTCCCTATAGCATTTTGGGGATGGACCAAGTTCCAACAGTTTTTCTTCCCTCTTTCGACATTGGATAATTGTTATATAAATGTATGTGATTGTAGCTATTACCAACTATGACAGTAACATCTGGGTGTTAGCAACAGTCATGTGACTATTTTCTGTGTATATGTGACATACAATCCTCTCTACAGTTCTAATATTGGGCAGTCATCATATGTGGTCATTGATCAAATTTTTAATTTTTTTTGTTTGTTGGTCAGTTTTCTTTTTTGTGCCATAACTAAGTTCAAAGAGCATTGCGTGAATATCATATAGATATACTGGGACTGGTGAGACTCATAGTGATTGGCAAATAGCAGGGAGTATAGTACAATTGTACTTAAGAGTAATTTAGTTTGATTGTTCCTGAAGCCACTAGTGACTGATGACATCACACTCATCCGTATTCCGAATTATTTTTGTCTGCGTAGGCGACACTGCCTAATCTGCACGGAGAACTCTTAAAGTGATGACCTCTTCTGTAGCCTGCTAAAGGCAGGACGGAGCTATATGCCCAAAGGTTGGGCACCAGCCAAGGTTGAACGGAACACAGTTTCAGTAAAAGGAGTTAGTGGTGAGTTGCGATGGCAACAAAACTCCCCGGAACACGTGAAGGGTCATACACGCACACACAACGTGGTATTCCACAGAAGGTGGGGCAGAGGTACTTGCAGGCATATGACAATGGAGGAAGAAAGATGGGGGGATGAAAATCAGACACCTGGCTGAAGGGCGTAACCATTCAAATTGTTACACATGTCACTGGGAAAGGGGTCTCATTAGTATGTCGCAGTATATCTATGACAATTCTAATCAAAGGTCCTTACGGCTCAGACTTACCAGACAAGCATTCAGTTGAATGCATATGTTTTAAATGTGCTTGTGTTTTTATTTCTCTACCTTTGTCCACATTAATAAAGTATAATCCTAGAAAGCCAGGAAAAGCTGGCCCCCAGGCTATTATTGTATGCTGTATCCACTTGGAATCACCAGTGAAGGCCGTCCCAGAAGCAAGGACAACAGGACCAGATTCGCCTTATGGACTTTCGTACTATTATTATCGGACTATTGTTATTATTGGACTGTTGAGAACAAGGATCCTCATGTTTTTTTTTTCCTTATTGTTTTGTTTTGGTGCTGTTTCTCATGATCTCTATTTTGGAACTATGACATCCAGAACAAGTGATGACTACCAATACTGGGATCCAGAAGTGTGAACTGTAGAGATGGAGAGTTTAAAAGTTTTTTTTTTTTCTTCTCAAAGTGTTTTATTTCATTTCAGAGGGTAAAGCCGAAAATGCCAAATATTAAAGGAGATTGCACATAAACCATTATTCTAGGTGTGGCCCAGTCTCATATTCTCAACTGGCCACAAGGGGCCATCTGTTGCCTTATAAGTTTATGTGAAATATCCATTAATAACTGTAAAATATTGTAATAATGAATATATTTCAAAAAGGGTTTCATTTAAGCTTTTGCTGAGAGCATAGAATGTGGGCCAAGGCTTGTATATGCAAACAAGGGAGAGCCAATTCCATTGTTCTACACCTACTCCTTTGAAAGGGTGCCATGCTGGGATATGCATTGGACCTAACTTCCTGGGGAAATGCAATTAACACACTTGGCCAACATAGTCACAAGATTTGCATGAAAGGGGGCCGACTTATGGAGTAAGCCCTCCAATCATGATCCAAGCTAGGCCAACCAATGAGACATCAGCTTGGTTTGATATACTCAGAGCCAAGGGGGAGATATTGGTCTCTTTCTGATAGACCAGCGAGCTGAAAGGAGCTTTGGTAAGGATGGGTAATTATGGGAAAGGAATGCCCTTTTACTTGTAACTGAATATGTGTGTAGATTACTGTATTGAGGAATATACTCTATATTCCTTCATGTAAATACTTTATTTCAACCTAATATTTTCTTCCTGGGTGTAAGGCGATAGATAGATGATTGTGTATTAGCTAGACTTTCAACTGCTTCCTAATAAATGTTATTATATTTTAAGCTTTCACTCTTCGTCGAAAAGAACTCTTATTTAACCCACATCATATCTATGAGATATGAAAAATCTTAAATATAGATTTTTCAGGGTAACACCTCCGCCCGCAGACCCCAACAACCAACGGCCAGGGTTGTCGGGAAGAGGCCCTTGTCCTCATCAACATGGGGACAAGGTTCTTTGGGGTGGGGGGGCCGCAGGGCGCCCCCCATGCCCCAAAGCATCCACCCCCCATGTTGAGGGCATGCGGCCTGGTACGGTCCAGGAGGTGGGGGGCGCTCGCTCGTCCCCACCCCCATTCCTGACCGGCCGGGCTGCGTGCTCGGATAAGGGTCTGGTATGGGTTTTGGGGGGACCCCCATGCCGATTATTCGGCGTAGGGGGTTCCCCTTACAATCCATACCAGACCTAAGGGCCTGGTATGCCCCTGGGGGGGAACCCACGCCAGTTTTTTTATTTAAAACTTGGCGTGGAGTTCCCCCTTATGATTCATACCAACTACTGTATGTTTTCATTTGTTAATGCCAAAAATGTGGCAAAGTCATACAAAGTAGTACTGCTCCCAAATCGCGGCAAATCGTGGTAAAATCGCGGCCACGAAATCGCAGTAAAATCGCGCGACTTTGAAGTCGTATAAGTGTGAAAGGGGCCTAAAATTTGGTCTGATATGGATTTCTTCAGGGACCTTGCACAATTTTTGTGTGTGTGTGAGGTACCCCCTTAAAATCCATGCTAGGCTGAAATGGTCTGGTATGTATTATGGGAGGGGGGTACTTTCACTCTTGCTATAGGATGTGCTAAAGCAAGAATGAGATGTACAAAGAAAACCTTTAACAGTTTAATTGCGAACAAATTACATTCATTGACAGTTTTTTTTGTAAACAGTACACAAACCCCTCCAAAGGTCCCCCAAAATACATAGTAGACCATTGCAGAGGTCTGTGTTCTGTTTTTTTTTTTTTTTTGGTTTTGTTTTTTGGTTTTTTTAACAAGTCATTTGCTATCAATTTTAAAACTTTTTTCCTTTATAAATACAGAAGAGATGCATCCCCCATGCATGTTATTTAAAGGAGTTAGACGTTATTGATGTTTTACTTTCATCAAAAAAATCACTGCTCCTGGCCGAAAATATTTAAAACATTTTTTTTTGCATTGGTACAGGGCAGTGCCCACCCCATGCTATTTTTTGATGCCCACTTGTCTATCAGCCCAGAAAATACGCATTTCTAATTTGACAGAAAAAGTTCCCATTGATTTCAATAGGGTTAGAATTTGGCTTCTGGCGGAGTCGGGGCTGACGTGATGTGCGGCTGACGTCAGCACAGGGGAGGAGCCCAGCGCCGGCTCCAGGAAGCTGTGAGACGGGACGCCGACAAGCCAAGGTGATGCCTCGTGGGGTGAGAGACCACGAGTGGCCGGTCTAGGTACGAGCGTCCGGCTCCCCATCCGTCCCGCTCCCCCCCACCACCGCTACTTGCAGCAGCGGCCTTGAAGTCCCCCTCCGTTACGGACCCAGTGAGGGGTGTCCTCTGTGCACCCCCCCTTATGCGCTCCGCCGGGAGCGGTGAACCACCGGCAGAAAAATCTCTCCACAAGTCCTGACTAGGGAGGTCACAGAGCGGAGTTGCGGCCCCCAGACTGAGGCGAGTGCTGGGCGCCGCAAAAGGAAGTAAGACAAGCAAGCAACAGACCCTCTACATCGCTCAACGGTTCGGATAGAAGAAACAGGTAGGAGACGCCCCATCGATCCTACTGTTGATTCCACCGCCTAATAACATTTAAATCTTGGACATGATCTTATTGGGCTTACTTTGAACACCTGGTGTCAACTTGGGGGGTCTGGAAAACGCACATAATCAGGGGGCACTGCTATCCTGTCCAAGGACAGGTCAAAAGGGACTGGAATACCGAGGCCTATTTGGCTTCTCCCCCCCCCCATGTTCATTAGTTAGAAGCGGACATTCTAGCTGAGCGGTTTAGCTTATGCCTACTGTGCCCCCCGGCAGGGATTGCTCGGCCTCAGCCACCCCCCAGCCGTTAGGGGCCCAGTCTCTCAATCCCTAGCACTATCCATAGGGTGGGGCAGGAACTGATAAGAGACGTTGTCATAAGCAACCCTCCCCAGCGACTTGTGGTCTGGATGGGGGAATAAAACAGGTTACCCACCAGAGAGACTCTATACAACCCCCAGGGGTAGTGTAAACCCTCCACCCTAACCGACCGAGGGTGGGAGGGGATTATTAAACAGAAAAGCATATAGAGCTGATATTGTGAGACGGCGTCTCATTAAACCACAAAAAGGGGACAACCGGGAAAGGGAAGAAATATGAGAGGCCGGTCATCGAGATCAGCGGAACCCAATAATCCAAGAGAGAGTTTAAACACTAGCTCCATTCAAAAATATTTAAAAGAAGCAAGTGTAAAAAGTCCAGGAATGGAGGCGAAACACCCAGGTACTAAGAAGAAGGAGCAACAGAAACCAAAGGGGGGACAGGGTGACAGACCTCACGAAGAGCTGGATCTGGCGGGGGCGCCAGCATATATCGCAGCTGACGAGCAGAGAATAATGGCCCTAGTGCCTAGTAAATCAGACATGAGTGAAATGCTTGCTAAACTGGAAAAAAAACTAGAAAGCGTCATAAAAGAGGAGATCTTAAATGTTCGCTCTGATATGGGACATCTTCTTCGCCGAGTAGAGGAGGCTGAAGAGGCCTCCGGCATTCAAGCTAAGGACATAGCAGATTTAAAAGAACAAGTCAAGAAGATGCAAAACGAAAACCGTGTGCTGGCGTTCAGACTTGAGGAACAGGAGAACCAGAGTCGACGACAAAATTTACGCATTAGATCTATTCCGGAACAACAAAACGAGGATCTGGGGGAGAAGATGAGGAAGATTTTAAATCCCCTGCTGGGCAGGCAAGAAGACAAAGCTCTGAGGATCGACAGGGTCCATAGAATAAGGAAGCCCCCCCATATAAAGCAAGACACCCCCAGAGACGTTATAATTAAGTTTCATCAATATGAGGACAAAGAAAAAAATTGGAAAAAACTAAAGGGGGCCCCTCCATTAAAATTTGAAAACAAGGATCTGCAGATTTTCACTGACCTCTCAGCGGGGACTTTGGAGAGGAGAAGACGGATGAGACCAATTCTGGACCAACTCAGGAGGGCTAACTTAAAGTACAGTTGGGGGTTTCCAACATCCCTGATAGTTATCAAAGATGGAAGATCCTACAGAATGAGACACATGGAAGAAATGCAGGACTTCTGTAACAACTTGGGCATCCCTGTCCCTGATCTGTTATAGGTGCTGGGGGGGGGGGGGCGGTGGGGGGGGGGATGTGGGGGAGGTTGGGAGAGAGCGGGGGTGGTCGGGGGGTTTGTTTTTGTTTTTTTTGTTTTTTTTTCTTTCGCTCTCTCGTCTCCTCTCCCCCCCCATCGCTCCTCACGGGGAGCAGCTACCCCTCGAGCATGAGGACTTACGTATCATGGACTCTAGTTATTAGCGAATACAAAGTAGCAGGGGGGATGGAGGAGGGTTACATGGCCTCACCTAACCAACATAAAATAATTTGCATTGAGCCGGTGGGGGGGGATCGCGGGGCGCTTGAGGGTGCACCTCGGGGCGGGGACGTCCCGAGCCTCCATCTCCTGTTTCTCCCCTTTTTTGGGAGGAGCAGGCGCTGGATGCCGGTGCTGGAGCTCACCCCCTGAGGGAGAAGCACCGCAGTGTGGAATGAGTGTATCTCCATACGGGCGGGCTTTTGGCGTAGCCGACGCCATGGGGGGGGAAGGGGGGAGGCGGGTGGGAGGGGGAGGTGGGAAGGGGGTGGGGGAGGTGCGAGGGGGTGGGCAGTGAGCCGGGGGGAGGAGGAGGGGAGGGGGGGTTTGAGGGAAGGAGGGTCATTAAATGGGAGGGGATAGGAGGGGGGAGGGGGCCGGCGGGATGTGTTCGAGGGGTGCAGAGCATAGAGGTAAATGCTTGCACCATTAACGATGCCTGATATCAAATTTATATCTTATAATGTAAAGGGGTTGAACTCACCTAGGAAAAGACACAAAATATTGGGGGAACTGTGTCTTCTATGAGGGGACATAGTTTTCCTGCAGGAAACCCACCTGACCCTTGACACAAGGGTCAGGTTGTTTTCCCCAAAAATCCCTCAATGGTTTTACGGTGATTCCCCCGATAGGGGGTCTAAAGGAGTAGCGATAGGGCTGTCCAAGGCAGCGAATTTCTCAGTAAGGGACAGATTAATAGACCCTGAAGGTCGTTATATATTTTTGAAGGGTTCTATAGGCACAAGAATGTTTACGTTGGCCAATGTGTTGCCCGAATAGAAGTCCAACCGCCTTCCTGGGACAAGTGCTGGAGAAACTGTTGGGATTTGGGGAGGGAGAGGTGGTCTTGGCAGGGGATTTAAATTTTTGCTTGGACCCTGCTCTAGACAGTACGTCTCGTGCCCAGGGGATCAAGAAGGTGTCACTAGGAGCTATCAGGCGGAAATTATTCCACAGCCAGTTAATGGATGTGTGGAGAGTACAACATGTTAAAGAGAGGGATTACACCTTCTTCTCCCCTGTGCACGGGACCTACTCCAGGCTGGACTACATTTTTGTGGACCACAGCCTGCTGGAGGGGGTCGCAGAAACTAGAATCGAAACAACAACCCTTTCAGATCATTCACCGGTCACGAAGCTCCCAGAGGTGGGGCGAAGTTCTTTTTCGTGGAAGCTGAATGAGGACCTGCTCAAGGATCCCGAAGTGTTAGATCGGATCCAGAACGAGGTGAACCTGTTTTTCAAAGTAAATGACACGGGTGACCCTCTATTCTCTGGGAGGCGCATAAAGCCTATATCCGAGGAATCCTTATATCCATAGGAGCAGGTCTAAAAAAGAAAAGGAAGGAAAAAAGGGAAAAACTGATAGCCGACCTGTTCCATCTGGAACAAGCACATAAAAAGTCCAAAGGGCAGGATCAGGACTGCTACTGTGCAATGGTTGCCGGGAGAGAGGAGCTGAGGGACATGATGGAGCAGGAGGCTAAGAGAGCCATCAATTTAATAACCAGAAATAAATATCTATGGGCCAACAAATCCAGCAAACACTTGGCGAGATTAATTAGGAAAAAAAGAGGGCGGAATTTCATCGAGAAAATAAACGGTCCAGGAGAGAAAGAGATTGTGTCTAGCGAAGGCATGGCCGACGAGTTTAGAAAATTCTATGCCTCTCTATATTCTATAGGACAAAAGGGGGGGGAGGATAG
Source organism: Lithobates septentrionalis (assembly GCA_037952835.1). Taxonomy (NCBI): domain Eukaryota; kingdom Metazoa; phylum Chordata; class Amphibia; order Anura; family Ranidae; genus Lithobates; species Lithobates septentrionalis. The sequence goes on along the minus strand of JBBDGP010001239.1, from coordinate 670,761 downwards.
TGCCCGGTTGGCAAGGAGCAGAGAGTTCCTAAAAGAAGCAGGTCTGAAGGTACTACCGGGGGAGGATAAGGATCTTTGGATAAACCAATTGAGGAGGAGGAAATCGTGGCAGCGCTAAGAGACACCCCAAAGGGCAAGAGTCCAGGTCCAGATGGTTTCCCCTCCACCTACTTAATGAAAATGAAACACATACTGGTCCCCAGGCTATGCCAATATTGGAACGACCTGGGCACCAGATGTGAGATGGAACGCGAGGCCCTGTCTGCTATGATAACTTTAATATTGAAAGAAGGGAAGGATACTAGGCTGTGTTCAAGCTACCGACCCATATCTCTGCTCAACGCAGATGTAAAATTATACGCTAAGGTCCTGGTGAACAGACTAAAGGGATATCTGGCCGGCCTGGTGCACCCGGACCAGTCCGGCTTTGTCCCGGGAAGACAGTGCTATCGGAGTATTGCAGATGCAGGGGACCCCCAGCTCTATTGTCGATAGATGCCGAAAAGGCCTTCGACAGGGTAGACTGGGGGTTCCTGCTGAACACGTTGGAAGTCATGGGGTTTGGGTCCAGGTTTATTTCCTGGGTCAAGGTCCTATATAGTAGCCCAACAGCAGTGGTAAGGGTGAACGGGGCCATTTCAAAATCTTTTGGAATGATAAATGGAACAAGGCAGGGGTGTCCGCTCTCCCCCTTCTTGTTTGTTTTGTCCCTCGAACCTCTCCTGGCCTCCATCCGGAATAGCCCTGACTGTAATGGGGTGTGGGTGGGAATGGAGGAGCATAAACTGGCAGCATTTGCCGATGACATACTATTTTTTGTCTCAAATCCCAGAGTAACCCTCCCCAACGTGCTCCGAATCCTTAGATTATACGGAGAAGTCTCCAATTTCAAAATCAACCCCGGTAAGTCCGAAATCTTAAATATCAGTCTAACTAAACAGGAAGAAGCTCACTTGGCCTCAGTGTTCCCCTTTCCCTGGAGAAAGGAGATCAAGTATCTGGGTATTAAGTTAGCCAACTCCATTAAAGAGTTATTTCAAAGAAACTACATCCCATTATTAGATGAAATTAGGCAAGAGGTAAGAAGATTGCGGTCTAGGCCGCTCTCATGGTTTGGGCGAGCGAACGCGGTTAAAATGATGATTGCCCCAAAAATTTTGTATAAGTTTCAATTGCTGCCGATTCCCCTCCCGAGGTATTTCCTGGGGGTCTTAAGGAAATTAATTAGTGAGGCTGTCTGGGGTGGCAATAAACCACGCATCTCCTATGCAACATTGAGTAGAGGGGAAAAAAAAGGGGGAATAGCAGCACCAGACTTTAATAGGTACTACATTGCTGTAGTGCTTTCACGGGTTATAGAATGGAGTAAGAAAGGGACAGATAAGCATTGGGTGAACATAGAGTTCTCCTTAAGTGATAATAATTTGGCACACTCACTATGGAATCCCCCAAAATTTAGAATATTCAGCACTAACACTTCTTTGTTAACTCAAAACACTTTTAAACATTGGGACAAAATTCACACTCAACACAAATGGTCGTACAATTCACCGTTAATATATATGAAAAATAATTTATTTTTTGAACCAGGGATGTGGGCGGTGGGAGGGAACTGGTTAAAAGAGGATGCCCTCCAACTGAAAAATTTTATTAATAAGGGGAAAATACGCACTTTTACGGAATTGAGTAGAGAATCAGAACTTTGGGTGATGGATAGGTGGAGGTATCTCCAGCTCTCCCATTTTATAGGAAAACTTTCGAAGCCACTAAGAAGCATGGAAGAGCTTAGACCCCTGGAGAAACTCTGTATGACGGAGTACCCAGGTGGTGTCATTGGCCAAATTTATAAAATACTGGGGGCGGAACAGGAGGATATGACGCCTCCTTACATCAAAAGGTGGGAGCAGGAATTGGGGTCACTCTGTAACAGAAACACGTTAGGAAAAATTTTGAATTTGGTCCACTACTCAGCACTAGACAATAGGAGAACGGAAATCCATTACAAAGTCCTAGCAAGATGGTATGCCCCCCCAGACAGAGTAAGCAAGATGGACGGGACAAAGGGCGACACCTGTTGGAGGGGATGCCCAACCGTAGGCACAATGTCCCATATCTGGTGGGAATGCCCCATCATTAAGGTCTTCTGGAAAAAAATCCTGTCTCTGACAAAGGAATTCACGGGGAGGGAAATTGAGGAAGACCCATGGGTCTGTCTCTTCCACGGTACTCAGGACTCAGCCAAGAGTTACAAAACCTCCTTGCTCCCTATAATATTAGATACGGCCAAGAGACAGATTGCCCTAAACTGGCTGAACCCTTCAAGCCCCAAAACGCGAGACTGGCTATTTGATCTTAATGAAATAGTTAATGTTGAGTGCTTAGACCGGCGGGGAATGGAACCGGATGAGGATAAGGAGCATAGGGGGAAATGGGCAGGCTGGCTTAAATTTAAAAAATCATGGTCCTATTTAAGGGAGATTACATAAAAAGGGTATAACAAAGAAGGGTCGATCATGGAGGAGGGAGCGAGTAAGTCGCGATTAGCACCCACAGAAGTACATCCCGCAGGGGGGGTAGGGGATGGGAGGGGGGGAGGGTGGAGGGGGGGGCGGGCATGTGGAGTCAGTTTGTCTATTTTTTTGAACTTATAGAAGGATTTGTATTACTGGCATGCCCCCTTCGGGAAATGTTTTGTATTGGAAAATGATAAATAAAGATTTAAAAAAAAAAAAAAAAAAAAAAGAATTTGGCTTCTGAACTTTTTTGAAGTTTGCCAAACTCTGCTTTGAAGCAAACCCAGGGCAGTCCAGCTTATCACTACTCTTGAATACCAACATCTTTAGAAGAGAGAGGGTGAACCTATAGTGTGAGTGAAAGATGGTAACATAAGTTTGCAGTAAGTGGCAATGACAGTATGGGGCTCCTGATTTCTCGGAGCATAATAGTTGTCCCCTTTGTAATTCTCATCTTACAGAGAACAATGGCTGACATTAGTGTTCTGGGTGAAATGAAAGACATAAAGCCCATATAATAAGACTGGGGGAAAAAAGTATATTTTCAGAGAAAGAATCAGATAGACATTCTTGAACCAAAAACTATGCGTTTCCATTGGCTAACCTGTGGCATATTCTTCACCCCCCCTCCCCCACCCCATGCAGATTAGTAACAACTCTGGATCTCCATAATATTGGAGGTAAGCCAGCAAACTATGCAGCAGGTGCATGTGCTGTTAGCTTGGCATCAAATAACAGCTACATCATCCATGGAGTATCTTTTACCACTGGCTAGTCATTAGGCAGGCAAGCCTGTGCCAACTAGCCTAACTTTAAAATGACTTTAAGGTTTGGAGCTGTCCCCAGTAAGGAACACCTTTTTGGTGGTCCTACAGACCTACCAAAGGATTTCTAATTTTAACACATGCAGTTCATAATTCAGCAGTTCAGCTTCTTATGTCTCCTCTCTGCTTCCAACATCATCACCTCTGATCACCATGGAGAGAGATAACTCAGGATGTAGCATGCCAGTAATGAAGGGCCACACACTAATGACATCATTTGCTCAGGAAAACTTTATTCAGCCATATAATAAATTCCACAGGTACCCACCACAGTTCCCCTGTCTAATGCCTTTCAACCTTTACAGACTGAAGCTAGAACTAAAATTTTTAAAGTGGAGTTCCGGTAATCCTTAATCCTTTTTTTATATATATATTCCGCCATAATTGGGTCCACTTTAAATGCAATATTTAGATAATGATATTAATGCTGTCCTTTTAGTTAATGTTGAAATATTTAGAAACTAACCTGATCTTGGGAGCAGACAGGGTCCATCTTTGCTGTGGGCATCTAAAGCCCTTTTGTATCTATGTTCAGGATTCGGTGCAGCTGGCTATCCAGCATGCACCTCCCGATCTCGTGCCTGTGCAGTAATGCCACTGCGCGACGCTCTTTCGTCCTGACACGTTGCTATAGCAATTGCGGTGGCAGCAGAAATTCCCGCCCTGTTGCTATAGCTGTACTCTAAGGAAAAAAAGGTATTTAAAACAAAAACGAAATTTGCCATTTTAAATATAGAGGAGGATGGGCATTGGATTGATCCCAAGTTTTAAAAAAAAGGCGGAACTCAGCTTTAAGAAAAGAATGTTCTAAGAAATTTCATTCCTTTTGAAAATCATTAGTGAATCAAGTCAACGTTCCTTTTCACACAGAAGGACTTCTGTGTGAAAGGTAAAAAATATCCTATTAAGGGATTTCACACATGCTCCTCTGACCTAGAGACCTCCCTCCAGCTGAGTGTTTTCAAAAGCTTTGCCATAGAGAAATGTTTCGGATTTTCTCTTTGAATGTCTTGGCCCCTAGAGGGTTGAATGAGGATTTCGAAATTAGCGCTATAATTCCTATCCCACTCAATATATAAATTCTTAATTTATTTTATGGTACTATATATTGTTTGTGTTCCCTTAGGTATGTCCTTTATTTGATAATTAAATTTCCCCTTCCATTATGTGTGGGTTTATATATGTGCTAGAGACTGTGTGTGCGTGATGTCCTACTCCTTGCACATATGCACACGCATTCTTATGCCCCGTACACACGGTCGGACTTTGTTCGGACATTCCAACAACAAAATCCTAGAATTTTTTCCGACGGATGTTGGCTCAAACTTGTCTTGCATACACACGGTCACACAAAGTTGTCGGAAAATCCGATCATTCTGAACGCGGTGACGTAAAACACGTACGTCGGGACTATAAACGGGGCAGTGGCCAATAGCTTTCATCTCTTTATTTATTCTGAGCATGCGTGGCACTTTGTCCGTCGGATTTGTGTACACACGATCGGAATTTCCGACAACGGATTTTGTTGTCGGAAAATTTTATAGCAAACTCTCAAACTTTGTGTGTCGGAAAATTCGATGGAAAATGTGTGATGGAGCCTACACACGGTCGGAATTTCCGACAACAAGGTCCTATCACACATTTTACGTCGGAAAATCCGATCATGTGTACGGGGCATTATATGTACGGATGCAGTGTACATATCCATGATATATTTATGACTTTTTTCGCATGCGCTGCATTCATGTGCATATGGGTGTGTACATGTGCATATGTATACCCACACGCTTCAATCATAGCGATCATCTGATCGATTTCTGAATATTTTATGCAGATATATACATATCTTTAATATGATGTACTATTAATCATTTTTTTAACTATTTTTTAACTTTTCTCTTTGAATGTCTGGCCACAGTATCCCACTCTACTGTATATCCATGTGTTGGTTTTACTGGTAATCCGGTTCTGTGTGACCTCTATTTATTTATTTTTGATGTTTTGCCCTTGTCCTGTCATATTTGTTTTACCTTTTTATGGATATAATACATACATTTTTTACTTCTACTTTTAGCAGTACATCTATGTATGCCCATGTAGTATCATTTATGTATTCCTGGGAGAATGTGTGCATTATCCCTTTCCTCTCCCCTACTCCCGCCCCTAGCCCCACCCACAGCCCGCCCACAGACTATAATTTATGCCCGTGTAAACTTGCTGTCATTGGCTTGAAGAAGGAACCAATCAGTAGTTCCAAAACGCATCCCATTCTGATGACCACTTCCGGCTTGCGATCCACACTGGTTGTTGTCCCCTCCTGCTGATGTCACTTTTGCGATTTCCGCTCGGACAGCGAGACCGTTTACCAGTACTTCCAGGGCTTTGAGCACTCTTCTTTTGGCGACCCTGGGACCCTCCGTTGCTGCACATGGACATCCCTGTGAACCCATTATATGCTGGGGACCTTCCTGATGCCGGATCACCTGCTCCATGAATATATGACATGCCCTGTTTTTCTTCAGATTCTGTAAGTGTTGGGGACATTAAAAAGTTTTTAATTCTTAGAGGCGCCCTTTTTTCTTTTGTTTTATCTTCTATTAAAGATTGCTTTTCTCTGTGAGTGCAGTTCTAAGTGTGGAAGATTTCACAACCGTACCCCCCTTGTCCATACAATACCTGCTTGGTCTTGACATTCAGAGCGCCCCCATATATACACTTTATCTCAATGTTCCCTTTCGACTTCAGTGATAAGAAAGTTCAAAGAAGCAAAATGGAAAATATTCTCAGACAAACAAATTTTCGAATAGTGTATGTGGTGTTTATTCAGTAAAGTCAGTTCATTACAAAATAAAATGTTAAAAGTAAATTAAATATTTTAAACAACATTTGAATGTCCTAAGAATTTTTGTACACATTTTCCCTAAGACTTTTCCTAAGAATTTTCCTTCTAAATTCTATCCATCTATGGCCAGTTTTAGTCCTATGTCCATGAGGGTGAAACACACCAGGAGGTACTTTTTTGAGTTAGGAATACTTGAATAGACTATATTTTTTTAACCAGAGTTTAAAGTGTAGAGTTGTCAGGGGTATCACTTTAAAGAGACAGTCATGTGACATAAAATAATCCATATTAAATTGATATAAATAGATATTGTGTATTGTATTGTGTATTGTCAGTTGAAGTTAGTCTAGCCTTTACTGGTTTTAGGCAGTATACTGTGATATTTGATTACCACAAAGAGCATTTAGTTAAACACTAATTTAATGCTTTTACAAACTTATGAGATGTTCTTTCAAATGTGTGTAGTTGTAGTTGTCACAATTTCTTTCTTTTAAATCTATTTTATACCATTGCTACTTAAAGTAACGGCAGCTGTGAGTTACATACAGCATTGACATATGTCAGACTCTGACCTCATCTGCCATTTTGTATCACATCTGAAGTGCCATTCCACAGTGTGCACTTCCCCTTTTCTGCCATGACAAATTCCCATCATGTCACGTCAACGATGACGTGACATATCCAGACATATCTAGCACCTGCTGCAGGCCATAACTTCTTGAACCTGTGACAAGGGAATAATTGTGATTCTTTTCTATTTTGTTCCTCAGTCAAAAATAAGAAAGGAGAGGAAAAACACTTCGATGTTTGGCTTTACGCAAAGCTTTGTTTAAAAAAAAATATATTATGAGGGTTAATCTAATCTTTTTTTAATTTTTTTGCAAAGCAGTGAAGAAGACAAAACAAACCTGTGATCTGGAACTTTCTGATCACCCATTTAGGGTGGATTAATGAGAAGTACATAACTGTGAAATTACGTGCCCTCTCAGTCACAAAAATGGTCCTAGTGGTGCATGACCTTGAAATGAACGGAACAAACATCACCTGATCCACATTTACCAAAACCTAAAGGGGAAGAATCAGGAGGGGAGCAGAGAACACATCAAATGTCATGAATATAAAACACCTAATCTACTAATAGGATAAAATAATGAGAGTCGGCAAGGAGACAGAAACATTTTAAAATGAGGTCTTCTGAAAAAGAGCACCTATTTAATCTGTTTATTTACATGCGGTCCCTGTGACACCGATGGTCTTGCTGCTATTTGTCTGTTTGTCGAATTTTTCATATTTTGTGCTGGAAATTATTGTTTAGAAATGATTTCTAGTCTTAGCAGACTTACATGACAGTATTAGCAAGGATTCATCAGGAGGCCATCTGTCGAATTTAAAAAAAAAAAAAAAAAAAAAATTAAAATAGCACAGATGAGACAGAAAGAACAAGACAGAGACGGGGCCGGAGGAAGATGGATGCAAAAGCATCTGTGTTAGCAAAATAGGAATCCAGCAATGACAATACTTACAGTAAGTGCTGCTTTATGTACACAACTGCATTTAAAGTATGTGGCAAGTGTAGTGTAGTCTAGTATCACCCTGCCAAAACACCAGGGCACACAGCCATTCATAGCTCATATGATATACAGATTAATGTTCCTTGAATTCAATGAAAATTTAATTCAGTAATGGTTTTATGTGAAAAACATGAGGAAATAAACACAACAAATAGCTATTAAAGTAGAACTTCATGAAAAAACTACTTCTAAAAATGCTCTCTTCTCCTAACCCCTATTCTGACTAACCTGCATAGGAAAGATCTGTATACTTACCTATTTTCCTGCTGCTTTAGTCTGGTCACTTTATCTCCCCTGTGTCAATAAGCACTGGCTGCAGGGAAGAGGACAGAGCACTCAACAATGGCTGGTAATATCTGGGAATGATGATGTCACCCATAGGCTCCTATGATCCATCTGTTGTTGGCACTTCCTCTTTTCCCCTGCAGCAGCCCCTGACTGGCACAGGGGAGCCAGATCATGTGACTGGACCAGAGAGGCCTTGAAATAGGTAAGTATAAAGATCTTTCTTATACAAGTTAAACCACTTAATAGTTTATTGTATGTGTCTATGTATTGTGACTCTAATGGTGAGATATCTGCTATCTGTACACCACATTTATGGGGCGATTGTTCTGCCACAGTAGCTTGTTTTCTTTTAAACAATTATTGTGTTTTATTATGCTCCTGTGTAACTCCCCCCCCCCCCCCCCATTCATTTGTTGATTAGTACAGCCCTGTCTAGACAGCCCTAGCCTCCCTTAGATTGATTTTTTTTTTCAGGCTCTTTCGTAAGAAGCTTTTAAATGTGTTTGTTACCAAAATATTTTTTTACCTGCAAGAATAACCCAGAAAATATAATTTGCAACATGCCAAGGATTAAACTGCATTGGATTTGATTCTTATCGGAGCTGATGCTGCCTGTGAATTTGTCGAGCTACCAAGTTGCCATACTGTCCATACAGACTGGATCTAAGGAGGTATGTCTTACGTGCAAAGCAACATTCGAAACAAAACAAGAGCCCCTCCATTCATGTTGGGTTTTTTATTTGTTTCATATTATAGAGAATGCAACAAGATTCACAGGCACATACAGAAGTGGGCAGGGACATCCAAAACTCCCAGGTAATAGCTGTAAAATGCCAATAATAAAGCTGGGTGCCTGGAAATGTAGTTACATCATCAGTGGCCACCCAATGGCCAAAGATGAACATCGTGAGACTCTGAAGCAGTGGTAGAGGAGATGGCAGCAGCAGGGGACAGAACAATTGATGGATCCTAGACCTCCTAATGCTCAAGTATACAAATGACCCCCTTCCTTTTCAAAAGCAGTGGACTTTAGTTCCACTTCAAGACATTTTAAAGCATATTACTCATTGGACATATGGGTAGATTTTACATGTACTATAAAAGTATAGAAACTGGAAAAATGCCACCTACTCCTTCTCCAGCTTCCTTGTGTTGACAATTAAAAAGAACAAATTATGATGATGTATATTATCTGTGTTTTTTTTTCAGCAAAACATGGCTTAATATAGTAAAAATTGGTTTTATTTTTTGGCTTTTTTTATTGAATCCAATCCAGAAAGACCCAGCAGACTTCTCACAAGTCAACTCTCTCTCTGCATTTTAAATATGGATATTATATTCATATGATATGATAATATCTCAAACAAAATCCTGCTTCTGTGGTCTCCGCAAAACAAACTATACAATACCAATGATGTAATTCTGACTACAATGTACTAGAAAACTCTTTCATTGCTGCAACTGGATAGAGATGATTTGTTAGCCGAAGTCCTAAAGGATAACTAAGCCCTCCTTCTAAAATCCTTACAGGACAAGAACATTGCTTGTTTTTTAACATAATGGTAAGAATATCTTTTTTTTTTTTAGCTTCAAACACATGCCTCACTGTGTGCTTGTAAGCTGAACATATTGATGTGCTGTGCATCCATATAAAAGGTTGCAGTACCCAGAAAGAGCTCACATTCCAAGGGCAACTATGTTGCCCCTGCTTATGAAGCCACTTGGGCAACATTGTCATCCTAGGACAGGAAGTGCCATATGCCGACTAAAACTCACAAGATGACCAGCTCAAAATTAAGAAAGGGCAAGTAATTTTTTATTCTAAAATATTTTAAAGTTTAGATACATTTTAATAGTTTTTCTGCTTCTCACAATGTAAAAAAGAAAACACAGCCTCATATAACCTACATTATAGACGTTTTACTGGTAGTTATTACGCTAAATAGAGATCTCCTTCAAGTGACTATCACCTTCACTTGTGCTGGGCATTCAGATAAGGTGGCTGAAGCTCAGCTGACTCCAGGTCAATAACTGTTCCGCTTGGTGCTTTCCACAGCTGCTCTCTGCACTTCGTCAAGTCAAACAGCTTGTCTGAAAGCAAGTCCTTTAAATTGAAAAAGAGCACTTATTGTGAAATATACACCCTTTGCTTCATTCAAAAGTTATTTCTAGTGCTAAAAAACGTTCTTATTGCAGAATGACTGGCGTAATGTCTAATGCTTAGGATCACCTTGAAAATGATTTGCTGTTGTTATCTCAGGTCTTTCTCTATGTCATTTTTTCACAATGTGACAGTTGTGTGACCATAGTCTCTATTTCATGTTCAAATCTCTGAAATTTGAGCATTAAACATTTTAAAAGTAATTTCACCAAAATAATGTGGCTTCTGTTGTTACTATTGGAAAACCCATGGCACGTACAGTATAATAGGTACTTATTTTTACTGAGCAATAGCAGTACACTATGGCTTTTATGAGGGAATCTGCGTAAATTCAGTTCAGGAACACGTTTATCAATCTTGCTTGAAGTTTGCAAACTTTCTGGCAAACACCAATGAAAACTATGTAGAGGGAATGTTGTTATACAATTCTGACCATTTGTACGGCTAATTACCAAGCTATTGTCAAACTATAGGCATGGGAAACCTGGCACTGACATGTAACAATAGCAAACTTTAAAAAAAACTAAACACTTTCAATTTGTATGCAATCAGGAAGGCATTGCACTACATAGTTGAAGGTAAATCTAAAGGAAATTGAACAAGAAAATTGTATAATGTGTAGCCAGATTAACAGTCCAACCAACGCTGTCAATATGGTTGCTATGAGGCCAGGTTTTTACAGAAAGAGGACTAGGTTATTCATTCCTTCAAATTATTGGCTGAGCAGGGACAAAGGCTATACTTATAGGGTGCTCCTTATTTCTGGCAGTGAACCTACAAAGTGTTTGGGCAGAAAGGGGGTGCAATTCACAAACTTCACAAATCTCTGGGTTTCGCCATGAACCCGTGATAGAACCAAACCATATTGCTAGCCCTTAAAATTTGTTGGCTACTTTTCAATGAAATTTCAGGCTTATTTTTTTCTAAGATATTTCAAAGGTCAAAAGAGACATTTATGCAACAAGTAGAATTCTACAGCAACTGCTTAATGCACAAATTGTTTTGTTTCTCTTTCTTCTATTTCTTCTATTTTGTGACACATTTTTTCTCTAGTTTATAAATGTTTCAAATGTCCTCTATACCTAATATGTAGTACTATGCTCACCCACAGACTTAATCCTGCACCTAACCTTCAGACTGAACTAAAGTCCAAACTAAACCTCTATTGTTTACCTTTGCTGTCTTTTAAATATGTTCATTAAATGAATCCTCAAGCAATATTCTCTGTTCCAGGAGCAAAGCTGCTGTCATGTACCTGGGTGGAGGCCAAAGTGATGAGAGGGCTTCTCTTGCGGCTCTGGTTCAAACACACCTGACTGTGGAAACAGGAGTGCAAGGCGCAGGGTAGCACGGGTGCCAGAGTCCTGGATAGTAGATAATGGTCTGTAGAGATGGCCTGTAGAGATGGTAATTAATGCAGCAGAAGGACATCCTATGACCACAGAGGGAAAGAGCCGAGTCAGCAATGGGCAGTCATGCAGCAGGAATAACCAGGACACACTGGAACAAGGACCACAGGAAGCTGAAGATCATCCCGCGATTATCAGCCGCCATCCCTACCTTTAAATGGGGCGCTTGGTGCCAGTTCTGTGATTGGGCATGTATAAATGTGTGCCAGTGCATGAGCTTGTGCTGGTGAATGCAGACGTGCACACATTGATGCGCCAATGTATGGGCCTATGAAGGTTACTGGCAGGAATTCCTTGTCTGCATACTGGTGCATGCACACTTCCACTAGCATCCTAACAATGGCATTAGGAGAGTGGAAATGGTGTGCAGGCATGGTGTTCCCTTCTGGATTTGGTAAGCTGAGTGAGTCCATGTTCTAAGCTAAGTATGGTTCCAAATACAAAAAAAGTCACAAATAGCGTGATCATAAAAACAACCTTTATTAAAATTAGCTTTACAAATAAAAACAGCTCAACGTATTTCCTAATTATAAATTGGTACTCTATGCAAATAAAGCCAGAAAGGAGATCTAACAGCGATATGTCCTGATGAATCTCAGCTGAGATGAAACGCATCAAGAAAAGCTGTGTTTATCTATGAAGTTTTGGTTAATAAAAGTGTTTTTTGGATTACAATATTTGCTTTTTTTTGTTTTTTGTCCAGTTGCTTGTGGTTTCTTTAATTCTTTAAAATCAACGCTGAAGATAGATTGATAGATTTGCCAGGTCTGAGGAGAGTCTAGGAGAATTAGTGGAGCACAAAGCCAGATGGCAGAGAAGGTGGTCTCCAAAGCTTAGAGTCTTGAATGTCAAATACCTGTTACAATAATATAGTGTACAGACCTAGATGAAAGTCAGGTCTGAAGGTATGGTGAGTGACTACCCAAAGAAATTATGGTGGTGGTTTAAAAATTTGAAAAAAAAAATACTGCACTGCACCTGGGTTTGCTTGGTGAAGTTTACCATATATGGAACACAAAATCCACTCTGCAAGCATAGGCCATGACTTTGCCCCAACTTTGCAGCTCTACTTGCTATCCAATTGTGTATATCTGTATTGGCCACTTTGGTACCTCACTGGAGAAGCTTATTTCTCTGTTTTTCTGACAGGTTCACTTTAAAAAATACAGTCTGTTACCAGCCCATTCCAAATATGTCACACATGTATCACATTCTGTTGTGGCATTTGACATTTTTAATATTACAGCAGGCTAAATAGACAGTTACATAGTAACATTGTAGGCAAGGTTGAATAAAGACAATAGTCCATCCAGATCAACCCGTGTTGGTGTACGTTCTTGTTATGATGTATGTTATTGCCTAAATTAGGCCAAACCAATATATCCTTTAAAAAGTATTTTTTTCGAACATTCATAAACATTCAGCTCTAAATTCAGGAAAGGATGTGACATGATGATTGGATACATCCAGTGTATTTGTGCTCCAGCTGTTTATAGCACAGGGAGCTCTAGACACGCAGGTCCAGTACACTTGTCATAGGTCGCCCTCTACCCACGTAGTTGCTCTATAAAATCCCTGATATCAGTAACTTAAATACACACTTGGGTAATTAGTTTAATGGAGTGTAAAACCCTTCCATACAGCAGCCAATTAAACAAACAGCAAAATGCTTTTCCGGAGTCTCTGAGCATATGACTGGGGACCTTTTGTGTTCATGAGCTTACATTAAGCATATAAATAAGAAAAGAAGGGTGTTTTAAACAAGCCACCACAGGGAGTACAGTACATTACTTACCCTGGAGCTCTATGTATATTTAATATGTGCTGTGATCCATGCAGTATATTCTCATTACTGTTTTGCCTATCAGCAAGCAGTGAAGATAATGTATTAAAGAGGAGAATCTTCAGTCAAAAAAAAAAAAAAAAATGTTTTTCCAGTTATACTGGTCCTGGCACATATTTAAGATCATTGGACAGTCAACATTGGCCATCAGCATTCTTTAGGATACAAAGCTATTTTAATCTGAAGAGTCTGATAACATTTCCCATGCATACAAATCCCCCACTATGCTCCATGTCCTTCTGTTGACCCATGCCTTAACTATGATGGAACTCTGTGTGCTGCATAAACCCTTCTCCAACAGTAGTCAAATAGTCAGGGGTAATTAAAAAAAATGGCATGTACTCACATAATTCAACATGGACACATAACATACTATATACTTTCACAGAGTTGCGCTATATTGAGTTTATCTGCATATACCAAAACAAAGCATGATCTTATGCAGTCCACAATTAATATAGTTAAAAGTGTTCTTAGTCCATATCTTCACCATCCAGCACCTTATGCCCCATACACACGGTCGGATTTTCCGATGGAAAATGTGTGATAGGACCTTGTTGTCGGAAATTCCGACCGTGTGTGGGCTCCATCACACATTTTCCGACACACAAAGTTTGAGAGCTTGCTATAAAATTTTCCGACAACAAAATCCATTGTCGGAATTTCCGATCATGTGTACACAAACGCGATGCACAAAGTGACCTTCTGTGATAGGAGGTCTGTTAGAGCTGGTAAGCAGGCATTCCATCTATTTTGGTGGCGGTTCTTTTAAAGTATTTTACACTCTAATGCCCCGTACACACGGTCGGACATTGATCGGACATTCCGACAACAAAATCCATGGATTTTTTCCGACGGATGTTGGCTCAAACTTGTCTTGCATGCACACGGTCGCACAAAGTTGTCGGAAAATCCGATCGTTCTGAACGCGGTGATGTAAAACACGTACGTCGGGACTATAAACGGGGCAGTAGCCAATAGCTTTCATCTCTTAAATTATTCTGAGCATGCGTGAGACTTTGTGCGTCGGAATTGTCCACACACGGTCGAAATTTACGCAAGCGGATTTTGTTGTCGGAAAATTTTATAGCCTGCTCTCAAACTTTGTGTGTCGGAAATTCTGATGGAAAAAGTCCGATGGAGCCCACACACGGTTGGAATTTCTGACAACCTACTCCGATCGCACATATTCAGACATAATTCAGACCGTGTGTACAGGGCATTAGAATCACTCCCCAGTTAACCCCTTGATTACCCCTTAGTGTTAACCCCTTCCCTGCCAGTGACATTTATACAGTAATCAGTGCATTTTTATAGCACTGATCACTGTATAAATGCCAATGGTCCCAAGAATGTGTCAAAAATGTGTCAAAAGTGTCTGATCTGTCCTCCATAATGTCGCAGACCCGATAAAAATCGCTGATCACCGCCATTACTAGTAAAAAAAAATAATAATAAAAATGCCATAAATCTTTCCCCTATTTTATAAATGCTATAACTTTTTAGCAAACCGATCAATATATGCTTATTGCGATTTCTATTACCAAAAATATGTAGAAGAATACATATTGGCCTAAAAATTGGGGATATTTATTATAGCAAAAAGTTCAAAATATATATTTTTTTTTCAAAATTGTCACTCTTTTTTTGTTTATAGCACAAAAAATAAAAAACGCAGAGATGATCAAATACCATCAAAAGAAAGCTCTATTTGTCGGAAAAAAAGGACGTTAATTTTGTTTGGGTACAACGTCACACGATTGTGCTATTGTCAGTTAAAACAACGCAGTGCAAAAAATGGCCTGGTCATTGAGTAGCCAAATCTTTCGGGGCTGAAGTGGTTAAGTAAGGTTTGTTACAGCAGGTTTTTAAGAAGTCCCATACCATCGTAGCCATGCACACACAGTGTCACACTTCAAAAGTAGATATCATTCCCATTGTTATTGATATTATATTACAGCCACTGTGCCAAGAATGAAGGAAATTCCATATAAAGAAGGGTTACAGGTTATTTTATAAAGTATAGTATACAATATTAGAGTAGAAATGTTTTTCGTTGAATATACGTATACATGTAAATTGTTATATTTATCTTCATCTTTAAATGTATATCAAACATAGCACATTTCTTATATAAACTCTATTAGCCTCCCCATGTTTTGAGATTTTTGTTTCACAGATTTAATATACGGTGGATTTACAGGTCAGCCTCATACCTTTTAATGTATGTACAGTTAGTTACTGATTCCTAATAACCTGTCATTCCAAGCATTTGAATGTCACAATACAGCTGACAGCCATAATGCTGTGCGGCAGGGCTTTGATGGGCGCTTTGGGCAAATCATGAGGAATATTCCTGGTCGCCATCATCAGAAGGTTACTGAGGAGAGCCTTTTATTCTCTCCTGACCCCATGATCTGACAACTGACACCGACAAAATGAACAGCTCTCTGGTTTAAATTGTTTAACTGTAGCCTGATCAGTTTTATTATCTTGCTAATCCAGATATCAGCCGTTTCATCAGAACGGAAGATATGCATATCATGAATTATTTTGACATGGAGACCTTTTAATTTTCGCCAGCAATATTTCATTGCACCAATCAGGGAATGCAGTCAGTGATGCTGCTCGCCTCTCTGGATGTCAGAGGACAGTGCACTGGTGACAGCACCAAATCATCTGGGAGCTGTAAAGAGGCACTGCGGCAATGATTATTATCTCCGGTACTCATGCATTTCATTACTGGATGGGCAGACAGAGCCCTTGCTTTCTATTCAAGCATCTCTTCATTACACCTGAGATTACAGCAAAGACCATTGTTTTCTAGAGTATAGGCATTTGCATTTAGAACCTTGTTTGATAAAAAATAAAATAAAAAACTCTACATTGAAGTGATGACCACTTTGGCCAACATCTTTGCACAAGGCTGGTTCCCCTATCCCCTACATATTAGTGTGCATCTCTGCTTAAACACAAAATATGCTGGCCGTACTACCATAACTAACCACAGACCAGTCTGACAGGTAGCAAATGCACCGACAAATTGTACTGACATTTTTTACATCAGGCTTTCTGTATGTGAGTCATTATTTAAAATAGGGGTCCTTGCAAGGCCCAAAATTGTATTAAATGGTTTTGCTCAGTTTTAATGCATAAAAGAAACCAATAAACTTACGCTACCCAAAGATATAGGAATCACTATCATCCAGTCCTAACCTTCAGATTGAAAAACTGAATGGCAGTTGATATGTCTGTGGTTTATAACAAGTCTTAAAGAGACTCTGTTGGCATTAAGGAAAAACTACTATAGGTATAAATTGCAGGCACCTAGAAATACATGTATATTCCTGCAGCAGCCTCCAAAAACCTGCCACAGCCCAATTCTGGGTCATTCTTACAGATACATCTCCAGTACTACCTAAAATACCTTGCCATTGCCTCCCAAACACCCACACATTCTTACTGCCCTGTCACTATGATTGGCTGCCTCATTGGTCCCTAGGTATGTGTAGGATGCAGGAGGTGGATTATAATGTTACAGAAATGCATTTTTCTGTGTCCATTACAGTAAATAACAATACTCAATAATCACAATATATGCAAACATTTGATTCCTATTCACTGTCCTTGTCCATTTTTTACCAGCCAGCCATTCATGCATAGATCTTTTACCACATATAACAAAGGATTTTATGTGAGTCTATACTCAGTATATTCTCGGCACTACGGTTCAATCCCCGGTTCAGATATTTGCCCTGATAGCTGTTTTGCTTGATAAACTGTACAGGGCCTTTAATGCATGCCTGGAAATCTTTGCAACAAACACCAGGGACTTACTTTGGAGCTCAGATATCACAATCACCCATCTGTCACCGATATATAATGAGCCTCATGACGGAGATTAAAACATGTCATGTGGCAAAAAGTACAAGAGGAAGCGGTCTTTTCCAGTGAGGTTCCTGCTCTAACATGTACTAAAAGTGGTAGCAAAACACTGATCTTTGCTGTTGGCTGTTTTGTTGTGAAGGAGAGGTGCAGGAACTGTTGGTTTATACACTGATTAAATCACAGGTTGGTAATGTATGGAATGAATTAAAAGAGGTTAAGTCATAATTAGGGGCTAATAAGGGATAGTGATTGTGGATACGCTTTTAGAGAGTTATGTGTTAGGCTCTTTATATAATTTCCCCAGCCCATGAGTCCAGACCACCTGGTCAGATACTTACCTTCCTTCCCATTTAATCAATCCTTATAGTGTAATGGAAATGTCCCCACCAGTTCCCCTTCTTACCACGCAAGCACGCCATGGACCCATTTATTTCTAGAGTTGTGCCATAGTCTGCTAGATGGCTGGAGGCCACATTGAGTAGGAATAAATGGGGTCACAGAGTGCATGCACAGTAAGGAAAGAGCCTGGACATTTCTGTGCAGCAGTGGGCAGGGACACACATCCAAAGATACAGTGGTCACTTGAAGTGTACCTGGACCCCTAAAATAATATTCTCTTATTTTCTCTCTATAGGTCTGTTAAATACATACCATTGGAAGCATTTTTCACTCAACAGTCACTACTCTAAGATTATTAAGCCTTCTGGTAAAAAAAACTTACATACCTTTAGGACAATGCTCATAAATGATATTTTAAACAGATTAGGTCAACAGACTACTTGATATTTTATTGCCCCCTTGCAGTAAAGCCTGAGCTGAGATTCAGACAAGACTTCCTTTATCAGATATTTTATGCCTGCAACCAACCACAAGGAGGTTGCTTTTGAAGCACAACCCCATAGGAGTTGCTGGTTAGGATGTATCCTCTGTTCTTTACCTCAAGCTTTTAAGAACTTCAGCCCCTCTAACACACTAGGTTGAGTGTACAAAGCATACAATATCACAGAAAATCACTGAAAGTAATACTTTGTATCCAGTAGTAGTACTATATCAAAGAAAACAGATACTGAATCAGTTTGTAAAGGCAAACTTAATTTATTGTCATCTGATAAGCTTTTTAACCCCTTCACACCCATGCTATAACCGAAAGACGGCTACAGCATGGGCCTCAATTGCGGGTATTGCGCCCATGTACCTCCTCCTGTGCATGAGCTGCCTGCACGTCCCCTGAAGGGTGCGCACGGCATGCTCTGTGATCAGTGAGTTAATGAGACTTGACTGATCATAGATCGGAGTAAGGGGCCGATTCCGACCCCTTACCACATGATCAGCTGTCAGCCAATGACAGCTAATCACGTGATGTAAACAGAGCTGGTAATCGCCTATTTTTTTTCCTCACGCTGACAGCGTGAGGAGAAAAAAAAACCTAATCACTGGCTTCTGACAGAGGGACATCAGTCCCAAACACAAAGAGCTGCCACCACCTCATCTGTACCCACCAGTGCCACCTATCAGTGCCCACCAGTGCCACCTATCAATGCCCACCAGTGCCACCTATCGGTGCTACCAATCAGTGCCCATCAGTGCCTCATCATAAGTGCTGCCTATCAGTGTCACCTACCAGTGCCACCTATCAGTGCCCATCAGTGCCACCTATCAGTGCTACCTATCAGTGCCATCTATCAGTGCCATCTATTAGTGCCCATCAGTGCCGCCTTATTAGTGCCCATCAGTGCAGCCTCATCAGCACACATCAATAAAGGAGAAAAATTACCTGTATGCAAAATTTTATAACAAACTATGAAAACTATTTTTTTTTTAATGTTTGGTCTTTTTTTGTTTGTTTAGCAAAAAATAAAAACCCCAGTAGTGATTAAATGCCACCAAAAGAAAGCTCTATTTGTGTGAAAAAAAATTAATCTTGGTACAGTGTTGCATGACCGCGCAATTGTCATTTAAACAACGCTGAAAGCTGAAAATTGGCCAGGGCAAGAAGGGAGTTTAAGTGCCCAGTAGGCAAGTGGTTAATGAAGTAAGCATGGAAATAGATTAACAATGGTAATAACATAATTTATCATACAGGGGGATTTTAGTAATTATGGACTAGTCATAAGATGAAACTTGGTGTCCAGATCAGCATTACCAGTAGCAGGGTCACCTAAAGTGCAGTAGTGAGCATTAATAAAGTTTGATTTACAGAACACAGGACCTATACTACCAAGTGCCAAAGTGTATTGATGGCAACTATAGTAGGACTAAACTAACTTAATGTGCACTGTCCATAGAAATGAAGGAAATGGGAGAAGGGAACAAAGGGACTTGCAGGATTGTTTTACGGAAGGGGCAGTCCTTTATGTTGTTATTCTGCTGGCTATCATTGGGGCCCTTTAGGACGTGTTGGTGCACTTAACAACAATTTTAGTAAATCACTATGCAGTATAAGTGCGGTTAAGATGCAGTGGAGGTGCAATAAAGATGCAGTAAAGGTGCTGTATATTTGTAGCACCTTCCTAGTATAGAGTTCTAGGCAAATTACATTTTTGGCTTACTCTATAATCAGAGGGAGAGTGATCACTTGCCTCTTGGTTTTGGTTTCACAGGCTCAGAGTTTGTTTGTTTCCCCCTGCCTTTTGGAGAAGCTTCCAGAGCTTAGTGCAGGAAATTTAACTGACTGGCCTTAATTTTCACTATGCTCTGTCCAATCCCTGGGGAGGTGTGTCCCGAAGGTAGTCTGGGAGGTGGTAAATAGCCTGAAGGCTTGGGGAGATTGTCTTTCCCCCCACCAGGGATGGAACTGTAAGTTCAAGGGGCTGCTTGCCCCTGAAGCACCCCTGGACTGAATTCTGGACCTCTCTATCAAATGATCGAGTCTGAGGATATACAATAACTGCTCTAGGACCTGTCAGTAGAGACCTTGACTGACTCCCTAAAATAGTGTGATCCAAGAGACCTACCCTGTTTCCCCTAAAATAAGACCTAGCGTGATTGTCGGTGATGGCTGCAATATAAGCCCTACCCCCCAAATAAGCCCTAGTTAAAGTCCTTGTAGGTCTTATTTTCAGGGTAGGGCTTATTTTCGGGGAAACAGGGTAGGGCTTATTTGGGGGGTAGGGCTTATATTGCAGCCATCACTGACAATCACGCTAGGTCTTATTTTAGGGGAAACAGGGTACCTCATGGTCCCCAGCTTTAAGACTTTAACTATTCTGGAGCTATGTCATGGTCCTTAGCTATGAGACTTTAACTATTTATGGACTATCTCATGGTCTCCAGCTACGGAAAAATAGACTGTTCTGTAAACTACCTCATGATTTCTTGTTTTGAGAGCTAGACTGTGCTAACTTTACCAAGAGAAGAGTGTCCTCTGCTAATTGTTCTTTGGAATATGGAGTAACCCAAACACACTGCGGGGCTGGTCTGCAGATAGATGTTTGCTGGTTATGTTATACTTTCCTGTCATGTGCTCTGATAACAGCTGCTACCTTTTTCAGTACACATTCATTTTGCTAGTGTCATTTTTGAATAGTGTATGTGAATTTTGCCATGTGATGAGGCTTGTGGTGATCCCTTAATATACCATCTAGAAGATGCTCTTTTCAAATCACATCTATATTTGTGGGTCTGAGCCTTCCCTCCTTTCCCCCATCCCCACTCCATTCTGGCAGACAGGGTAAAGACAAAGATGTAATTTGTTACTCATTTCTGTCCAAGCCCATTTGGGAGCTTGTTGGGGCAGCAATTTATCTTTACCTGACGATTGTTCATTGTATGTATACTTTTGTAGACTAGCTGGTTATCATCAAGTGTAAATCTTGAAGAAGCAACTCTTTGTGAAACATGTCAATTCGAAACACCTGGTTGTACAATGTTGTAAAATTATGTAATTGGTTTGATCTAACCAGTTTGTCGTTCTGATATGTTTTTAAGAGATGACGCCACTTTTTAAAAGAATATAATAAACTGAGATTTTTTTGGAGTTTTTTTTTTGTTATTTTTCCATTTTTTTTGGCACATTTAAAGTCCTGCCCCCTTTTTGGAGATGAAGGGGGTTTGCTTTTCTCCGTTACCATGGGGCACAGCCCTCCCCTCCATCTCCTCTTTTTTCCTGTTTGGAGATACATGGCAATTTGGGATGGTGCCTCAATGTAGATATACTTAGTTTAAAGCTCTGCTCACATACAAAGATTAAACTTTGTTCTTTGGAGTATCCCATGCCCCTTCTTCCCCTCACCTGTTAAAGTTCTGCAAGCAGTAAATCTAAAAAAAACATCCCCTAGACTGTTTATTGGAACCATAGTGAATGAGCTGTTGCTTGTCTGACTGGTAGTCTCTGCACTGTTTGAAAAGGAAATAATTAAATACAACGGCTCCTTAAGAGGTAGTGCTACATACAGTAGGTGTGGTATATGTGCAGTATAGGTGCAGTCTACTTCATCCTGCCTCCAGTAACTCAGTCCCTGCCTGCAGTGTGAACAATGGCAGTGCCCTCTTACCAGGCCCTGTGGTGTGGCTGTGAACTATTGTTGTATAAAGAGGGGCCCCCTCAGTCTCTCAACAGAATGCCTCAGAAGATTCAGTGGGGAGGAATTAAAGGATTAGAGGATGTTCTGGTCTCCCTGTGGCAACAGTGCTATTGTTGCAGTCTATGCTGCGCTGCCTAAAGTGTTTTCCCTGATCTGGCCTCTCTGGCCTCTCAACAGTCTATTCAGTATGCAGCAGATGTGCTCTCATCATTTTCCTAGGCACCAAGAGGAAGAGCCTAGCTGGACAGTCTCAGAAAAGCAGCTCCACTGCTCCTCTCTGCCCCAGTGTCTCTTGGGAAATATAGTGCAAAGGGTCCATGACTTCCACAATATGGCTTACTTCCTGGACTTCAGATCCCATGATCCTCAGTGTTCTGCATTGGATTCCATATACTTTTCTGGCTATAGTTCTCCCTCTGCTGACTGGAGGGGATAGTGCAACACAACATAATAGCAGAAATTGAAAGTAAACTGATTGTAAAGAGGGAAATTTCTCATTCCTTATGTTTCTGTAGTCCAGCTCCTGGCTTCACGTTTTCAGACGGTGTAATGGATTATCCTTAGTGTAGCACCCCTGTTGCAGTTTTTTTTAGATAGAACTGTGATCATCCTTAATCAAGAAAATACTTCACTCCTGAAACACAGTGGGGTTGATTTACTAAAGGCAAGCCCACTTTGCACTACAAGTGCAGATGGAAGTACACTTGGAAGTGCAGTCACTTTAGACCTGAGGGGAAGATCTGAAATGAAGGGAAGCTCTGCTGATTTTATCATCCAATCATGTACAAGCAAAAATGCTGTTTTTTATTTTCCTTTATGTCCCCCTCTACAGCAACAGATCTACAGCAACTGCACTTCCAAGTACACTTCCAAGTGCACTTGTAGTGCAAAGTGGATTTGCCTTTAGTAAATAAACCCCAATGGCTTCTATGGCTTTGTTATTCTAGTAACCATTCTCTACCTTATGATACACGAGTGATTATAATTATTTACACGCAATATATGCTCTTTAGGAGAGTAACAGAGAACCCCTTTTTAAAGGGATGAGCACTTGTACCAACATTTTTTCCATCATTTTTTTAATCAGGCTTTCCATCAGGTATGTGAGACATTAAGAAAGTTATTGTTTGACTGTAAATTTTCCTATACATTCTTAGATCTTCATATTACTACCAAAAAAAGGAGGTTTGGTTAATTGGTGCACTTCAGAAATACTCGGAAAAAACTAAAATCCTGAGCAGGTAAACTGTGCTCACCACATGCATTTCAAGGCTTAATTTTTTTTTTTTCTATTTAGCCTTTTATGCAGCTCATAGGTATGTTCAGTTAACATTATGAGTTGACAGTCCCTGAATGCTTCCTATTGCCCCCTGCTCTTTTTCTATACCCTGTGGAACAGCAATGCCCATTAAAATCATTAGCATATCACCAGCACCCTCTCTGTGAGTCCAGACAGCTTCTGTGAAAATAAAAGATGTGTGTTCCCTCCAACTGTTTTTCATGTAGATTCATGGCATGTATGTATGTGAAAATATATACAAGGATGGATGTTTAAATTCACCATATGTTTTATGAGGGCTCAAAGGAGACCCATTAGCCACCCATTCCCCACCACCTGGTGCAGAACTACACCTTTCTCCTTGCATTGGCATGTCCTTTCACCAACCTAGTCCTTATTGACCTGCTTTTGTGCTTTTTCAAGGGTTTTGTCCCTTTGCTCCTGAACAACTAATATCCCTGAAGGGCTTCTCCTGTAAACGCTTGACTGAAAAAAACTGACAAACCATTGTGTCATTTGAAGACCTTGTGCTGCAGGACAATTGCACTGTCTTATCCTGTGAATCATAGGGGTCAAAACTCCAATCACCTGAAGCCAATGACACTATTTGGGTTCAGATGAGGTTACCCGGTATCCATACCTGGGAACTTGATCATCATTTTCAATTTGGTTGCAGTTCATCATCAATATCAATATAATAGTTCAATTGACAGACTAACAACATAAGCAGCATATACAAAATGCTGGATAATTTGGCTATACATTATTATTGAGGTATTTATGTTACCCCCTCCTAGACATTGTTATATATGGACCTCTTGGTCGTGTTGATATATGCAAAATGGTCCTGGCTTGATTTAAAGCTATAGCAGAAGGCTTAGATGAACAGACACTGCAACTTATCCATATAGTGAAGAAATGTGTTATCAAATATTATCAAACATTGTATATACACGACTATCAGCCAGTCATTGGCCCACATAAAGTCTATAAACAATACAGCCATTAGATCGTACCCTGTGATGCTATATTTTCATATGCCATCTGGATAGCAGACTGAGATTATATTTCCTAAACTATGCAATCATGAGTAGACATAAATCTTGCAAATAACTTAATATGTCCCTTTTTTGCTTTAGCATGCACTGTTTACAAACATGCGACAGACTGGAGATTTTAAGTTTTAATCCAGAGAGTCAGCAACACTTATGAAAAGTCAGCAATTCCCACCTAAAGCCAGTAAGTTCATGGGTATGTCTGTATCTCAGATAAAGACTATACAGTTGTCAGTTTATAAAACAGCAAACCATTAAAATATACAAGAGCAGCAAATATGATATACAATGCTTTGATCTAAACCATTCAATTGTAGCTCTGGCTGTATGTTTAGGGTCGTTGTCCTGATGGAAGGTGCACCTCCACCCCAGTGTCAAGATTTTTGCAGACTCTAATGCCCTGTACACACGGTCGGACATTGATCGGATATTCCGACAACAAAATCCATGGATTTTTTCCGACGGATGTTGGCTCAAACTTGTCTTGCATACACACGGTCACACAAAGTTGTCGGAAAATCCGATCGTCCTAAACGCGGTGATGTAAAACACGTACGTTGGGACTATAAACGGGGCAGTAGCCAATAACCTTCGTCTCTTAATTTATTCTGAGCATGCGTGGCACTTTGTGCGTCGGATTTATGTACACACGATCGGAATTTCCGACAACGGATTTTGTTGTCGGAAAATTTTATAGCAAGCTCTCAAGCTTTGTGTGTCAGAAATTCCGATAGAAAATGTGTGATGGAGCCTACACACGGTCAGAATTTCCGACAACAAGGTCCTATCACACATTTTCCGTCGGAAAATCCGACGTGTGTACAGGGCATAACAGTTTTTCTTCTAAGATTGCCCTGTATTTGTGTCTTCCCATCAACTCTGACCAGCTTCCCTGTCCCTCCTAAAAAAAAGAACCCTGTGTTCAGGGTGATGTGAAATGTTAGTTTTCACACAGCGTTTTGCTTTTAGGCCAAAAATTTAAATTTTCATCTCATCTGACCAGAGCACCTTCTTCCACGTGTTTGCTGTATCCCCCACATGGCTTCTCGCAAACTGCAAACGGGACTTCTTATACAATTGTGCTCATAAGTTTACATACCTTGGCAGAATTTATGATTTCTTGGCCATTTTTCATAGAATATGAATGATAACACAAAAACTTTTCTTTCACTCATGGTTAGTGTTTGGCTATAGCCATTTATTATCAATCAACTGTGTTTACTTTTTTAAATCATAATCACAACAGAAACTGCCCAAATTGACCCCGGTCAAAAGTTTACACACCCCAGTTTCTCTTAATACCGTGTATTGCCCCCTTTAACATCAATGACAGCTTGAAGTCTTTTGTGGTATTTGGGGATGAGGCTCTTTATCTTCTCAGATGGTAAAGCTGCCCATTCCTCTTGGCAAAAAGCCTCCAGTTCCTGTCAATTCTTGGGCTGTCTTGCATGAACTGCACGTTTGAGATCTCCCCAGAGTGTCTCAATGATACTGAGGTCAGGAGACTGAGATGGCCACTCCAGAACCTTCACTTTATTCTGCTGTAGCCAATGACAGGTCGACTTGGCCTTGTGTTTTGGAGCATTGTCATGTTGGAATGTCCAAGTACGTCCCGTGCGCAGCTTCCTGGTGATGAATGCAAATGTTCTTCCAGTATTTTTTGATAACATATTGCATTCATCTTGCCATCAATTTTGACCAAGTTTCCTTTGTAGCTCACACATCCCCAAAACATCAGCGATTCACCTCCGTTTTTCACAGTAGGAATAGTGTACCTTTCATCATAGGCCTTGTTGACTCCTCTCCAAATGAAGCGTTTATGGATGTGGCCAAAAAGCTCAATTTTGGTCTCATTACTCCAAATGACTTTGTGCCAGAAGGTTTGATGCTTGTCTCTGTGCTGTTTGGCGTATTGTAAGCGGGATAATTTGTGACATTTGCATAATAATGGCTTTCTTCTGGTGACTCGACCATGCAGCCCATCTTTATTCAAGTGCCTCCTTATTGTGCATCTTGAAACAGCCACACCACATGTTTTCAGAGAGTCCTGTATTTCATCTGAAGTTATTTCCCCATGACTCAGAATCCAGAACCGTCAGTGCAGCGCTGGATGGAAGATGCAAGGGTCTGTCAGGAGTCCAGAAACTCATTGACCTTTTATACACACTCACTAATTACAAGCAAACAGATCACAGGTGAGGATGGTTACCTTTAATAGCCATTTAAAACCCTTTGTGTCAACTTGTGTACATGTTATCAGGCCAAAATTACCAGGGTATGTAAACTTTTGATCAGGGTCATTTGGGTAGTTTCTGTTGTGAATATGATTTAAAACGAGTAAACACAGTTGATTGATAATAAATGGCTTCAGCCAAACACTAACCATGAGTGAAAGAAACGTTTTTGTGTTATCATTCCTAGTCTCTGAAAAATGGCCAAGAAATCATAAATTCTTATGAACACAACTGTAGCTTTCTTTCAACAATGGCTTTCTTCTTGCCACTCTTCCATAAAGGCCAGATTTGTGAAATGCATGACTAATAGTTGTCCTGAGGACAGATTCTCCCACGTGAGCAGTGGATCTCTGCAGCTCCCCCAGAGTTACCATGAGCCTCTTGGCTGCTTCTCTGATTAATGCTCTCCTTGCCATGTTAGTTTAGGTGGACGGCCATGTCTTGGAAGGTTTGCAGTTGTGCCATACTCTTTCTATTTTCGGATGATGGATTGAACAGTGCCCTGAAAGATGTTCAAAGCTTGGGATATTTTTTTTATAACCTAACCCTGCTTTAAACTTCTCTACAACTTCATCCCTGACCTGCCTGGTGTGTTTCTTGATGTTCATGATGCTGTTTGTTCACTAAGGTTCTCTAACAAACCTCTGAGGGCTTCACAGAACAGCTGTATGTGGAGATTAAATTACACACAGGTGGACTCTATTTAATAATTAGGTGACTTCTGAAGGCAATTTGTTCCACTGGTGGATATGCCAAGGTGTCCCAGAGTTTCCCAGTTGCTGGTGAACTGTCAAGCATAAAGCCAGTACCTGCGCTGGACTCCCTCAGGTCTTGGTATATGCAGCATGAGCGGCTGCTTGTGAAGCATGGTGAAGAAAAACAAAGGAGCCCTATGTAGCTAAGGAAGGCAAAGCATTTCACAAGCCCTAAGTTAATTTCCAAAATGTGAGTGGATACTGTTTTTATCATTCATCAAATTTACTTACTTTGAACATATTCCTGTGCCCTGTCTGCTCTTTTTTTTAAGATAGCAGACATTGCTGAGTAATATTATCATTAATATATTTATATTAAAGGAGCTATATGTTCACAACATACTGTACACCTTTTTCAAACATTATTGTTGTAATAACAATACAAACTAGTTGATTTTGACAATCCAAGTTAACCACTTCAGCTCCGGAAGGTTTGCCCCCCACCCCCTCCTTCATGACCAGGCTATTTTTTGCAATACGGCACTGCGTTACTTTAACTGACAATTGTGCGGTCATGTGATGCTGTACCCAAATAAAATTTAAAAAACCTAATTTCTTCATCTATTTAGACCAATATGTATTCTGCTATATATTTTTGGTAAAAAATCCCAATAAACGTATATTAATCTTTTTGCGCAACATTTGTAACATCTACAAACTATGGGATATATTTATGGAATTTTTATTTATTTATTTTTTATTTACTAGTAATGATGGCGATCAGCGACTTATAGTAGGTCTGCGATATTGCCGCGGACAAATTGGATACTAAGTGACACTTTTTTGGGGAGCAGTGACATTCCCAGATGGCAAGTACTGTAATTGTGCTGCAAGTTTGAAAATGACTTGCTAAGCTACTGCTAGACTTGCCAGGCTTTACAAGTTTGTTGCACAATTGCTGCAAGTCTACATTGCATGACTCCAGATAAACTTTCTTTGCAAACATTCTGCCAGTCTGCTGCAAGGTTTGGTTCATTTATGTTGTGTAATAGTTATCCCACCACAGGGGTCACTGTGACGGAATCTTCATCATTGCTCCCTGCTGTGTGTAAGATTTTTCTTTAATTGGTGCTGGGGTGTGGTGTGCAGAGAAGTGAGTGGTATCAATGAAATCTGATATGGAGTTCGGAGAGGGAGAGTGAGATTTTACTTAAAGGATCCATATATTAATTAAAGCTTTGTCAGACCAGCTGTGGATTTCGATGCAGGTGAGGAGAGGAGAGTGGAACGTGAACTGCCATTAAGGTTTTGTATACCAAAGTGCCACTAGACCTATTGTGGTCTTTGTTTAAGGTGAGCTGCTAGGGCACACTCCTGGTGGATGCCTGGATGGTGGGAACAATTGTGTTCACGACATTCAAAAACTGTTTTTTGAGCACGTGAGCTTCACATCCCATAACTTTTTGATGCACATGCACTTTATTATTTGGGACTTATTTTTTATTTTTTTATGTAAAATCAGATGAATACCTGCCTTTGATTCAAGTACTTTTATCACTATTTCACATATTATTGTATTTTTTTTGTTTTTTTTTTAATTAGGGATGGTCATGTATGCATATTTGTCTCTTTGCTGTTTAGCTTCTTGAATTTAGTGCACTTTATCACTGTTTCACATATTATCGCATATTACTGCAATTTTTGTCTTGTGGTTTTTTTGGGGGTTTTTTTGTTTTTTTTTGTTGTATCATTTTTATTGTTTTTGAGAATGTTCTTTTTTATGTTTTGTTAAATGTTCACCCTAATAAAGAAAAATAATAACTAAGATGTAATCCAGTGTTATGTATTGATTTTATTCAAATGTTTTAATAAATGTTTTTAAAAAGATCAGTTTTGTCTTAATGCACTATTCAGTGAACTGAGCCGGTACAGTAAAATAGGAGTACAGTAGCACTTCATGAATGGCAGAACTGGTCAGAGGGAGATATTTCCCATCTCTCTGCCTGCACACAGAGCGCTAATGCACTTGGGGTGTGCCCAGGCACACCTGGCACACCCCCTGCACATGCCTATGATCACCAGTTAATTGGCAAGAAAAAAGAAGCAAGCAGCGCAAATCTATAATCCCACAATCTGGTGATAGTGAACCCACTGCTATTCACCTAATCCCTTACTGTACACATGTGAAATGCATTCAATCTAACAATCATGTATAATGATAAACTCTGGGTCATTGCATAAAATAATTCATCTATCATACAAAAATTATTTGTTTCTCTGAAAAAAAAACAAGTGCAAATGCTGTTAAGAAAAAACTGTGCTGACATAGTAAACAAAAAGTGCTTAGTGCAAGAAAATATTATTCATTAGTAAAGTGCATGCATCAAAAATTCATATGTGTTCAAAATATTTGCAGTCCATTTTGCAATCCCAGGAAAAATGCAAGATTATTATTATTAATTTTTCCTGGGATTGCAAAATGGACTGCAAATATTTTGAACACATGAATTTTTGATGCATGCACTTTACTAATGAATAATATTTTCTTGCACTAAGCACACAAAAATAGTGTCAGCAGACTATTTTTTCTATTGGACTTTTTTTTTAACAGCATTTGCACTTTTAATTGTTTTCATAGAAACAAATAATTTTGTATGAGAGATGAATTATTGTGTGCAATAGATTGAATATATTTCACACGTGTACAGTAAGGGATTAGGTTAATAGCAGTGGATTATAGATTTGCTCTGCTTCCTTCTTTTTTCCTGCCAAAAATTGAGACTTGCGGGACTCGTGCTGTAGACTTGCGGGACTCGTGCTGTAGACTTGCGGGGCTCATGCTGTAGACTTGCGGGGCTCGTGCTGTAGACTTGCGGGGCTCGAGCTGTAGACTTGCGGGGCTCGAGCTGTAGACTTGCGGGACTCGTGCTGTAGACTTGCGGGGCTCATGCTGTAGACTTGCGGGACTCGAGCTGTAGACTTGCGGGACTCGAGCTGTAGACTTGCGGGGCTCGAGCTGTAGACTTGCGGGGCTCGTGTTGTAGACTTGCAGGACTCTTGCTGTACACTTACCTCTGCAAATTTGCTCTTGCTAGAGAATTGCCATGCAAAATTGCTACAAATTGGAAAAGTGTCAACTAGAACTTGTGCTTCAAGTGCTCTGCAAGGGTACAACTTGCCAGGTAAGATGTGCAGCTCACAGTTCACAAGACTTACAATTCAATACTGCCACAAATGTGTCGCAAGTTATCCTTGCTATCTGGGTTATTACAGTGATCAGTGCTAAAAATATGCACTGTCACTGTACTAATGACACTGGCTGGGAAGGGGTTAACATCAGGGGCGATCAAAGGGTTAAATGTGTACCTAAAAGGTGCTTGGTTACTATGTGGGAGGTGCTTGTACTAGGGGACGGCAGAGGTGCGTGTCTCTGCTTTGCAGAAACACAGGATCACTACCTTTCCTACTGACAGAACAGCATTCTGCTGCCTTGTTTACAAACCGTTGTTTTGCTTCTGTCCAGAATGATTGGTGGGCCCTGACGGGCATCGGGCTGATTAGCTCCTGCTGTTTGCTGTGTGCTGCGTGCGCTCCCCAGATGTAGTAGGTACATGATCCTGCGCAGGAGAGCCGCCTTGCTGCCAGATATATATATACAGTATACGGTCGACACGCGGTTAAAGTGGTTGTAAACCCTTAACTATACCTAATGAAGTAATTAGCCTTAGGTGATACACAGAGATTAAACAAATCCTTCTACATAAGTTGTACATGTTTATTTGAAGCCATTTGTTCTGCACATACTTGTAAAACTGAGAGTTGAAAAGGAGTTTTCACAGACTCACAAAGCAGGAGGCAGAGAGCTGCAGTTACACACTGTACAAGATCTCTGAGAGCTAATTGGAGGGAAGGGACAAACACCTCTTCACACAGCATGCAGGAACAGAGTTGAGGCTGTCAATTGAAGACTGTGTGCTGAAGATTCCTCCCTGGTCACCTTTTTTTCACTTGGTGTCAGGAAAACCTGTCAGAAAGGACTCATGCTGATAACAGAGAAACTAGACTGCAGAAAGAAATTACACTTTGTGCTCTGGACAGAGGCAAGTAAACACAAGAGAAATGTGTGATTGGTTCAGATTTCATGTCTGAGATTTACAACCACTTTAACTTAAACAAATCTCATGTTATAGCAGCACATTAAGGCACACAAAATCATTAATGGCACCCCAAATGTGGCAAGCAGATGCGTGGTTTTTTTTTTGCTTTTTTTTTTTAAGCTCAAAATGTAAAAAGGTGCATGAGCTATTTT
The DNA here is from genome assembly GCA_037952835.1 of Lithobates septentrionalis. Lineage (NCBI taxonomy): Eukaryota > Metazoa > Chordata > Amphibia > Anura > Ranidae > Lithobates > Lithobates septentrionalis. The sequence goes on along the minus strand of JBBDGP010001239.1, from coordinate 639,327 downwards.
TCTGCATTTGTCATAAGTAGGGCAGTCCATTGAAATGAATATGCTGACCTATATGTGTAGCACAACAATGCGCAAAGAAACGTGGATACATGTCATGTATCATAGTGTAAATGGGGCCTCAATGTTATAAGTGCTGTCTGTCTTGTGGCCATCTCTTTCATCAATGTCATGGATTCCCTGCATGCTTTGCAGCTTCTCCTCTGCTGTTTACTTTTGATTTCGACCCAGATAGTGAGGATAACTTGCCATAAATTTGTGTCAGTGTTGAATTGTAAGTTGTTAACTTGCTGCACATTTTCCCTGGCAAGTTGTACACTCGCAGAGCACTTGAAGCACAAATTCTAGTTGACAATTTTCCAATTTGTAGCAAATTTGCATGGCAAGTCTCTAGCAAGAGCAAAGTTGCAGTGGTGAGTCTACAGCAAGAGCACTGCAAGTCACAGTTACCCCTGTGGTGGGATAACTATTGCACAACATAACTGAACCAGAACTTGCAGCAGACTTGCAGAATGTTTGCAAAGAAAGTTGATCTGGAGTCAAGCAAGGTGGACTTGCTGCAATTGTGCAACAAACTTGTGAAGCCTGGCTTGGCAAGTCATTTTAAAACTTGCAGCTCAATTGCTTACTATTTGGGTAAAGACTAAATATCCCATGATACATTGCTGCCTGCAATCAGTGATTCCTATACTGACTCAGGTATTTTGTCAGATTAGGTGACCCATCAGATTTTGTAACAGAAGCGACGTTCCGTCACGGCCATCTTTGTACACCCTGCACTCGGTCGCAGTAAGGATACAGTGAGTAGGTGGCAAGCGGACATCTTTTTACACCCACCGGAGTCTTGCATTTCACACTTATTTTTAACAGTAAACTGAGCTTATACAGTAAAACCTTGGTTTGAAAGCGTTTTGCAAGACAAGCAACATTTTTAAATACATTTTGACTTAATATACAAGCAATGTCTTGATATACAAGTAGCGTCAATTCACAACTGAGTATAAAAGAGAAGACAGGCATTTCTAAGTGTAGCAATATGGTTACATTTAATGAAGGTACAACATTTAGAAACTCACATGGTCAATGATTAAAACAGGAACATCTAAGTATGCAGGCATCCAGGGTAAAGCTGTCCACATAAACCATACTCCTCACCGCCATTGACGTCGTCCCTTCCACGCTGTGCTCCAGGAGTGGTTTGAGCCCTTATATTCAGATCTCTCTACTGCAGGGTAGTCTTCCCGGTCACGATTGCAGACTGACAGTGGTGAGAGCCAGCGGTGCGGAGGACGGTCTATGTGGATCGCTTCACCCCAGATGCCTGCATGCTTAGATGTGCCTCTTTTAATCATCAACCATGAGAGTTACTAAATGTTGTACCTTCATTAAATGTAACCATATTGCTACACTTAGAGGTGCCTCTCTTCTCTTGTATACTCTCTAGCTCCTGCTGGATTTTGCTTCTAATCCCCTTGTGGAGGCTTCCATTTGTGGATGGATATTTTATGGTTACACAACCTACCACATTGCTATAATCTTTTTATATGGATTATAAACTGAAGGACTTATGAATAAATGGTTGTGGAACGAATCATTTCAGTTTCCATTATTTCTTATGGGGAAATTTGCTTTGATATACAAGTGCTTTGGATTACAAGCATTCTTCCGGAACTAATTCTGCTCGCAACCCAAAGTATAGTGAAATTCAGTATTTTGAAATCCGTCTGACTATTTTGATGTTGCATTTTCAAAGCAGCGGTGTTCTGTCAGATTAGCAAACCTGTGAGATCAGCAGGCTTGCCGCTGCTTTGAAAATTCAACATCAAAACAGTCAGACGGATTTCAAAATACTGAATTTCACTGTAGAAGCTCAGTTCACTGTTAAAAATAATTGTGAAATGCAAGACTCCAGTGGGTGTAAAAAGATGTCTGCTTGCCGCCTTCTCACTGTATCCTTACTGCGGCCTGTGCGGGGTGTACAAAGATGGCCGCAACGGAACGTCACTACCGTTACTACCACCTAATCTGATGAAACATCAGCTCCTGAAATTCCTTCTCTCAGCACCTCTGTAGTTCAGAAAGCGGGCTCTGTGAAATCTTTGACACAGCCGTGTCTATCCACGGGGCATAGTGAATACATGTCACAGAATGTGTGGGGAGCTTCACAAAGTACGTTTACAAACAGTAAGATTATTCAGATTAATAAAAGTAGCCCAGAAATAACTGAAATATAATGTGGAAAGGAAAATATGATATTATATTTCGACAATGGATACGCTTTCATTTACCCTCATAAAATGGTTGTTTTACAGGGCTGTCTTTAAGGCAGGGCAAAAGGGGCAGCTGCCCTGGGCCCTATCATTGTTGTGGGGCCCAAAGCAGATGCCTCATACTTGCCAACTATCCCAGTTTAAATTCCCATGTCCTTTGAAGTTTTAGTCCTGTGCTGTGTCCCGATATCTCAGTGTGAAGTGCTGCTATTAATGCTGCCCAGCTCTGCCCTATTGTTGTGTACCGATGACTCACCTGCAGACCCTGTGTTTACATGTTAATAACCGTCAATCATATGTAAATAACGGCAGCATTCATATGTAAATAGCAGATGCATTCATATGTAAATAGTTGAGGCCAGCTGCATTGATATGTAAATAAAGGCGGCATTCATATGTATATCATGCTCCTCTAAAGTGAGGAGAAGATGTGCTGTAACCTATAGCAACCAGTGAGCAGTATTACTGTACAGTAATCTCTAGCAACCAATCAACAAGCAGAAAACATGTGCTGTAACCTCTAGCAATTAATTAGTAGAACGGGGAAGACACATAATGAGAGAAGATTTGGATGCTGCACACCCCTCACGCCCCTCCCTGGCTTTGGGATTTTTATCCACTTTTGTGACTCCTCGCAAGACACGCATGAGCGGTTGGCTCCCTCTGTTTATGTACCGGCTGGGAACCCCTGCTGGGGCTGAATGGGGGTGATTTTGGAGAATTTTAGGCTCAGGAGAAATCAATTAACACAATGTGATTGGTAACTATACCGATAAATGTATACCTATTATATTATATTTTATTTTATTTTACGGTTATATTCATGAATCCTAGTAAATGCAAATTTCTCTACAGCGCCCGAAACCTCTGAAGAAGACCCGGTGGGGTCAAAACACATCAGGATTAATATCCTATTTTAGCGCTTGAACATTGTATATTATTTTGCCTAGTTTCACTTATGTTATCCCCTGTACCACAGCTCCTATTTATTTTAAACCACATGTTATCATCTTTTTACCCTTCTGCTGCCTAGAAAATCTCACATGGGTGACATTTCCCTTTTTTTCGATATCACTCGGGGTGTGCACATACAAATCTTCTCTCATTATGTGTTTTCCCCATTCTACAGTATATATTGGGTGGTTAAACACCCCTTGCCCCATTTTGACACTTGAGTCTAGATACGATCTGGGGGCTGTTTCTGGTTGAATTTTGTAGTCCATACATTGTCCTTATTGTTTTTATTGTATAAAGTATTTTGCTACATTGTTTATAGAATGAGCCAGTTTATAGGTGATGATTGGGTTATCCCTATGAAGTAATATGACATTACTTCCGAACAGGGGGGATTAAATAGATATATCTGTTTCCTCCCTGTTCCACAAACCTACTATAGTACTAGAAAAGAAACCTGCCCCTTTTTTGGCGCATTTAAACATTTGACAATGTACATTGGCGAGTACTTTTATTCTGTTAAATAGACAACTCAGATGATCTGGACTATTTACATTCATATAATCTAGTGGAGGTAGTCTGTGGATACCTTAATTGCACCTCAACAGCCCACAGCTTTCAAATATTTTCGTATATACAATGTGATTTATAAGTTATTGTAATTTGTTTCTAATTGGGCATGGGGCACCATTTGAATTGAGCCCGATGCATAATATCTCATATGTTTTTGACACATTGTTTGCTTTGCTCCTTCTCTCCTCCTCTTCCCCCTGCTGGTCCCTGGCGCGGATTCCCAAGCCCGCTAATCCATTGGGGAGTGGAGGCTCCGTCACTGGGGTGTTATCACTTCCTGCCAGCGGTGTTCCGGATCACATCTGAATGCTGTGACACACTACCCGCGCGCACCTGACGCCATGCGTGTGACGTTACGGTGTTACGCTATTTCGGCGGAAGAGACACACGTGGAGTGTCGCCATTGTGGCACAGTCCCTGCTGGAGGAGGGGAGGTGGGGACGGCTCGCATGTACCTGCAGCTCGATTAGGCAACCAACCAGCGGCCAGCCTTCCACATTCAATGATGAAACACTGGGGGGTTGCTCAGTCGATCCCTACTGTTCCATCAGAATGGCTAAACTGACTAACAGTCTGGAGACAGGTAATTATAAGTACCCTTATACCTTGACGATTCTGACCCGACGGGGCACATCCTGCACTGCAGGTCCCCTCCACGTCATTTTATTACACATCCTTGGTAATTATACTATTTTGGACATTTCAGATTTGATCCCATCTGTTCATAATCTCTATCCTACCATTGTGGAACTCCAACATTGTGATTTGTTTCCCATTGCTGGCCTACCTCTCTTCTTCTTTCAAACACACAAACTTACTATTCACTTTTTATGCTTGTTGGCGCTAGCACACCATCACTGATGCATCTCACACCTTTTTCCAATATTCACCCTCTCACGTTTTGGGTTATTTTTCTCGTTTCTTGTTGCATTTTTTGGCCCCGTTTTGGCCCTGTTCACTGTATTCACACGATTTTCACACTTTTCACAATCTTGGGTTCCTTTCCTACCTAAACTTCCATTCTCCCACTTGCACCCTTTCACACATCGCTGTTTTTTGACCTTTCATCATTTCCTCAGTTTTTTAACATCCTTCTTTGGGGCTCTTTATTTCTGGCCCCTTTCTTCCCCTTCCCCATTCTTCCTTCCCTCCCCCCACCCGTCCCTTTTTCCTCCTTCCTGACACTCTTTCCTGCCCCCCTTTTTTTTTTCTCCCCTCCTTTCCGTCCCTCCCTTATATCCCTCACGTGTCTGGGTCCTTTTTTTCCTTCCCTGTTCTATTCCCCCTATCTCTTTATTTCTTTTTCTATGATTCTATACTCTTATTTGTTCCATTTTATCATGCTATCCTCTCCATTCCAGTCCCACAATACAACATACTTACCACTAGCCACGTATTACTCAGTTTCTAACATACTCACATTTATATCTATTCACAGCTACTACTTTCATTTTTACCTTCATACGAATATGTGAATATCTACATGCTGCTGGCCCTAGAAATACAGATAATAGCTAAAAATTTAAAAACAGACTTATTATTTCCAACACTCAATGATTGGAATCACATATATATTTCTGTCCGTGCTAAACAAAATGCACTGATAGCACTGTTATACTCTATGCTACGACTGCAGGTGCTGCTCGCTCGTCCTCACGCCCCTCCCTGGCTTTGGGATTTTATCTATTTTGTGACTCCTCGTAAGACACACATGAGTGGTTGGCTCCCTCTGTTGATGTGCCGGCCGGCCGGGGACCCCTGCTTTGAAGGAATGGGGGTAATTTGGGAGAATTTTAGGCTCAGGAGAAATCAATTAACATGATGTGATTGGTAACTATACCGATAAATGTATACCTTTTTTATATTTTATTTTTTTAAATTTTATTTTATGGTTATATTCATGAATCTTAATAAATGCAAATTTCTCTACAGTGCCTGAATCCTCTGAAGAAGACCCGGTGGAGTTGAAACGCGTCAGAATTAATATCCTATTTTAGCACTTGAACATTGTATATTATTTTGCCTAGTTTCACTTATGTTATCTCCTGTACCACAGCTCCTATTTATACTATCATTGTCACCCTTTGAGATTATGCTATTAATAAAGTCCATTCATTTTTAAACCACATGTTATCATCTTTATGCCCTTCTGCTGCCTAGAAAACCCCACATGGGGACATTTCCCTTTTTTTAGCAATTAATCAGTGAGCCTTAATGTGTGCTGTAACCTCTAACAACCAGTCAGTAAGCGGTAATGATATGCTGTAACCTCTGGCAACCAATAGGAATCACTGCCTGATTTGATACAGTAAACTGATTTTAAGTCTAGCTGCTATTTATTGTATGTCTCAGAGCAGATGGAGAGCGAAATTGCAAGGGGGGAGGCCCAAGAAAATCTTTGCCCAGGATCCAATCAATATAAAAGACGGCCCTGATGTTTTATCTAATAGAATAGACTACAGAGCTCAGTTATGTTTGTTTTTATGATTTTTTTTTTTTTTTTTTGTATTATACTGGCAATTGTAACAAAAACACAATGGAAAACCTGGAAACAAGGTGCCATCTATAAAATAACTGTACAAACCAAAGGCAAAAAAAAGATCTTTTGAATATTAAAATGGACATTTTACTGAATAGAATAGACTACAAAGCTCAGTTATTTTTGTTTTTATGATTTTTTTTTGTATTATACTGGCAATTGTAACAAAAACACAATAGAAAACCTGGAAACAGGTGCCGTCTATAAATTAGCTGTACAAACCAAAGGCAAAAAAAAGATCTTTTGAATATTGCTCAGCATCTGATCCTCCATGGAAGATTAATGCAGTTTAGCGGTTTATTGAAGATTATCATTCTGCCCTGTCACATTTAGCACAAATGATGATTCAGTCACAGTTCAGTAATATCCGAGCATATTATTGCTAAAGAGATTGGAGAGCTGAGAGAATCACTGAAGGGCAAAGCGCGCAAATTTACTTCTAAGGTAAAGAACTATTCAATATATGAATTCAACAAATGAAATGAATGTTCATTTTATTTCACACTGTTAAACCCGAGCAAGATCTCTATTTGAAAGCATCATAGAGTTCAGCCCTTTCATTTCATGTCTAAATCTGTAGATATCACAGGAGGGCAGGTTATACGTTTCTAAAAATATAACCATCTGCACAATTAAATTCTACAACTACACATTTAAATATATGGCTTTCTGTACACTGAGTTACAAATTCATTTACTTACAGATGCAGCCTACCTACACCTTTATCCCTTTATATCTAAATGCCATACCGATTTTACAACTATGATCTTTTATGTGTATTTATTAATAAATTGGAAATAATTAGCAAGGCGCACGTTTGAAAGATTTCTTTGTTTTTTATAGGCTTTTTTTTTTCCAGAGCCATGGAAACATTTATTGACATTCACTTCAATCATAGAGTTTTGTTTTAACCACTTCAATCCCCTTCCTGCCCAGGCCAATTTTCAGCTTTCAGAACTGTCGCAATTTGAACGACAATTAAGCAGCCATGCAACACTGTACCCATAAGAACTTTTTACAATTTTTTTCACACAAATAGAGCACTAGGTTTTTTAATTTTGCTAAATAAATGAGAAAAGAGAAAATGAGAAATGTTTTTCTTTGTTTTTATTATAACATTTTACAAATAAATAATCTGTCTTCATAAATTTTGGTCAAAATGTATACTGCTACATTTCCTTGGTGAAAATAATCCAAATCAGTGTTTTTTATTTAGTCTGTAAGAAAGTTATAGCGTCCACAAACTATGGTGTATGTGTGTGTGTGTGTGTATGTGTGTATATATATATATATATATATATATATATATATATATATGTATATGTATATATATATGTATATGTATATGTATATGTATATATATATGTATATGTATATATATATGTATATATATATGTATATGTATATATATATATATATGTATATGTATATATATATATATATATATGTATATGTATATATATATATATATATGTATATGTATATATATATATATATATGTATATATATATATATATATATATATATATATATATATATATATATATATATATAAACAGTTATATTGCAGCCATTTGCTAAAATCATTTTAAGTTCATTTTTTTCCCTCATTAACATACACACAGCACCTCATATTGACAGAAAAACACAGAATTGTTGACATTTTTGCAGATTTATTAAAAAAGAAAAACTGAAATATCACATGGTCCAAAGTATTCAGACCCTTTGCTGTGACACTCATATTTAACTCAGGTGCTGTCCATTTCTTCTGATCATCCTTGAGATGGTTCTACACCTTCATTTGAGTCCAGCTGTGTTTGATTATACTGACTTGGACTTGGTTAGGAAAGCCACACACCTGTCTATATAAGACCTTACAGCTCACAGTGCATGTCAGAGCAAATGAGAATCATGAGGTCAAAGGAACTGCCTGAAGAGCTCAGCGACCGAATTGTGGCAAGGCACAGATCTGGCCAAGGTTACAAAAAAATTTCTGCTGCACTTAAGGTTCCTAAGAGCACAGTGGCCTCCATAATCCTTAAATGGAAGACGTTTGGAACGACCAGAACCCTTCCTAGAGCTGGCCGTCTGGCCAAACTGAGCTATCGGGGGAGAAGAGCCTTGGTGAGAGAGGTAAAGAAGAACCCAAAGATCACTGTGGCTGAGCTCCAGAGATGCAATCGGGAGATGGGAGAAAGTTGTAGAAAGTCAACCATCACTGCAGCCCTCCACCAGTCGGGGCTTTACGCAGAGTGGCCCGATGGAAGCCTCTCCTCAGTGCAAGACACATAAAAGCCTGCATGGAGTTTGCTAAAAAATACCTGATGGACTCCAAGATGGTGAGAAATAAAATTCTTTGGTCTGATGAGACCAAGATAGAACTTTTTGGCCTTAATTCTAAGCGGTATGTGTGGAGAAAACCAGGCATTGCTCATCACCTGTCCAATACAGTTCCAACAGTGAAGCATGGTGGTGGCAGCATCATGCTGTGGGGGTGTTTTTCAGCTGCAGGGACAAGACGACTGGTTGCAATCGAGGGAAAGATGAATGCGGCCAAGTACGAAAGGACGAAAACCTTCTCCAGAGTGCTCAAGACCTCAGACTGGGCCGGAGGTTTAGCTTCCAACAAGACAATGGCCCTAAGCACACAGCTAAAATAATGAAGGATTGGCTTCACAACAACTCCATGACTGTTCTTGAATGGCCCAGCCAGAGCCCTGACTTAAACCCAATTGAGCATCTCTGGAGAGACCTAAAAATGGCTGTCCACCAACGTTTACCATCCAACCTGACAGAACTGGAGAGGATCTGCAAGGAGGAATGGCAGAGGATCCCCAAATCCAGGTGTGAAAAACTTGTTGCATCTTTCCCAAAAAGACTCATGGCTGTATTAGATCAAAAGGGTGCATCTACTAAATACTGAGCAAAGGGTCTGAATACTTAGGTCCATGTGATATTTCAGTTTTTCTTTTTTAATAAATCTGCAAAAATGTCAATAATTCTGTGTTTTTCAGTCAATATGGGGTGCTGTGTGTACATTAATGAGGAAAAAAATGAACTTATATGAATTTAGCAAATGGCTGCAATATAACAAAGAGTGAAAAATTTAAGGGGATCTGAATACTTTCCATCCCCACTGTATATACAGTGGGGACGGAAAGTATTCAGACCCCCATAAATTCCAGAACTCCAGAATCCTGCACTCTCTATCTAGCACTCTCCTGAAACCTGCACCCTGTGCATAATGCACTCCAGAGCCCTGTGTTTTGTAACTAGCACTCTCCTGAACCCTACACCCTGTGCATAATGCACTCTAGAACCCTGCACTCTGTACCTAGCACTCACCTGAACCCTACACTCTGTACCTCACATGCTCCTGAACCCTGCACTCTGTACGTAACACTTTCCTGAACCCTGCACTCTGTACGTAACGCATTCCTGAACCCTGCACTCTGTACGTAACGCATTCCTGAATCCTGCACCCTGTACGTAATGCATTCCTGAACCCTGCACTCTGTACATAATGCATTCCTGAATCATGCACTCTGTACGTAACACATTCCTGAACGGACTCTGTACCTGGTGTTCTCTTGAACCCTGTACATAACATACACCAGAACCCACCTTCCTGTACATAACGCACTCCAGAAACTACCTTCCTGTACACAACACACGCCAGAACCCACCTTCCTGTACATAACGCACTCCAGAATCCTGCACTCTCTATCTAGCACTCTCCTGAACCCTGCACCCTGTGCATAATGCACTCCAGAACCATGCGCTCTGTAACCAGGGCCACCATCAGGGGAGTACAGGCAGTACTCCTGTAAGGGGCCAGAGCGTCCCAAGGGGCCCACCTGGCTGCCCCCCTTCCCCCCTCTGGGGCCCGCTAGAGAGAGGGAGAAGGAAGCATACACAAGTCTGATTAGCCATCGCCTTTCTTTCACTAGCACCACCCCCCCCTCAGAGCAGCCACTATAGAGAAGAAGGAAGGGAGCTTCCATTCAAGTCTGAGCTGAGCCAGTGCAGCCTTTCACTAGCAGCCCCCCCTTGCAGGTGATCAAGGCCACCACTCGCTCCACTTCTTTGCCTGCTGAGGCGGAGCCTGCTGGCTGCTGCTGCTAGGTTAGTTCTGATTGGCTGGGACTCAGGCAGGGGGTGTGGTCAGTTCATCAGCGGTGAATGACCCAGCCCTATTAGGTGCATGTAGATAGGAGAGAGCGGTGTGGGAGGGTAAGTCACAAAAAGTTGATGTGCTTCTGTGCTCCCTGTGCTGTATATTTGGACTTTATTTTAATCTCCTTCGATGGGACACCTGAGGCTGACAAGCTGGCATGATTAAGTTACATTGTGAAAATAGATCAGGATGACTCTGGGTGGAGATGAGAGTTACATTGTGGAGAGCTCAACTCAATCATCTTCATCCCCACCAAGGTGCATCTGGCCATAGACAGACATAAATGGAAATATGGACTCCGACTATCTCAATCTGTCTGCTGGCATGGCTTCTGCCCTAAAGACGGGGTTCTAAAAGGTCCCCTTTGTATTACATGATACATTATATAAAGAACTATGACAGGTCCCCTTGGTATTGCATGATACATTATAGGCAGAACTATGACAGGTCCCCTTTGTATTGCATGATACATTATAGGCAGAACTATGACAAGGACCTCTTTCTATTGCATCATACATTATAGACAGAACTATGGCAGGTCCTCTTTGTATTGCATGATACATTATAGGCAAAACTATGACAAGGTCCTCTTTGTACTGCAAGATACATTATAGGCAAAACTATGACAGGTCCTCTTTGTATTGCATGATACATTATAGACAGGACTATGAAAGGTCCTCTTTGTATTGCACGATACAATATAGACAGAACTATGACAGGTCCTCTTTGTATTGCATGATACATTACAGGCAGGGCTTTGTAATGCACTTGAGCCTATAGGAGGACTCAGACACACCCCCTTTACCAACCTCTAGGTGGGGTTCCAACATTACTCCCTGTATTGCATGCTAAACTATAGGCAGGACTAATGGGCCCCATGCCATCCAATAGGCAGGGCTCTGACAGGTCCCCTTTGTAATGCATGCTTCCCTATAGTCAAGAGATACACATCCTCTATAATTCATGCCCCCCGCCCCCTCCCCACGGTAACGCATATTACACTATAGGCAGTACTGTAATGGGCCCCCTTTGTAATGCTTGCTAGGCTATAGGCAGGACTCTGACAGGTCCACTTAGCAATGCATGCTACACTATAGGCAAGAATTGAGGGGGTTCCTTTGTAATGCATGCTACTGTAATGGAAATTTGTACGTTCTGTATATAATTGTATTGTATATTGTATGTATTGCACACTGCCCTCACTGTGCACACAGCACTAATAATGTTTTCAGTAAATGTTTACATTCTTTTGAGTCCTGATTAGAATTAACCTGCCTATGTAACGCCCCTTGTTACCATAAATGTACAATTGTAATATTAATGTGATACCTACGTAATCATGTGCATAAATACCTTCAATTGCGTCATAATAAAGAAGAACAGTTATTTGGAAAGATGCTGAGCGTATCTTTTGTGTCTGTTCCCTACTGCAGTAGTTATTATTAATTTGGAACCACTAATCAATATGAGGATAGGAGTTGCCTATCATCAATTTACCCAAGTCAGCATGGCGAGCCAGCCAGGAGGGCATTCCAGGTGACATTGAGTATCCGAGACGAGGAGCTTGAGACGATCCGGGAATTTCTGATAATCAGCCGGCTGAGGTAAGCCTTTTGCTTACATTTGAGTTATCAGACTTCCTTGATCGGTAAGGCATTTTCGGGACAAAGGGTACCTATTTTACTCCCCTTAATCAAACTGTATTGATTGGTGGTTATATGTTATGTTGTCACTGTCTACTGTCCATCGGAGTGTTATAGATAAGAAAGGGAAGAATAGTGCTGTTCACAGGTATATGTAGTACATCTGCTAGATAAAGTAGTTTAGAGGCAAGAGGGTATAGGCACACGTAGAGAAGAGAGAAGACTGGCCAGTCATTATGGGCATTGAATTAAGTAAGGGAATGAAGGCTAAGAGACCCTCAAAAATGCCCAGCGCAAGAGGAGCGCTATATATGAACCAAAGGTGCGGTTCCGCCTATACTGAGCCCCTAGATTAATGGTTAAAATGGACAGGGATCCACAATGGGTAACTAGGTTACCAAGGTCCACAGGGACTAAGAATCATGCAGAGTAAATAGCTAAAGAAACAGCTATCTATGTGAGCAGGATGGACCAAGGGTGACATTAACACTAGACAGAAAGGGACATTTTCATGTTAAGTTGTGGGTGAATTTGGGGTCAGGCACTACAACTATTAGAGCCAGAAACAGAGAAATGAGAGGTAAAACAGAATACTTTATATCTTGTCAGAGAGGGAAGATGGGATGAGTACTCTGGCTCCCCGTCTGATCATAGAAGCTAGATATAAAAGATATCTGAACAAAATAAGGAATGCAGAATTTAGGCAGGAAAATATTAATGAGAGTTTAAAGAAAGTGAGAGAATGATATACATGTGTTGTGTACAAATGGGAAAAATGTAAGCGATTTTAGAGAGATATTGGTGTATGTGTGTGCGAATGCTGGGACCTTTAGTTCTATTGCTTGTGTGTGTCATGTACGCAGATGTGACCCCCTCCTTTGCGCTCTCATGAAAGAAATGTGGCTGGGATGAGAGGTCAGTGATAAGCTGGAAGGACACCATGCCAATTCCAGTTTTTTAGACAAAACATTTATAACAAAATGTGCCGGGTTAACGAATCTAATGGTAAACAATGTGATCACAATTATTTTGAATCTGTTTTCCAAACATGGTAAAATGAAATTACATTTAACCGTGTATTACACAAATTGAAAATCCTTTGGTAGTGGAAACAGTGCATTTAAAAAAGGGAAGTTAAGTAAAATTTAGTAATAATGAGTATTAATTTCTAATATGAGTTTAACAATTTTTTAATAATATAGATATATTGAAACTGGTTTAGACAACCTTTGGTTGGAAATGAAATCCAGGTTATTGGGGAAATTTGTAAGAATGGGATTAGTTTAGATTAAGATAACAATTTTGTAATTTTACATTTATTCAATAAGCCCTTATTGAGAGAAAAAAAGATTAAGATGAGGTTGTTATTTGGAATAAAGCTGCCATAATATTTAACAAAGCCAAGATGGATGGAATACATAAGAAGTTTTTCTACAAAAATGAAATTTTAAGGTTTTTGATAATAACTTGATGTGCGGTCCATGATGTGAGAGTAATAATAAATAAAATTTAAATATAACAGACCCATCACATCAAATCCACACACCCTGTTAGGATAGATGCCACCTGCAGCCAGTTGTTTTATAGTTTTTGATGCTTTCTGGTCCATCATACAGATTGTTGATCCTTTTGTTTGTATTTTTGAAATCCAAAGCAGAATGTGTGGATTTGTGAAATGATGTGCCCCTTTTCCTTGTAAGTGCCGTGGTATAAAAGCAAGAATATTTTGGATTTATGGGCTTCTCTCCATGACCGCAGGGTATTGTTATCATTTATTATAATATTGCCAGGAAAAAGTTGTCTTTTGAAACATGAAACTGGAGTTCTTACACAAACAGCGTGATAGAAAACAAGCCATTGTAATATATTTATGGAAGCTGGACCCAGTAATGAAGGGTTCACCCCGATATATCAGAGCTGTAGCTTTTATGCAAAAGTGCTATTAGACAGTTAGATATTGTTTTGGTCAAACATTTAACTTTTAATGGTCCGACATTCTGTGCAGCAAATATACAGCTAACTAAATGTTTGTCTAATGAAAGGTTTAAAATATGAGTTTGTTTATGTACAAATCTAACAATGAAAAATGCGTACATTTATTCAAAAGAAAGGAAAAGACACATGTGTTAAATTGATGACGTAGGAATCAGCTGCTGTGAGCCCAGTGCAGGACACACTCCCTAGAGACCCAGATATTTAATTTTTTGTAGATTTGAGTATGCAGTTTATCACCCAGAAGGATACTCTGTATTCAAAGTCATTGGATCCTTTTTCCCCAGCTCAAGAAACAGAGCTCCATGTTTTAGCAAAGCCTGTGAGCTATAAAAAGAGTGTATATTTATATAGATAGTCGAGATATAGAGAGCTTTTGGTTCCATTTGAAGGGCCAGAAGTTTTTTTTTTTTTTTATATAATCTTTATTTTTATTTTATGTATTAAAAGGAACATACAAACATATAGTATATGGTCATTCTTACCACAATACAGTGCAATTCTTACAGTGCAGACCTGGACGTACCAGGCAAAAACAAGTTGCCAAACAAATCACAAGACAAAGTGAAAATTGGAGGGGTAAGGGAAGGAGGGGAAAGGGGATGAGGGATTAAATCTTCTCCAAACTGTATTGCACTGTGAAACAGTCAAAATGATTCCCAGGGGGGGGGTCCCGCCATGGCAACTTCTTGGCCGGACCCGTCACAAAAGCCCTCCACTCTGTATTGGAGGGGGGGGTCTCGTCCCTGCTTTAAGGTCCCCGAGATGCTCACCGGGCGGGTCCCTCGGGAGGGGGGCCATAAGCCTCCAACTAACCTCCACCAAGAGGGAGGCGCCCCACGGGCATCCCCCGGGGTCATTGCCTTTGAAAGGTGCCTGTGTCGCCAGGCGGAGCCCCTGTCCCATAAGTCTGCCCCGGTAATGACTCTATAACATTTAATAAGGGAGATACAAAACTTGCCTTTAATTAAAAAAAAGGAAAAAAAAAGGGGGAAAACCAAAGACGCCTAGCGTCTCCTATGAGCCTTCAACTGTGGACCTTGTGAACCATGCATAAGGAAAGAAAAGGTCTACACCCGGTGCAATCAATAGGGCGGTGAGACATGCCATTCAGGTACGCACGTCACCACATACGGGCCTCCTTAGCTTCAGGGAGGGCTCCGCTAACTCCAACAGCGCGACTTCCAGGCTAGAGGACACAGGGTTAGTGTCAATGGTGAATCTCCGCCACTGGGCCCAGATACTATCAAAGCGCTCACTCTTATTCTTGCACCTCGCCACCCACTCCTCCGCCTCTCTGATATCTTCCACCTTCTGTAACCATTCTTTTAAGGTAGGAATCCGTGGACTCTTCCAGTGGAGAGGTACCAGCCTTTTAGCAGCGTTTAATAGATGAGGAAGGGCGCTTTTTTTGTAATGGCTCAGAGGAAGGGCGGGGAGGTGCAAGAGAAAATGCTCTGGGGAGAACGGGATCTCAATCTGCAGAGCATTTTTAATGGTAGCCTGTACCTCTCTCCAGAACGGCCTAATTACTGGGCATTCCCACCACACATGAAGGAGGGTGCCTTTCTGACCGCAATCACGCCAGCAGCGGTCAGAAACCGAGGGGTAAATACGTGCTATGACGGCTGGTACCCGGTACCAACGGGTTAGAAGCTTGTAGTTAGTTTCCTGCGTTCTGGACTCTACGGAGCTAGAATGTGCTAATTTATACATGTGTAGGCGCTGTTCTGGCGAGAACTCTATCCCTAGGTCCCGCTCCCATTCTCTTATGAAAGCCGGCTTGCAAGCAGCGGAAACTGAACCCAATAGCCTATATAACTCAGAGATCAGATGGGGAGTTGGATCTTCTTCAATAAAGAATCTTTCTAGTGTGGTAATGGTGTCTAGCCCTCTCATCGAAGCCCCCTCTGTTGCAATGAAATGTTGGAGTTGCTGGTGTCTCCACCAATCCATGGGGAATCTGCCATAGCTAGTCCTCAAGGCATCTAGGGGTATCAGACTACCCTTATCTACAAATTTGCCGCAGCAATAATTACCGTCTGTGACCCATGTACCAAAAAAGGTCCTTTGCTCCCCAGGAGGAAACCACCTGAATCCCCCCAGCGGTGCCAGTGGGGAGCCCGGGGGCACCAAGGCGTACAAAGCATTCGTGCGATCCCAGACCCGCAGGATATGAGTAGTTAGCGGGGAGGACGTTTGTGAAAGTCCTCTGTATTCACGAGGCAGCCAAGGCGCGTAGGACAAGTCCCGGCCTGCCAAGCTCTTCTCCAAGGAGACCCATATTTTTGAACCCCCATGATGCCGCCAGTTGAGGATATGTTGGATCGCAATGGCTCTGTAGTATCGCCTTATATCCGGGAGGCCCAGGCCTCCCATTTCCTTGGCCTTCTGTAGTAAAGACGCGGCCAGTCTTGGCCTTTTACCATGCCAGATGAAATTAATCATTAGGCTTTGAAGCTGTGTAAAGAAGCTCCTGGGGAGAGGGACTGGCAGCATTTGTAAATAAAAGAGCACCCTTGGAAGGATGTTCATCTTGAGTATGCTAAGTTTGCCCAGCCACGTGAAGGAGGTCTTGGCCCAATTCTGTAAGTCTCTACGCACCATGCTCAAAAGGGTGGGAAAATTAGCCGAGTAAATGTTATCAAAGCTATTGGTAAGTTGTATACCCAGGTACTTAATTGATGTTGTAGCCCAACTAAATGGGAAAGCTTGTTGTAAGTCATTAGCCATCTTCGCAGGGATGGTGATGGGCAGGATTTCAGATTTCGAAAAATTAATTTTAAAATTGGACACCTGACCAAAAGTTTTTAGTTCCCTCATAAGGTTTGGCAGTGACACCAAGGGCTGGGTCAAATGAAAGAGCACGTCGTCTGCATAGGCTGACAGTTTGTGTTCCGTTGGCCCCACCGTCACCCCTCTGATGTCAGCACTCGCCCGTATTGTTCGAAGCAGTGGCTCCATAGCCAGAGCGAACAAGAGGGGGGAGAGGGGGCACCCCTGCCTCGTGCCATTCCGTATGGGGAACCCCAGGGATAAGTGGCCATTTACCTTGACCTTCGCACTGGGGGTCGCGTAAAGTGCCATGATCCATCTAAGCATATGAGGGCCTAGTCCCCAAGCCTCCAGCACCGCCTTAAGGTATGACCAATCTATTCTGTCAAAAGCCTTTTCGGCATCCGTGGACAGAATAAGGTATGGGGTGGAATTCCTATGGGAACATGCCCATTGTATAAGCTGCATGGCCCGGATGGAGTTATCCCTAGCTTCTCTACCTGGGATAAATCCCGTTTGATCGGGGTGGATAAAGGAGGGCAAGACATATTTAAGTCGATTTGCCATGATCTTAGCAAAAATTTTTACATCGACGTTAAGAAGTGATATTGGTCGATAGCTTTGTGGGAGGGTAGGGTCCTTGCCTTCTTTCGGGATTACGGTGATGTGGGCCAATAATGCCTCAGGGGGGATCTGGTGATTTGTGGCTAAAGAATTAAAATACCTGCACATATGATTTTGTAGCAGAGGGAGAAATTTTACATAGTACGCTTTGGAATATCCATCCGGGCCAGGGCTCTTCCCATTAGGTAAGGCCTTCACTGTCGAGATGATCTCCTGAGGGGAGACGGGGGCGTCGAGGTCTAGCTGCTGTTCGGGTGTCAGGGAGGGAAGTCTGGCTGAGGCGAGGTAGTCACTAATAGCTTTCATTTTCGCTGTCCGCCCTGAGTGGGAGATCTCCTTATCTAGGTGATATAAGTCCGCATAATAATCTCTAAAGATGGAGGCAATCCCGGAGGAGTGTAATGTAGCTGTACCGTCAGGGGACCGGAGGGAGTGCACGTGAGCAGTCAGTCTTCTCTGCCGGAGCGCTCTAGCGAGCATTCTACCACACTTATTTCCCTGTTCGTAGTATTTATGTGAAAGGTAGCGTAGTTGTCTGCGCGCTCGACGGTCAAGGAGGCGTGAAAAGAGTTCCCTCAGTTCGATCAACCGATCACGGGCTTGAACGTCTCCCTGGCGTTTGTGTTTAAGTTCTTCTTCCTGTAAAGCCATCAGTACCCTCTGGAAGTCTATCTGCCTTTCCTTTTTAAGTTTAGAGCCTAGGGAGATCAGTTCCCCCCTGAGTACCGCCTTATGGCTTTCCCACACCACTCCGTCTGCCATATCCTCAGACACGTTCTCTGTGAAATAATGTGTAATGGTCTCAGAGACCCTAGCCACTACCGAAGCATCGTCTAGGAGGTTTTCATTGAGCCTCCAGGACCAGGCCCTCTGCGTTTCGTCTGGGATTCGTAGCACGGCCCACACTGGGGCGTGATCTGAAATAGTGATATTGCCCATTTCAGCTGACTGCAACAGCTCAAGGGTGTCGTGGTCCACACACATTAAATCAATGCGCGTGTACACGTCGTGCACCCCCGAGTAGTAGCTGTAGTCCCTCTCTGGCGCATGAAGAGCTCTCCACATGTCTATAAGGAAGCTGTTCTGCAGTGACTTGCGAAAATGCTTGAGGAAGGCTTGGGAGTGAGTGGGGCGGCCTCGGGATGTGTCAACGAGTGGGTCCGGGCTCACATTAAAGTCCCCTCCAAGAATTAGGTACCCCTCCCTGAATTCGTTCAGCTTGTCTAACACAGAGTCAATAAAGGAGAGTTGTTGGGCATTGGGTGCGTAGAGAGTCGCAAATGTGAATTTTTTGTTGGCCAAGACCCCCTTCACAAAGACGTATCTACCCTGCGGGTCGACTCAGCTCTCTGAGAGTTGGAATGGGCAAGACCTATGGAACGCAATGGCTGTACCCCGTGATTTGGCCACCGGAGAGTTGCTAAAGAACCACTGGGTGTATAAGTGTGTAGGTATCTTTGGGAGGGACTGTTCCCTAAAGTGAGTCTCCTGCAGGAAAACCACCTGGGCCCCCAGCCTCTTTAGTTCCTGCCAAAGCCTGTTGCGCTTGTGTGGAGAGCAGAGCCCCCTAACATTGTAGGACAATACCTTTAGTGACGGCGTACCTGACCTGGATGATGGTTGACCGGTCACACCCCCTCTGTGTCCTCCGTGCATGGTTCAGTCAGTCAAAAGGCGACCTGAAGATCAAAGCAATAACCGTTAGCTCTGGAAAGTAATATCAGGCACAGAATGATATAAAGGGGGGAGGTGGTGGAAGGGGGAGGGAGGGGGGAGGTTAAGGGGGGGGTAGATAGGGAGGGGGGGGGTTTAGAGGGGGTTAGTGGAGAGAGTAGGTAGGGTAGGGGAGGGAGAGGAGGGAGAGGGATACGGATGAAAACAGTAAGAAACTATAGAGCTCACCCGGGAGGGGGGCTTCAACCCAAAAACCACCCGGGTGAAAACTCGGAGTCCCACAAGGGACTGTCACCTAGTAAGGTGAGGCCTAGGTGGGGTACGTGGGTGACCACCAAGGGGACGGTTAGCCCTTCCGTCCGTCCAGTCCATTATGACACAGAAACAGGGTGGGGGAAAAAAAAAAAACAAAAAAAAAACAGTACATATCACCAAAAGGAGAAAGGGGATTATGTAACTCGAACTCCCAAAAAAGTGCAAAAAAAAAAAAAAAAGAGAAAAAAGCGGTGGGGAGGAAACCAGACAGCCAGGCTAGGAGCTGGACTGCGGGCCCCCCCAGTCCATCATGGCGCCCAATGGTACTCAGAATTGGGAAGTGGTGCATAGGGCCTCGCGTGCAACGTCCTGCAAGTGGAAGTAGGATAAGACAGCAGTGCGTCCGTTGGGCCCAGTGTCCTGATGGGGGCACCTATGATGAAGAGGGGATCGCGTCCAGAAAATTAGTAAGGGCAACAAGGGCGTCAGTAGCTTGTTCAGTCACTGGTTGTAGAGGTGCCCGGACGTGGGCCCTCTGTTTGCCTGTTACGGCCTCGGGAGCGCCTGTTTCCTGCCGCCTGGATCCATGGCTGAGGTAGCTGGGGCATCTGGATGTCCGGAGTGGTGCGCCAGTCCGGGAAATCCACTAGATTAAGCTCCAAGGTATGTAAGAAGCGGGGGAGGTCATCCTTTGTGCGTAGTATAGCCCAACGGCCATTTTTGGAAGCCTGGAGGCTGAATGGGAAGCCCCAGCGGTATGTGAGGCCTGCTGCTTGAATTTCCATTAGGAGTGGGCGTAGGGCTCGCCGCTGCATTAGGGTACGCCGTGAGAGGTCCTGGTAAAAGGACAGTTGAGCTCCATCAAAGTCAAAGACTGGTCTGTTACGCATCTTTTGCATTATACGGTCCTTTAGTGTAAATTTGTGCAGCTTGCAGATCACATCCCTGGGGTTGTCGGGGTCTTCTGATGGGGGCCGAAGTGCCCTGTACGCTCTGTCTATCTCAATCGGCACCGATGGAGGCAAACTCAGGATCTCACGGAACACTCCCTGCAAGGTGGGAACAATGTCCTTAGGTGCAGTAGCTTCAGGAAGGCCTCGTATGCGAATATTCGCTTGCCTGCTGCGGTTCTCCATGTCATCTAACTGACACAGAAGGGCCTCAATCTGGTGACTATGGGTGACAGTCTGTTCTCTGAGCTGGGCGATGGCGGGTACAGAGTCATCAAATTTCTGCTCCAGAGTCTCTACCCTGTGACCCAGTTCAGTGGTATCTGTTTGCAGTTGTTCAATGTCTTGCCTGAAGGCCCTCTCAATCCTGCTGGTAAAGCGCTCTAGGTCTTCTTTAGTGGGGAGAGACCATAGATGCTGCCTGATGTCCCTGTCCTCTGTCAAGTCTGCCAGGTTTGTGCCCCTGTCCTGTGGCGATGTGGAGCGGGGGGATGCAGGGGGGATGGGGTCGCTTACCAGCCTGGGAGAGGAGATAGGAGACAGTGCTGGAGGAGCTAGCTGAATTTCCTGCTGCAGCGTGGCCGTTCGTTCCGGCGCCATCTTGGATTTCCCCCTCTGCTGGCGTGGGGTGTCGGAAAGGAAAGAATCCAGCGATCCTTGGCCGTTGGGGTGAGCTCTTTTCGGCTGGGAAGAAGCCCGCCGCCGCTGTGACATGCCCTGTGCGGAAATCGGGGGGTAGTCACCCCTGTAGCTGCTTATTTAGCTGCGGACCGGACGGAGCTCGGGCTCAGCACGTCCTCACTCCTCCATAGCCAGGCCACGCCCCCCAGAAGTTTGTTTTTACTTCGGCAGGTAAACCAATAAAGCATGCCAAGTTAATTTGATTGGCTGTTTTCAGCCTTCCAGGTTCTTGCTGAGGTAGCCATATTAACTTTAACACATGGAAGCAGACCAGGTGACTAAGGATGCTGCATTTACAGCCCCGGACACTTGATGGGTCTGTGCAACTCACAGATTCCACCCTAGTTCTGGCCCAGTATAGCTGGGATTAATAATTCAACTTTAAGGACCCCAGAACGAGAAGAACAAATGGTCCACAGGGGGCAACTTCTTATGAAACAGGACTTTGGAAAAGGTGATAATTTTTTGTCTGCCAGCCACTCTTTTCCCTGCAGCTTGACACATGGACCGTGTCATCAGTCACAAGCAGTTATGGCTGCCTTAGTAAATGAGCATGGGATAGAGCCAGGGTTCTCCACAGTTGTTTTTATAACATACCACTTCTTGTTTTACCTGTTACCAAAGGTGTTACCAAAAGCTGAACATCCCTTCCAGAGATTACAAAAAGATATATCCAGATGCCCAAGTTAGGATCTTATGAGTATGCATTTTGTCTGTATGGACATGTTTTTTTGATGTCCAGTGGCAAATGCTCCTGCAAAGGCCACAGTAAAAAGTGTTATCAGAAGTAGTTTGTAAATATAGAGTGCAGAAAGTACAGAGAGTAACAGAGGAAATCATTTTTATAGTAGAGTCCTTACTAGAAGTTTTGAGGTTTTATTTTTACACCCCCTACTGTCTACAATGTAGTGGACAAAGTAGAGTAAGAAACTAGAAAATTTTTGCCTGAATGTTTTCTTATATTTTATGAAGCCTCTAAGGGGGATGTTGGACTCTCTCCCTATGAGATTTGGTTTGGGAGTGTGTTACTCACTTGCTTATACTTTGTCTCAGCAGCTGAAGTCCTTCATTCGGATCTCACAGAGAATGTTGCTGATCTTTTAAGGTTTTTTACAAACTCATTTATGTGTTTTCTCCCCAATTCCAGATCCTAAAAGTTTGGAAGGATCTAAAACTAAAGCCAGGTGACTTTTGGATTGTTAAGAGACATTTATATATAAGGAAATGTTTGGAGACTCAATACAGCATCTATTTCATGTACAGTTTTTGCAAAACTTGAAGGAAAAGTCACCTGGATCCACACCAGACACTGCTAAAATGACCAAATTAAAGAAATCTCTGTGTTTGATTTGTTTCCCTCTTCTAATCACAGTCTAGGGTACTTTTTGATTCAATTACTTTAATTGTAAGGGATATATATATTTGAGAAGTAGTTTAGCCATGTTGAAGTCATATTTGTCTTTTGTACGTCTTCCATTTTATGTAGAATTGTCTGTGTTTACATATGCTGATAAGTCAGCATGCCAACAATTCAGCTAGAAGGCCATTCTGGCCACAGGAGTGTACAGCCAGTACTCTGTAAATATGTCTTATCAATCATTTGTTTTTCACAATGAAAGGTCATTTTGTAATGAAAAAGTTGCTCAGCTATTATTTTCTCTACAATGGAGTTTTTTTTTTGCCTCTTTGGCCAGGACTACCTCCACCTAAGCGTGTGGAGGTTCCAGGTTAAAGGTGATAGCAGGTATGTTTAGTGATCAAAATATTGATCAAAAGAGGGGAGACTGTAATGGAAATTTGTACGTTCTGTATATAATTGTATTGTATTTTGTATGTATTGCACACTGCCCTCACTGTGCACACAGCACTAATAATGTTTTCAGTAAATGTTTACATTCTTTTGAGTCCTGATTAGAATTAACCTGCCTATGTAACGCTCCTTGTTACCATAAATTGTAATATTAATGTGATACCTACGTAATCATGTGCATAAAAACCTTCAATTGCGTCATAATAAAGAAGAACAGTTATTTGGAAAGATGCTGAGCGTATCTTTTGTGTCTGTTCCCTACTGCAGTAGTTATTATTAATTTGGAACCACTAATCAATATGAGGATAGGAGTTGCCTATCATCAATTTAACCAAGTCACTACACTATAGGCAAGACTTTGACGGGGGTCCCTTTGTAATATATGCTACACTGTAGACAAGACTTTGAGGGGGTCTCTTATATATGCTAAGCATCATCCATCCCTCTCCACAATGTATCCACATCCAGGCCCAGCATAATCCATCCATCCCTCCAGTATCCACATCCAGGCCCAGCATCACCCATCCATTCATCCATCCATCCCTCCAGTATCCACATCCACGCCCAGCATCACCTATCTATTCATCCATCAAGCCCTCCAGTATCCACATCCACGCCCAGCATCACCCATCCATTCATTCATCCATCCCTGCAGTATCCACATCCACGCACAGCATCATCCATCCATCCCTCCAGTCCCCACAATGTATCCACATCCACGCCCAGCATCATCCATCCATCCATCCATCCCTCCAGTCTCCACAATGTATCCACATCCACGCCCAGCAACATCCATCTATCCATTCCTCCAGTGTCCACAATGTGGGCAGATTCGGTGGGACGGCCAGTGGGCAGGCTCTGGGGAATGTTGGTGATCAGGCCCCGGGGGGGCCCAGGCCTAAAGCTGTATAAGGGGCCCCAAATTTCTGATGGCTGCTCTGCCGACTGGTGACAGTATGTAAAATAATAATAATAATATATTTTTTTTTATTTATTTTTTTTATTACATTTTTGTTCTTTTTTTGTAGCACCCTCTAGTGTAGTGTACTAAAAGTGTTCATAGGTTTTTTTTCTGTAGTGTAGGTAAATTGTTAGGCTTGGCTGCCAGCCAAGTCTGCGTTTTGAATTTGGGTCAGGGTGAGTGATCCAGGGAGCCTGGATGTCTCATCAGACAGCCAAGAATCTTACTGGAACCTTGGAGAAGTTTCCAAAAGAATGGTAGGGAGGTTAGGAGGAGCTGCCTGGAGTATTGAGACGGGCCCCAGCCAATCCCCAGCCAATGGGCTGGCAGTGGGAGGGCCCCTCTTAAATACTCAGAGTCAGGCCAGCAAGGCAGTGTGAAGTTCGGGTGAAAGCTGGAGATGGAGTGCTGAGGAGGCTGTCGGAGGCCCTTGAGGGTAGCCCCCTAGTCTGTGGGGGTTGACCTTGGGCCTGGGGCTCGGGTGCTAGAGGGATCCTCTCAAAACACATTGAGGAGTCCTGTCCAGAGGCACAGGAGGAAGAGTGAGGACAGCAGGAGAGAGTCAACACATCCAGGAGATCGACAGGGAGAAGACAGCTGGATGGCTGGTGAGTGTGGCAGTCTTGGAGGGCTGTGGGAAGTAGCCAGGA
Organism: Lithobates septentrionalis; assembly: GCA_037952835.1. Lineage (NCBI taxonomy): Eukaryota > Metazoa > Chordata > Amphibia > Anura > Ranidae > Lithobates > Lithobates septentrionalis. Next base: position 614,802 of record JBBDGP010001239.1, on the reverse strand, counting down.
GCGCTAGAGAAAGGGGCAGCTGCAGCCATGCTGGTTAGCAGTGCCTGAAGAAGTGGTGCTGTGATCAGCAGCTACAGGAATGTAACTGGACACTGGGACATTTTCTACTTTTTTAGTGCATTAGCTGTGATTGGGCAAAGCTAATCACATGGTAAAGATGTGTTGTGATTGGCCCTGTCTGTACCATGTGATCACTGTGACCAATCAAAGCTTGCAACACAATTGTATACAATGGATGGCATGAGAGGAAGCCATCCATTGTTTATAATTGTCATGTGATCTGCTGTGATTGGTCACAGCGATTACATGGTACTGGCAGTGGGCTGGTATAGTGATCAGTGATCGGTGACAGATCGCTCTGCTGCGTGGCCCCGCGAGAGGTGAGATTTGGAAGGGTGTCATATGATGTCCACTCAGAACAATGAAAGTCCAACCCAGACGTTATTTTGCTATATGTCGGGCAGGGACTGGTTAATGGAATTTTTTTCTTCAAAAACCAAAGTTTTCCAATTAACTATGTCTATTCAAAGCAGATAACCAGTGAGATCTGAACAATCTTTCAAAAAAAGTCTGCATGGAGGCAGACATATTCTCTACATACATTAATATTGGTTGCTGACCAGTATCAAGCAACTGTACAGAAGGAGCTACAGATACATCCTGTTTATTTAATTTAACTTTTTGATATTTTTCGACATAGCACAGTAGAGTCTTTTTAAAAATAGAAGGTATTTACATGTCTCATTCCTTTACATATCCAAAAACAGGAGGATTATTCCTTATTTCAGGACAATGGGTAAAGCCACGCAAATAATTATTCTATGCCTCAACAGCCAAATACACATTCAGAATGATGTACTGTATATAAATGCTATGCAAATATAGCCTATTATAGAGCCGTTTATTCAAAACTGCATACAGCTGTTTCAGGCTTTTAGGCCATCATCAGAGCAGTGTATGAAAGCAATGGCTTCCAAGGAGGAGGGTTGAGCCCCAATGAGACTGTATAACCTGTATAACCTTACAGGTTATGATGAGAAGGAACTAAAAGAAATAAAAAAAGTCCTTCAACCAGTGGCGGCAGGTGGTTTTTTGTTTGGGGGGGTGGCTAAAACTGAACCCCCCCCTCGCAGCAACTGTGAAGATGGCAGTGTATCCTGACTTCTCTGCCAAGGTCCAGTGCCGCCATGCCCAATTCAATAAGGCCATGCGTCAGCTACGAGTCAAACACCTGAAGTACGTATGTGTTGTACCCCGCCAGACTGTGCATAGTGGGAGATGATCGGGTGCACTTCTTTGAAGACCCTGAATCAGCGATCGCATGGCTGGAACACAGCCAGTGTGTAAACCAACCCCCACCATTATCCACGTGTCTACATGTCTTCATCTGTTGCTCTACTACGGGGCTGAAATGCCTATGCCATATTCGCCCTATCCTGCTGTCAAATTGGGCCCTACACCTGCACCCCATCCACCTCTCCCCTCCCCCCACCCCCCCCCCTTTTTTTTCTTCTTTCTATTAAAGCTGTGTACCCACGGGCAGACTTTTCAGCATCAAACATCCGACGGTCTTTCCGACGGACTTTCGAAAGAGTTACAACAGACTTTTGGACGACTGGATTTGCCCACACACGAACGGACTAAAGTCTGTTCGAATGTCCGTTGGTATGAATATGATGACTTACGAAGGGACTAGAATAAGGAAGTTCATAGCCAGTAGCCAATAGCTGCCCTTGCGTACTTTTTTTTCCGTCGGACTAGCATACAGACGAACGGATTTTTCTACCAGACTCGAGTCCCTCGGAAAGATTTGAAACATGTTCCAAATCTAAAGTCCGTCTGATTTTTGACAGAAAAAGTCTGCTGAAGGTCCGATGAAACCCACACACGGTCGGATTGTCCGACAGATTCGTGCGTACACGGCATTATAAGCACTAATTGCTGCTGCAAAATGGAACATTTTCCCATATGCCCTATCAGTTATTTCCCTATATCCACTTACTATATACAGTGCCTTGAAAAAGTATTCATACCCCTTGAAATTTTCCACATTTTGCCATGTTACAACCAAAAACGTAAATGTATTTTATTGGGATTTTGCGTAATAGACCAACACAAGGTGGCTCCTTAATTGTGAAGTGGAAGGAAAATGATAAATGGGTTTTAAATTTTTTTTACAAATAAATATGTGAAAAGTGGGGCGTGCATTTGTACTCAACACTTTGTAGAACCACCTTTTGCTGCAATTACAGCTGCAAGTCTTTTTGGGAATGTCTCTACCAGCTTTGCACATCTAGAAAGTGACTTTTTTGCCCAGTCTTCTTTGAAAATAGCCCAAGCTCTGTCAGATTGCATGGAGGGCGCCTGTGAACAGCAATTTTCAAGTCTTGCCACAAATTCTCAATTGGATTTAGGTCTCAGCTTTGACTGGGCCATTCTAACACATGAATATGCTTTGATCTAAACTATTGCATTGTAGCTCTGGCTATATGTTTAGGGTCGTTGCCCTGCTGGAAGGTGAACCTCCGCCCCAGTCTCAAGTCTTTTTGCAAACTCTAATGCCCCGTACACACGATAGGATTTTCCGACAACAAAACCGTGGATTTTTTTCCAAAGGATGTTGGCTCAAGCTTGTCTTGCATACGCACGGTCACACAAATGTTGTCGGAAATTCCGAATGTCAAGAACGCAGTGATGTACAAGACGTACGACGAGCCGAGAAAAATTAAGTTTGATAGCCAGTGCGGCTCTTCTGCTTGATTTCGAGCATGTGTGGACTTTTCTGTGTCGGAATTGTGCACACACGCTCGGAATTTCCGACAACAAGTTTTGTTGTCGGAAAATTTGAGAACCTGCTCTCAAACATTTGTTGGCGGAAATTCCGACAACAAATGTTCTATGGAGCATACACACGGTCTGACTTTCCGACAACAAGCTCACATCCAACATTTGTTGTCGGAAAATCCTATCGTGTGTACAGGGCATAACAGGTTTTCTTCTAAGATTGTCCTGTATTTAGCTCCATCCATCTTCTCATCAACTCTGACTAGCTCCCGTGTCTCTGCTGAAGAAAAGCATCCCCACAACATAATACTGCCACGTGTTTTGCGGTGAGAATGGCGTGTTCAGGGTGATGTGCAATGTTAGTTTTCTGCCACAAATAGTGTTTTGCTTTTAGGACAAAAAATTACATTTTGATCTCATCTGACCAGAGCACTTTCTTCCACATGTTTGCTGTGTCCCCCACATGGCTTCTTGCAAACTCCAAACAGGACTTCTTCAACAATGGCTTTCTTCCATAAAGGCCAGATTTTGGAGTGCATGACTAATAGTTGTCCTGTGGACAGATTCTTCCACCTGAGCTGTGGATCCCTGCAGCTCCTCCAGAGTTACCATGGGCCTCTTGGCTGCGTCTCTGATTAATGCTCTCCTTGAACCGCCTGTCAGTTTAAGTGGATGGCCACGTCTTGGTAGGTTTGCAGTTGTGCCTTACTCTTTCCATTTTCGGATAATGGATTGAACAATGCTCCGTGCGATGTTCAAAGCTTGGGATATTTTATTTATAACCTAACCCTGCTTTAAACTTCTCCATAACTTTATCCCTGGCCTGTCTGGTGTGTTCATTGGCCTTCATGATGCTATTTGTTTACTAAGGTTCTCTAACAAACCTCTGAGAGCTTCACAGAACAGTTGTATTTATACTAGGATTGAATTACACACAGGTGGACACTTTTTACTAATTAGGTGACTTCTGAGGGCAATTGGTTCCACTAGATTTTAGTTAGTTGAGGTATAAAGGGGCTGAATACAAATGCACGCCACACTTTTCAGATATTGTTTGTAAAAAAAATTGAAAACCATTTATCATTTTCCTTCCACTTCACAATTATGTACCAATTTGTATTGGTCTATCACATAAAATCCCAATAAAATATATTTACATTTTTGGTTGTAACATGACAAAATGTGGAAAATTTCAAGGGGTATGAATACTCTTTCAAGGCGCTGTAGATTTCATGCCCAATAAGAACACTGCTTTCAATTTAAGACATCTCTTTTTATATCTACAGGCTACCCACAAATCAGTTGGTTCCCGAGTGGTGGTTAGCTGGGATGCCGCCAAGCCGTTTGACTCAGTCGATTGGAAATACTTATGGAAGTGCCTTCGTAGTAGATATGGATTTGGCCCTAACTTCATAACATGGATCCAACTAATTCACCAAGCCAGAATTCAAGTACATGGTAAGATTTCTGACTCTTTCCCCATTAGAAGAGGTACGCGCCAGAAATGTCCGCTCTCCCCGTTGCTCTATGCTTTGCCTGTGGAACCATTGGCAATAGCCATCAGAGAACACCCAGAGATTAGAGGCCTAAGGTCAGGACCCTGGTAGAAACCATTAGTCTTTATGCAGACGATATGCTGTTGTACCTGGAGGATGCAGGTTACTCTTTATCTGCAGCTCTGAATCTCAATAAAAGCTTTGGGGCGTTCTCTGATCTACAAATTAACAGGGGTAAGTTTCAGATTTTCTCCCTAGACTCGGGTGCCCCAAATGTTGACCAAGCCCATTTTCCATTGCTACGAGCAAGCCAGATTAAGTACCTAGGAATTCAAACTGCCCTCCCAGAAGAATACACCAGATTGAACGTAGAACCTCTTTTCATGCTACTTAACGCTAAGACACAAACCTGGGCACGCTTACCCCTCAGGGTCATGGGTTGCATAAATTGGTAAACATGATTCTGCTACCTAAACTTCTGTATATTTTCGGATATTCACTAACCTATTTACTACTCTGGGTATTTAAAACTATGAACTCCATCCTCAACTCATTTGTTTGGGGTAACTCTCGCCACAAGCTATCATGGCATGCCCTGAAGAATCCCTAAAGACCTGGGTGGTACTGCCCTCCTAACGTCTAATACCTAGCCGCTCAATTGTCCCACTTTTTTATTTTGATAAGGAGGATAAACTCAGGTATCTCACTCTGGCATGCTCAGGAGCGCCTACTCGAACTGCACACCCTTTTCAGAACCTACTTAGAGACACATGGAATCTAAACAAAATGGGTGCATGCAAGGGTATTCATGCCCACACGCCACTATGGGGGAATTCAAATTGATCACTCAGTCTGATGTCGACCTCTGGATCATTCGAGGGCTATATATCTCTATATATCAACTTTTTACTTCCCCAATTCCATGTTCTTCCGCTTCCTCCAGCTTCGCCACCCTCTGCATTCCCGAATTGGGGATACTATCCCAGACTTAACCTCTCTATATTTATTGGACATCCTCCTAGGAGCAGACCCAATCTGCAGCTCAATCTTCTCTCATCTGCAGCATCAGACTTGGCTTTCAAGCAGAAAACCAGATGGGCGACGTACGTGGGGGAGCTGGAGGACAATGAGTGGTCGGATGTGTTAATATCCTGCAAACTGGTTTCCCCAAAACTCTCCATCAGACTTAGGCAATTATACATATTGCACAGATCTTACCTGACCCCCAGCTCGCTTAACTAGATACAAACCTCTATGGGATCTTTCCTGTCCTAAGTGTGGTGAACATAACAGTTCCTTCTATCACCTAATCTGGTCTTGGCCGGCCATTCAGAGCTACTGCGAACAAGTGATCAAATTCCCACATGATGAAATGGGCTCCCCATTAACCCTTTGCCCCAAACAATGTCTGCTAGGGGTACTCCCCAAACAAGAACAAAATAGACATAACCACATTTTCATGCAGGAAGCACTATACATGGCTAGACTGTTGATAGCTAGAAAATGGCTCCGGGCTGATGTACCGATTCTTCAGGAATGGATGGCGAATGTCAACCAGTCCCTACTGTATAAAAAGATGATATACACAAACAGAAACTGCCCTTCAAAATACCATAAAATTTGAGATCGCTGGTTAGAATTGGCATCTACATCCACAGAGCTGGACCTTGGGTTGACTGAACATCACCAACATACGTTAGGTTCTCATGCATATGTTTAAGGGCTTTCAACCTAAATGACATTTCACTAGTGCTCTTGTTTACATTTTAATCACCCTGAGGTATAATAATGTGGGTTATGTGTAACCATCTATTGATCATCCTTGTTTACTAAAACATGTTTTTTGTGAATGATCTATGTAACGATATTCTTTGTTCACCATGGAGCTTATGCAATGCTCTTAATTTTGTATACCTAATTTTTTTAATAAAAGTTTGTTGGATTAAAAAAAATTGGGGAATAAAGCATATATTTTGGGATATGTGATGGTATGAGACATGTGAATACTTTAGGTTTTAAGGAGACTTTACTGTGCTACACACTGATTCTGTTGGAGGGTTTTGGATCCCTTTGGTCCTTTCCCACCATAACCTGTAAGGTTATATTGTTTCGATATTTTGAGACAAAAATTCTACACGATAGTGCTGTTTCTCCCGTTTTTCTCCCTGTCTCTTCATCCCCTTTTTTTGGTGACCCCCAAAACATTTTTAGAATCTTGTGTACAGAGATACTTCAATTTTAGGGCATTGTCAAGGGTAGGAATTCTTTTATGCCGCGTACACACGATCGGACTTTCCGCCAACAAAACTGTGGATTTTTGTTCGAAGGTTGTTGGCTCAAACTTGTCTTGCATACACACGGTCACACAAATGTTGGGCAACAATTACGAACGTGGTTAACGCGGTGACGTACAACACGTACGATGAGCCAATAAAAAGGAAGTTCAATAGCCAGTGCACCACCCTTTGGGCTCCTTCTGCTAATCTCATGTTTATCTCGTGTTAGTAGAAGTTTGGTGAGAGACGATTCACGCTTTTCAGCCTCGTGCTTTTCAGTTCATTTCTGCTTTTTAGTTTGTGCTTGTCGGTTGGTATCTGTTCCTCAGTGCGTGCTGTCAGTTCGTTCCTGTCTTTCAGTGCGTTCAATTTATAGTTCGCTTCTGATTTTCAGTGCATTCTTGTCCGCTCATTTCTGATATTCAGCTCGTTCTTCTTAGGTCCTTTCTGATTTTCAGTCCGTTCTGTCAGTTCGTTCTGAGCAGCCGACCGTTTTCTAGCCATGTTGCGGTTAAACAGGGGGAGGAGGAGTTCTTAAGCCAAGAATTGGTTACTTAATCGTGACCAATTCTCTCATATGCCTTTGTTGCGGGAGCTCCAGGAGAATAATCCTGATGATTATCTCGGGGGGGGGACGGACCCCATCTTTCACCGTCTGTTGGCTTTGCTGTCCCCCTATATTACCAAGCAGGACACCTGCATGCGGCAAGCCATCACTCCCGAACAAAGGCTCGTCGCCACCTTGCGGTACTTGGCGATGGGGAGAAGTCTCCAGGATATCAATTTCACGACTGGGTTCTCCCCCCAGGCTCTGGGAATCATTATTCCAGACACCTGTTCTGCCATCATTCAGGTCCTGAAGAAGGACTATATTAAGGTAAGTTTTATCCTTTAACATCACATTCTATGTATTTAATGTTTGCTAATGTATTATATTTATTTCATCATTCCATAATTACCATGATTGTAATATGCTGTGAATGTCCCCTGTGTCTTCATGCATGCTAAAAGCTTTCAATGCTCCCTTTTTGTCCTTCATGTATATTTGCATTCACTAACCTCCCCAGCATGCTATCGTGGGCACATACACACATAGCCTAGTCACTTAACAATGTATTTTGTCAGCTCCATTGTAGTGCTTACCCTAAATACCCCCTAAAATGTGTTCAAATGTTACTGTTGTCCTTGAATTCAGGCAGAGTGCAAGAGGCTTTTTTTGGGGGCCAAAACTCATTTGGAACCCTCCCTCCGCCCAACCGCTAAGTCATCCGATACCAATACTCTATCTGCTGAGTGCTGAGTAATATGCAAGTGCCTGCCTGAATACTTTCAAATGGTACTGTTTAAAGTTTTGTTCTCCTATTATCTTGATAGGTAATTGCAGAATGTAAAAATGTCCTTCAATTTGGACAATGTGTAGTCATACTTTTGGATTATGACACTTCTTACCTGTCCAGTGGGCTGCCAACAGTGTAAGTAAGGAGGGGCTGGCCAAAGTGACACACATTATTTATGCTTTCAGCTCTCAATGAAGTGGAGATGGTTACCTGTCCAAAACATCTCCCCCCACCATAACATTTTTACAATGGGCCATCAGAGGGGGTGTGGAATCTGATAAGTGGACCTTATACTTTTGTCTTTAACCGCTTGCCGACCGCCTCGAGCCTATATACGTGAGCAGAATGGCACGGGCAGGCAAAATCACGTACCTGGTACGTGATTGCTTTCCCGCGGGCGGGGGGTCCGATCGGACCCCCCCGGTCAGCTTTTGGCTGGGAGCGTTCCGTAATGAGGGGGAGGCCATCCGATCATGGCCCCCCCCTGGCGATCGCTCCCAGCCAATGAGAAACATCCCCTGCCTGTGTATAGTACACACAGGCAGAGGATGTGATGTCATCTATCCTCGGCTCAGCAGTTTCCGTTCTGGCACCGAGGAGAGAAGACTTCACAGTGAGTGAACACACACACACACAGTAGAACATGCCAGGCACACATAACACCCCCGATCCCCCCCCCCCGATCACCCCCCAATCACCCCCCCCCCCCCTGTCACACTGACACCAAGCAGTGTTTTGTTTTTTTTCTGATTACTGCATGGTGTCAGTTTGTGACAGTTACTGTGGTAGGGCAGTTAATGTTAGCCCCCTTTAGGTCTAGGGTACCCCCCTAACCCCCCCTAATAAAGTTTTAACCCCTTGATCACCCCCTGTCGCCAGTGTCACTAAGCGATCATTTTTCTGATCGCTGTATTAGTGTCACTGGTGACGCTAGTTAGGGAGGTAAATATTTAGGTTCGCCGTCAGCGTTTTATAGCGACAGGGACCCCCATATACTATCTAATAAATGTTTTAACCCCTTGATTGCCCCCTAGTTAATCCTTTCACCACTGATCACCGTATAACCGTTACGGGTAACGCTGGTTAGTTCGTCTATTTTTTATAGTGTCAGGGCACCCGCCGTTTATTACCGAATAAAGGTTTAGCCCCCTGATCGCCCGGCGGTGATATGCGTTGCCCCAGGCAGCGTCAGATTAGCGCCAGTACCGCTAACACCCACGCACGCACCGTACACCTCCCTTAGTGGTATAGTATCTGAACGCATCAATATCTGATCCAATCAGATCTATACTAGCGTCCCCAGCAGTTTAGGGTTCCCAAAAACGCAGTGTTAGCGGGATCAGCCCAGATACCTGCTAGCACCTGCGTTTTGCCCCTCTGCCCGGCCCAGCACAGCCCACCCAAGTGCAGTATCGATCGATCACTGTCACTTACAAAACACTAAACGCATAACTGCAGCATTCGCAGAGTCAGGCCTGATCCCTGCGATCGCTAACAGTTTTTCTGGTAGCGTTTTGGTGAACTGGCAAGCACCAGCCCCAGGCAGTGTCAGGTTAGCGCCAGTACCGCTAACACCCACGCACGCACAGTACACCTCCCTTAGTGGTATAGTATCTGATCGGATCAATATCTGATCCGATCAGATCTATACTAGCGTCCCCAGCAGTTTAGGGTTCCCAAAAACGCAGTGTTAGCGGGATCAGCCCAGATACCTGCTAGCACCTGCGTTTTGCCCCTCTGCCCGGCCCAGCCCAGCCCACCCAAGTGCAGTATCGATCGATCACTGTCACTTACAAAACACTAAATGCATAACTGCAGCGTTCGCAGAGTCAGGCCTGATCCCTGCGATCGCTAACAGTTTTTTTGGTAGCGTTTTGGTGAACTGGCAAGCACCAGTGGCCTAGTACACCCAGGTCATAGTCAAACCAGCACTGCAGTAACACTTGGTGATGTGGCGAGTCCCATAAGTGCAGTTCAAGCTGGTGAGGTGGCAAGCACAAGTAGTGTCCCGCTGCCACCAAAAAGACAAACACAGGCCCGTCGTGCCCATAATGCCCTTCCTGCTGCATTCGCCAATCCTAATTGGGAACCCACCGCTTCTGCAGTGCCCGTACTTCCCCCATTCACATCCCCAACCAAATGCAGTCGGCTGCATGAGAGGCATTTTCTTTATGTCCTCCCGAGTACCCCTACCCAGCGAACCCCCCCAAAAAAGATGTTGTGTCTGCAGCAAACGCGGATATAGGTGTGACACCCGCTATTATTGTCCCTCCTGTCCTGACAATCCTGGTCTTTGCATTGGTGAATGTTTTGAACGCTACCATTCACTAGTTGAGTATTAGCGTAGGGTACAGCATTCCACAGACTAGGCGCACTTTCACAGGCTCTCCCAAGATGCCATCGCATTTTGAGAGACCCAAACCTGGAACCGGTTACAGTTATAAAAGTTACAGTTACAAAAAAAATTGTAAAAAAAAAAAAAAAAACACAAACAAAAATATAAAATAAAAAAAAATAGTTGTCGTTTTATTGTTCTCTCTCCCTCTATTCTCTCTATTGTTCTGCTCTTTTTTACTGTATTCTATTCTGCAATGTTTTATTGTTATTATGTTTTATCATGTTTGCTTTTCAGGTATGCAATTTTTTATACTTTACCATTTACTGTGCTTTATTGTTAACCATTTTTTTGTCTTCAGGTACGCCATTCACGACTTTGAGTGGTTATACCAGAATGATGCCTGCAGGTTTAGGTATCATCTTGGTATCATTCTTTTCAGCCATAGAAGAAGAACAACAATGGCGCCACTCTAAGTGCAGTATTAATAAGGAATTTTAATAAATCTTAAAAACAGGTACTCACAAAAGTACATGTATTCAGGCATGTAAGTGTTGGACAGGTGGTGCCAGGTGTCCCAGGGGTATGATCCGGTCACATCCTCAGATGTCGTTCCGCTTTGGAGACAGGCTGCGCTGCTGTATAGGCGGCAGATCCGGCCGCTGGAACGCACTGTGTGTGATGATCTGGAGGAGCGAAGGCACTTCCGGGTCCATGCAGGGGTAGCGAATAGGCGACGCGTTTGCGGAGCTACGCTCCTTCCTCAGGCCAGGCTCCTTCCTCAGGCGTAGCTCCGCAAACGCGTCGCCTATTCGCTACCCCTGCATGGACCCGGAAGTGCCTTCGCTCCTCCAGATCATCACACACAGTGCGTTCCAGCGTCCGGATCTGCCGCCTATACAGCAGCGCAGCCTGTCTCCAAAGCGGAACGACATCTGAGGATGTGACCGGATCATACCCCTGGGACACCTGGCACCACCTGTCCAACACTTACATGCCTGAATACATGTACTTTTGTGAGTACCTGTTTTTAAGATTTATTAAAATTCCTTTTTAATACTGCACTTAGAGTGGCGCCATTGTTGTTCTTCTTCTACAGTTTCCAGAGGATTGCTTCTTCTTTACCAACAGGGCTGCCTTCTACAACTGCTTTTATTGGACTTTAACCCAGTTTCTTTTTGGACTCTAACAGCTTATAGTTTGCTGTTTTTTAATTTTACAGTTCCAGATTGCTATTCATGATATTTGTTGTACAGCACTTAATCACCCCATATATTCTCAACCATTTGCAACTAGACTTTTTGGGGGGCATAGCTGTTTTCTGACTATATTGAAAATAGCGCTCACATCTACATGGTTTTTCTTTTCAGCCAGCAGTCGGCTTTCATGTAAAAGCAATCCTAGCAGCTAATTAGCCTCTAGACTGCTTTTACAAGCAGTGGGAGGGAATGCCCCCCACCGTCTTCCGTGTTTTTCTCTGGCTCTCCTGTCTCAACAGGGAACCTGAGAATGCAGCCGGTGATTCAGCCAGCTGACCATAGAGCTGATCAGAGACCAGAGTGGCTCCAAACATCTCTATGGCCTAAGAAACCGGAAGCTACGAGCATTTTATAACTTAGATTTCGCCGGATGTAAACAGCGCCATTGGGAAATTGGGAAAGCATTTTATCACACCGATCTTGGTGTGGTCAGATGCTTTGAGGGCAGAGGAGAGATCTAGGGTCTAATAGACCCCAATTTTTTCAAAAAAGAGTACCTGTCACTACCTATTGCTATCATAGGGGATATTTACATTCCTTGAGATAACAATAAAAATGATTTAAAAAAAAATTAAAGGAACAGTTTAAAAATAAGATAAAAGCAAAAAAATAATAAAGAAAAAAAAAAAAAGCACCCCTGTCCCCCCTGCTTTAGCGCTAAGGCGAACGCAAGCGTCGGTCTGGCGTCAAATGTAAACAGAAATTGCACCATGCATGTGAGGTATCACCACGAAGGTCAGATCGAGGGCAGTAATTTTAGCAGTAGACCTCCTCTGTAAATCTAAAGTGGTAACCTGTAAAGGCTTTTAAAGGCTTTTAAAAATGTATTTAGTTTGTCACCACTGCACGTTTGTGCGCAATTTTAAAGCAAGTCATGTTTGGTATCCATGTACTTGGCCTAAGATCATCTTTTTTATTTCATCAAACATTTGGGCAATATAGTGTGTTTTAGTGCATTAAAATTTAAAAAAGTGTGATTTTTCCCCAAAAAATGCATTTGAAAAATCGCTGCGCAAATACTGTGTGAAAAAAAAATGAAACACCCACCATTTTAATCTGTAGGGCATTTGCTTTAAAAAAATATATAATGTTTGGGGGTTCAAAGTAATTTTCTTGCAAAAAAAATAATTTTTTCATGTAATCAAAAAGTGTCAGAAAGGGCTTTGTCTTCAAGTGGTTAGAAGAGTGGGTGATGTGTGACATAAGCTTCTAAATGTTGTGCATAAAATGCCAGGACAGTTCAAACCCCCCCCATTTTGGAAAGTAGACACCCCAAGCTATTTGCTGAGAGGCATGTCGAGTCCATGGAATATTTTATATTGTGACACAAGTTGCGGGAAAGAGACAATTTTTTTTTTTGCACAAAGTTGTCACCAAATGATATATTGCTCAAACATGCCATGGGAATATGTGAAATTACACCCCAAAATACATTCTGTTGCTTCTCCTGAGTATGGGGATACCACATGTGTGGGACTTTTTGGGAGCCTAGCCGCGCACGGGACCCCGAAAACCAAGCACCGCCTTCAGGCTTTCTAAGGGCGTAAATTTTTAAATTCACTCTTTACTGCCTATCACAGTTTCGGAGGCAATGGAATGCCCAGGTGGCAAAAAAAAAACCCAAATGACCCCATTTTGGAAAGTAGACACCCTAAGCTATTTGCTGAGCGGTATAGTGAGTATTTTGCAGACCTCACTTTTTGTCACAAAGTTTTGAAAATTGAAAAAAGAAAAAAAAATGTTTTTCTTGTCTTTCTTCATTTTCAAAAACAAATGAGAGCTGCAAAATACTCACCATGCCTCTCATCAAATAGCTTGGGGTGTCTACTTTCCAAAATGGGGTCATTTGGGGGGGGGGGTTTTGTGCCACCTGGGCATTCCATGGCCTCCGAAACTGTGATAGGCAGTGAAGAGTGAAATCAAAAATTTACACCCTTAGAAATCCTGAAGGCGGTGATTGGTTTTCGGGGCCCCGTACGCAGCTAGGCTCCCAAAAAGTCCCACACATGTGGTATCCCCATACTCAGGAGAAGCAGCTAAATGTATTTTGGGGTGCAATTCCACATATGCCATTGGCCTGTGTGAGCAATATATCATTTAGTGACAATTTTGTGCAAAAAAAAATTTGTCACTTTCCCGCAACTTGGGTTAAAATATAAAATATTCCATGGACTCAACATGCCTCAAAGCAAATAGCTTGGGGTGTCTACTTTCCAAAATGGGGTCATTTGGGGGAGTTTTATGCCATCTGGGCATTTTTTGGCCTTCAAAACTGTGATAGGTAGTGAGGAGTAAAATCAAAAATTTACGCCCTTAGACATCCTGAAGGCAGTGATTGGTTTTCGGGGCCCCGTACGCGGCTAGGCTCCCAAAAAGTCCCACACATGTGGTATCCCCATACTCAGGAGAAGCAGCTAAATGTATTTTGGGGTGCAATTCCACATATGCCCATGGCCTGTGTAAGCAATATATTATTTAGTGACAACTTTTTGTAATTTTTTTTTTTTTTTGTCATTATTCAATCACTTGGGACAAAAAAAATGAATATTCAATGGGCTCAACATGCCTCTCAGCAATTTCCTTGGGGTGTCTACTTTCCAAAATGGGGTCATTTGTGGGGGTTTTGTACTGCCCTGCCATTTTAGCACCTCAAGAAACGACATAGGCAGTCATAAATTAAAGGCTGTGTAAATTCCAGAAAATGTACTCTAGTTTGTAGGCGCTATAACTTTTGCGCAAACCAATAAATATACACTTATTGACATTTTTTTTTACCAAAGACATGTGGCCGAATACATTTTGGCCTAAATGTATGACTAAAATTGAGTTTATTGGATTTTTTTTTAGAACAAAAAGTAGAAAATATCATTTTTTTTCAAAATTTTCGGTCTTTTTCCGTGTATAGCGCAAAAAATAAAAACGGCAGAGGTGATCAAATACCATCAAAAGAAAGCTCTATTTGTGGGAAGAAAAGGACGCTAATTTCGTTATTTACTTAGGTTGGCCAAGAATGTTTGTGTCTAATCTGCTTGCAATGTTATGTGCAAAAGTACTATTTTTTTTCTTGTTTGACTCCACAGTTTCCTTCCAACCCACAGGAATGGCAGACTGTGGCCTCCCAATTCAACCAGCAGTGGGACTTTCCCAACTGCGGTGGTGCAAGAGATGGGAAGCATGTCCAGATCATCCCACCCCCCAACTCGGGGTCATACTACTTCAATTACAAGGGGTGCAGTAGTATTGTGATGTTTGCGGTGGTGTCGGTGACTTATGAGTTCCTCTATCTGGACGTGGGGAAGAATGGCCGTCTGTCTGATGGAGGAGTCAACGCCCAGACAGAATTTTACAGGCGTCTCCAGAATGGTAGCTTGGGATTGCCTCCTCCAGCGGATAACGTTGTGGGCGTCCCATTTGTTTTTGTTGTGGATGAGGCCTTTGTGCTGGGGAAGCATTTGATGAGGCAGTTCCCCATGAGGACCCTGAACCCGGAGCAGAGGGTCTTTAACCACTTCAGCCCCGGAAGGTTTTACCCCCTTCCTGACCAGAGCACTTTTTACAATTCGGAACTGCGTCGCTTTAACTGCTAATTGCGCGGTCATGCAATGCTGTACCCAAACAAAATTTGCGTCCTTTTCTTCCCACAAATAGAGCTTTCTTTTGATGGTATTTGATCACCTCTGCCATTTTTATTTTTTGCGCTATACACGGAAAAATACCGAAAATTTTGAAAAAAAATGATATTTTCTACTTTTTGTTCTAAAAAAAATCCAATAAACTCAATTTTAGTCATACATTTAGGCCAAAATGTATTCAGCCACATGTCTTTGGTAAAAATGTCAATAAGTGTATATTTATTGGTTTGCGCAAAAGTTATAGCGCCTACAAACTAGGGTACATTTTCTGGAATTTACACAGCCTTTAATTTATGACTGCCTATGTCGTTTCTTGAGGTGCTAAAATGGCAGGGCAGTACAAAACCCCCACAAATGACCCCATTTTGGAAAGTAGACACCCCAAGGAAATTGCTGAGAGGCATGTTGAGCCCATTGAATATTCATTTTTTTTGTCCCAAGTGATTGAATAATGACAAAAAAAAAAATTACAAAAAGTTGTCACTAAATGATATATTGCTCACACAGGCCATGGGCATATGTGGAATTGCACCCCACAATACATTTAGCTGCTTCTCCTGAGTATGGGGATACCACATGTGTGGGACTTTTTGGGAGCCTAGCCGCGTACGGGGCCCCGAAAACCAATCACTGCCTTCAGGATTTCTAAGGGCGTACATTTTTGATTTTACTCCTCACTACCTATCACAGTTTTGAAGGCCATAAAATGCCCAGATGGCATAAAACCCTCCAAATGACCCCATTTTGGAAAGTAGACACCCCAAGCTATTTGCTTTGAGGCATGTTGAGTCCATGGAATGTTTTATATTTTGACACAAGTTGCGGGAAAGTGACACATTTTTTTTTTTTTTTTGCACAAAGTTGTCACTAAATGATATATTGCTCACACAGGCCATGGGCATATGTGGAATTGCACCCCAAAATACATTTAGCTACTTCTCCTGAGTACGGGGATACCACATGTGTGGGACTTTTTGGGAGCCTAGCCGCGTACGGGGCCCCGAAAACCAATCACCGCCTTCAGGATTTCTAAGGGTGTAAATTTTTGATTTCACTCTTCACTGCCTATCACAGTTTCGGAGGCCATGGAATGCCCAGGTGGCACAAACCCCCCCAAATGACCCCATTTTGGAAAGTAGACACCCCAAGCTATTTGCTGAGAGGCATGGTGAGTATTTTGCAACTCTCATTTGTTTTTGAAAATAAAGAAAGACGAGAAAAAAATTTTTTTTTTCTTTTTTCAATTTTCAAAACTTTGTGACAAAAAGTGAGGTCTGCAAAATACTCACTATACCTCTCATCAAATAGCTTGGGGTGTCTACTTTCCAAAATGGGGTCATTTGGGGGTTTTTTTGCCACCTGGGCATTCCATGGCCTCCGAAACTGTGATAGGCAGTGAAGAGTGAAATCAAAAATTTACGGCCTTAGAAAGCCTGAAGGCGGTGCTTGGTTTTCGGGGTCCCGTGCGCGGTTAGGCTCCCAAAAAGTCTCACACATGTGGTATCCCCGTACTCAGGAGAAGCAGCAGAATGTATTTTGGGGTGTAATTTCACATATTCCCATGGCATGTTTGAGCAATATATCATTTAGTGACAATTTTGCGCAAAAAAAAATAAAAAATTGTCTCTTTCCCGCAACTTGTGTCACAATATAAAATATTCCATGGACTCGACATGCCTCTCAGCAAATAGCTTGGGGTGTCTACTTTCCAAAATGGGGTCATTTGGGGGGGTTTTGAACTGTCCTGGCATTTTATGCACAACATTTAGAAGCTTATGTCACACATCACCCACTCTTCTAACCACTTGAAGACAAAGCCCTTTCTGACACTTTTTGATTACATAAAAAAATAATTTTTTTTGCAAGAAAATTACTTTGAACCCCCAAACATTATATATTTTTTTAAAGCAAATGCCCTACAGATTAAAATGGTGGGTGTTTCATTTTTTTTTTTCACACAGTATTTGCGCAGCGATTTTTCAAACGCATTTTTTGGGGAAAAAACACACTTTTTTAAATTTTAATGCACTAAAACACACTATATTGCCCAAATGTTTGATGAAATAAAAAAGATGATCTTAGGCCGAGTACATGGATACCAAACATGACATGCTTTAAAATTGCGCACAAACGTGCAGTGGCGACAAACTAAATACATTTTTAAAAGCCTTTAAAAGCCTTTACAGGTTACCACTTTAGATTTACAGAGGAGGTCTACTGCTAAAATTACTGCCCTTGATATAACGTTCGCGATGATACCTCACATGCATGGTGCAATTGCTGTTTACATTTGACGCCAGATCGACGCTTGCATTCGCCTTAGCGCGAGAGCAGGGGGGACAGGGGTGCTTTTTTTTTTTTTTTTTTTTTTTTCTTTATTATTATAATTTTTTTTGTCTTATTTTTAAACTGTTCCTTTCATTTTTTTTTTTTTTTAAATCATTTTTATTGTTATCTCAGGGAATGTAAATATCCCCTATCATAGCAATAGGTAGTGACAGGTACTCTTTTTTGAAAAAATTGGGGTCTATTAGACCCTAGATTTCTCCTCTGCCCTCAAAGCATCTGACCACACCAAGATCGGTGTGATAAAATGCTTTCCCAATGGCGCTGTTTACATCCGGCGAAATCTAAGTCATAAAATGCTCGTAGCTTCCGGTTTCTTAGGCCATAGAGATGTTTGGAGCCACTCTGGTCTCTGATCAGCTCTATGGTCAGCTGGCTGAATCAACGGCTGCATTTTCAGGTTCCCTGTTGAGACAGGTGAGCCAGAGAAAAACACGGAAGACATTGGGGGGGGGGCATTCCCTCCCACTGCTTGTAAAAGCAGTCTAGAGGCTAATTAGCCGCTAGGATTGCTTTTACATGAAAGCCGACCGCTGGCTGAAAAGAATGATACCAAGATGATACCTAAACCTGCAGGCATCATTCTGGTATAACCACTCAAAGTCGTGAATGGCGTACCTGAAGACAAAAAAATGGTTAACAATAAAGCACAGTAAACGGTAAAGTATAAAAAATTGCATACCTGAAAAGCAAACATGATAAAACATAATAACAATAAAACATTGCAGAATAGAATACAGTAAAAAAGAGCAGAACAATAAAGAGAATAGAGAGAGAGAGAGAGAACAATAAAACGACAACTATTTTTTTTTATTTTATATTTTTGTATGTGTTTTTTTTTTTTTGTTTTTTTTTTACACTTTTTTTTGTAACTAACTTTTATAACTGTAACCGGTTTCAGGTTCGGGTCTCTCAAAATGCGATGGCATCTTGGGAGACCCTGTGAAAGTGTGTCCTAGTCTGTGCAATGCTGTACCCTACACTAATACTCAACTAGTGAATGGTAGCGTTCAAAACATTCACCAATGCAAAGACCAGGATTGTCAGGACAGGAGGGACAATAATAGCGGGTGTCACGCCTATATCCGCGCTTGCTGCAGACACGACATCTTTTTTGGGGGGGTTCGCTGGGTAGGGGTACTCGGGAGGACATAAAGAAAATGCCTCTCATGCAGCCGACTGCATTTGGTTGGGGATGTGAATGGGGGAAGTACGGGCGCTGCAGAAGCGGTGGGTTCCCAATTAGGATTGGCGAATGCAGCAGGAAGGGCACTATGGGCACGACGGGCCTGTGTTTGTCTTTTTGGTGGCAGCGGGACACTACTTGTGCTTGCCACCTCACCAGCTTGAACTGCACTTATGGGACTCGCCACGTCACCAAGTGTTACTGCAGTGCTGGTTTGACTACGACCGGGGTGTACTAGGCCGCTGGTGCTTGCCAGTTCACCAAAACGCTACAAAAAAACCTGTTAGCGATCGCAGGGATCAGGCCTGACTCTGCGAACGCTGCAGTTATGCGTGTAGTGTTTTGTAAGTGTAAGTGATCGATCGATACTGCACTTGGGTGGGCTGGGCTGGGCCGGGCAGAGGGGCAAAACGCAGGTGCTAGCAGGTATCTGGGCTGATCCCGCTAACACTGCGTTTGTGGGAACCCTAAACTACTGGGGACGCTAGTATAGATCTGATCAGATCAGATATTGATCCGATCAGATACTATACCACTAAGGGAGGTGTACGGTGCGTGCGTGGGTGTTAGCGGTACTGGCGCTAACCTGACGCTGCCTGGGGCTGGTGCTTGCCAGTTCACCAAAACGCTACCAAGAAAACTGTTAGCGATCGCAGGGATCAGGCCTGACTCTGCGAACGCTGCAGTTATGCGTTTAGTGTTTTGTAAGTGACAGTGATCGATCGATACTGCACTTGGGTGGGCTGGGCCGGGCGGAGGGGCAAAACGCAGGTGCTAGCAGGCAGTGCTGGGACAAGGCCATTTGGTGCCCAGGGCGAAGATGGCAAACTGCGCCCCCCCCCCCCCCCGGTTTTAATAAAGAATCAATGTCGTTTCAAAACAAGAATATACTTAAAACAATACAAGTTCAATTATGTTTAATGCGATAGAAACAGAGTTCACTCACACATTTTAATATGTATTTTTATTTTTATACCAAATATTGGGGTATTGCAGAGTATTGGGGGCTATTGCAGATTATTGCAAAGTATTGTGGGGTATTGCGGGGTATTGCAGGGTATTGCGGGGTATTGCAGGCTATTGCACAGTATTGTGGGGTATTGCAGAGTATTGCACAGTATTGTGGGGTATTGCAGAGTATTGTACAGTGTTGCGGGATATTGCAGAGTATTGAACAGTATTGTGGGGTATTGCAGAGTATTGCACAGTATTGTGGGGTATTGCAGAGTATTGGGGGCTATTGCAGAGTATTGCACAGTATTGCGGGGTATTGCAGAGTATTGTGGGGTATTGCAGAGCATTGCACAGTATTGTGGGGTATTGCAGAGTATTGCACAGTATTGTGGGGTATTGCAGAGTATTGCGGGGTATTGCAGAGTATTGCACAGTGTTGCGGGGTATTGCAGAGTATTTCGGGGTATTGCAGAGTATTGCACAGTGTTGCGGGGTATTGCAGAGTATTTCGGGGTATTGCAGAGTATTGCACAGTGTTGCGGGGTATTGCAGAGTATTTCGGGGTATTGCAGAGCATTGCACAGTGTTGTGGGGTATTGCAGAGTATTGCACAGTATTGTGGGGTATTGCAGAGTATTGTGGGGTATTGCAGAGCATTGCACAGTATTGTGGGGTATTGCAGAGTATTGGGGGCTATTGCAGAGTATTGCACAGTATTGCGGGGTATTGCAGAGTATTGTGGGGTATTGCAGAGCATTGCACAGTATTGTGGGGTATTGCAGAGTATTGCACAGTATTGTGGGGTATTGCAGAGTATTGCGGGGTATTGCAGAGTATTGCACAGTGTTGCGGGGTATTGCAGAGTATTTCGGGGTATTGCAGAGTATTGCACAGTGTTGCGGGGTATTGCAGAGTATTTCGGGGTATTGCAGAGTATTGCACAGTGTTGCGGGGTATTGCAGAGTATTTCGGGGTATTGCAGAGCATTGCACAGTGTTGTGGGGTATTGCAGAGTATTGCACAGTATTGTGGGGTATTGCAGAGTATTTCGGGGTATTGCAGAGCATTGCACAGTATTGTGGGGTATTGCAGAGTATTTCGGGGTATTGCAGAGCATTGCACAGTATTGTGGGGTATTGCAGAGTATTGTGGGGTATTCAGCAGTGGTGGTCACTGGTCATTAACCTCGCCTCAGCCTCCTCCCCTCCCCCAATCAAGCCATTTATTAATCTGTTTTTTAGTGTTTACTTACACAAGTTCAGACTCAGAAGTTATGAGTCTGAACTTGTGTAAGTAAACACTAAAAAAACAGATTAATAAATGTCTGGATTGGGGGGAGGGGAGGAGGCTGAGGCGAGGTTAATGACCAGTGACCACCACTGCTGAATATCTGAGTCAGAACACTGGCACTGCGCTCTTCTACCTTCCAGATCGAATCCAGCCTGAGCCAGCCAGCCAGCAGCTCCTCAGCTCGGCTCCGCTTGAGATAACAGACAGCGCGCCGACACGACACAGCTCAGCTCAGGTCAGCTCTCAGCTCTCAGCTCACAGCTCCCGCGCTCCTCTCTGCGTCCTCCCACCTCGCCTCCGGCCGTGAGTGACGTCACGGCGCTGGCAGAGACTACGGGACTCCTCCGCAGGGGAGTAAACAGTGTAGTTGTGTGCTGAGGGAAGGGAAGGGAGGATCATGCAGGAGCGCACAGCTGCGCCCCCCCCCCTATACCAAATGGTACCGCCCAGGGCACGTGCCCTCTCCGCCCCTGCCTTGTACCGGCCCTGCTAGCAGGTATCTGGGCTGATCCCGCTAACACTGCGTTTTTGGGAACCCTAAACTGCTGGGGACGCTATTATAGCTCTGATATTGATCCGTACAGATACTATACCACTAAGGGAGGCGTATGCTGCGTGCGTGGGTGTTAGCGGTACTGGCGCTAATCTGACGCTGCCTGGGGCGACGCATATCACCGCCGGGCGATCAGGGGGCTAAACCTTTATTCGGTAATAAACGGCGGGTGCCCTGACACTATAAAAAATAAACAAACTAACCAGCGTCACCCGTAACAGTTATACGGTGATCAGTGGTGAAAGGGTTAACTAGGGGGCAATCAAGGGGTTAAAACATTTATTAGATAGAATATGGGGGTCCCTGACGCTTTAAAACGCTGACGGCGAACCTAAATATTTACTTCCCTAACTAGCGTCACCAGCGACACTAATACAGCGATCAGAAAAATGATCGCTTGGTGACACTGGTGACAGGGGGTGATCAAGGGGTTAAAACTTTATTAGGGGGGGTTAGGGGGGTACCCTAGACCTACAGGGGGCTACCACTCACTGCCCTACCACTTCTAACAGTCACAAACTGACACCAATCAGTAATCAGAAAAAAAAAAAATACTGCTTGGTGTCAGTTTGTGACAGGGGGGGGGTGATTGGTGGGGGATCGGGGGGGGGATCGGGGTGTTTTATGTGCCTGGCATGTTCTACTGTGTGTGTTTGTGTTTTGTGCACTCACATGTCTTCTCTCCTCGGCGCTGGAACGGAAACTGCAGAGCCGAGGAGAGATGACATCACATCCTCTGCCTGTGTGAAACTACACACAGGCAGGGGAGGATTCCGATTGGCTGGGGGGGGGCCACGATCGGATGGTCTCCCCCTCGCCTCCCAACGCTCACAGTCAAAAGCTGACCGCCGCTGGCACCGGGGGGGGTCCGATTTGACCCCCCGCCCGCGGGAGGCAGATCACGTATGGGAACGTGATTCTGCCTGCCCGTGCCATTCTGCCGCAGTATATCTGCGTTAGGCGGTCGGCAAGTGGTTAACTACCGGCTGGCCAGTGCCAGAAGAGTGGTCTGGAATGCCTTTGGCATAATGGCCAGCCAGTTCCGGCTTCTCCAAATGGCCATAAACATACAAAAAATACAAACTGCACCACATAATTTTAAGCTGCTGCATTCTACATAATTTTCTGCGTAAGAATGCAGCCAACTATCTGGCCTCAGTTGCGACTGAGTAGCGGCTTTTCACCTGCAGAAACAATGGCGGCACTGGAAACTGGTGGTCCTGGCTTGCCCCCCCCAAAGCGCCAGCGAAGTA
The DNA here is from genome assembly GCA_037952835.1 of Lithobates septentrionalis. Classification (NCBI taxonomy): domain Eukaryota; kingdom Metazoa; phylum Chordata; class Amphibia; order Anura; family Ranidae; genus Lithobates; species Lithobates septentrionalis. The sequence goes on along the minus strand of JBBDGP010001239.1, from coordinate 592,101 downwards.
CGGCAAAGCTATGTGGAGTACTTCGTGGGTAAGGGGCAAGTGATATACCAGAGAATCTGGAAGCTCTGTAAAATATTTTTTTTCTGAAAAACTAAACTCATATTTCATTTGATTTATTGCTTGTGTTATTTATCCCATGAGTAAGTCCTTGTGATCAAACATGTCGGGGGCGTGGCTGTACGTCAATCAACATCATTGAGGCAGGATGTTGCTTGACACACCAGCAAGTTGACGAGCAGGTTTAGATCCAGGACCAAGGGAGGGGTGAGATTCAACCTTATGCCTGCACACCTTGGGTCCGCCGTGGCCGTTTTATCCGCTGCTCTGGAGACTTTGAAAGGCTTACCTTAGTCACTTTTGCTGTCTTTTAACTTGTACCATGTGAGTTTAAATCTTGAAGGCTGTTTAGTGTTTTCATTAAAGCTTTGTTTACGGTATTACACTATTGGTACACTTTTTTATTCACATGTGGAGATTATATGAGACGCACGGCTGGAGTTCGGATGCTTGCTCTAAAACCCTATCCATGTGGTTTAAATGCACTTTAGCCTAACATGAGAATGTAGACATTGGAATTCGGTGAGTGCGTTTCTTTAGGGGAGTGGAATCACAGACACATTGGTGTGGTGAATGGATTAAGAGATCTTCACATCGACTATAGATCCTCTTCAATACTTTATGGGTTTTATTTTTTATATTTTGGATACTTTTTTTTTTTGTTCTTTTGTATCTTCACTAGCTACATCATATCACTTCACTTGTCACAGGGTGTTTAGTGCTATTTGTCAATTTAGTGCTTTAGCATTTATTATATTTTAGCACATGTCAGTTATATTCTCATTTGTAAATTGTGAGTCACATGTCACTTTAGGGGATTTAATACTCCTTGTGCACAAACATTTAGCGCCGCTATTTTGACTTTGTGTCATTATCCCAGCTTGACCAGTAGTTAAAATTCAGCTTTTATATTTGATCTTTTTAAGTGGCAGCTTCCACATACTCTGTATCTATCCAGAGGCGCAGTGGCCGTATTTTGAGTAGTGGCGCCTTTTTCTCAATAATACCCACATTACATAGGTTCTCCAATGGCCTTTTATTTTTGGCGATTTTCTTCAATAGTGCAAACGTAACTGATTTGATACATGAGCTAGCAATCTCTTCTTCAGCTAACTATTATGTTATGCTGTGGGTCTGCTACACACACACAATGTTTTTGTTGTTAATGTATTAATGATAAAAATATTCATCCTTTTCAACTCCATGAATTCATTGCTTGTAGTCCCTAAAATGGCATGATTTTGGCAAATTTTACAGCACAGTGGGGGTTAATTACTAAAGGCAAATCCACTTTGCACTACAAGTGCACTGAGAGTGCACTTGTAGTGCAAAGTGGATTTGCCTTTAGTAAATAACCCCCATTGTCACTGTAACTACACCAACTTACTAAAAAAAACTGGTATTGAGCATTGAAAGAAGAAGCCACACATTGTTGAGTATAAAACATTTTACTCCAAGCACATTCACATGTGCATTTTATAAAAGGGTTTTTTAACAAACCAACATCTTTGGTGTATAACATGTATGTTTGACAGTATATAGCCTTTTTTGTGGCTAAACAGGCATCTTTAAAACCATGACATACACATCCCCAACTCAGGAACTTACAAAGTTCAACTTTGATAAAGTGAAGGCCATATGAGACATTAGTATGTCAAAACTGTGCTGATTTTGCCTTCATCAGATGGGGTGATCTCACCCCTGTAAAAGCCAAATTTTGAAGATGCACACAAATCGGGACTCAAAATATGGATTTCCCTCATGATCCTATGCCTAAAATGCGTGTCTTTTCCCTACATCTATTTTTCTAAAGCTACAAAACACAGTGTGTCAACATGTGCTATCTGCCATCATGGGATGTCAATGTACGCGTTTTGTGGGTGCAACCCCTTCCTCAAAACTAAAGTAGATGAGAGGAAGGGGTTGTACCCCCAAAACACGCCCATTGATCCCCCACAATGTGAGCTAGCACATGTTGACACACTGAGCCTTATTTCAGAAAGGACAATCCACTTTGCCCTACAAGTGCACTTTCAAGTTTCAAAGTGGTTTTGCTTTTTTGAAATAAGCCACAGTGTGTCAACATGTGCTAGCTCCCATCATGGAGGATCAATGAATGTGTTTCGGGGGTGCAACCCCTTCCTTTCACCTACTTTAGTTTCGAGGGAGGGGTTGCACCCACAAAACGCGTACATTGATATCCTATGATGGCAGATAGCACATGTTGACACACTGTGTGCATCTTCAAAATTTGGCTTTGCAATTACTTTAAAACTTTTAAAAAACGTAAAAAAATAACAACAAAATTTACATTCTTTGGGGGTTTAGATTTTGCATAAAATATCAATGATGTTGCTCAGTCTTTTTTGAACATCATTGATATTTTGCTTCAGCTTTTCTAAATCCGGATTGCACACCATGATCTCAATGGTGAGGACTTGTGCACTTGCACTGCTGAAGTGAGTTTCTTCTTCCACAACATCCACATCACCTAAAAATAAAAAAACACACCATGTATTATAAATATACAGGCATCCACCTATTACCTGAAGCTGTGGTCTCAGATACTGACCTGTTGTGGACATCATTTCGACCACTTCCTGAACCTCTGCATCCCCGTCCTCAGGTTCTGCATCCATATGCTTAGGTTGTTTGCTGAGTTCCCCTTCTTCAGGAGTTGTGGGGTTTTTGGAGTCCCCAGATGTCCCGATTCTTTTCTCCCCTATGTGAACACAAAAAAGGTATACTTAGCAGACAGATATTTGAGGCAAGAAATAGTAATATGAAACATTGCATGGAAGTGTCGTCCAATTGTCTGTTTTGGCAGAGTTCCAAGCTGAAGAAATTATTTTTTCTCTTTCCAAAGCTGGAATACTTACCTGTTTTGTGCAAGTTTCACACATGGAGAGACCCCTAGTATCCACTGGAGCACCTGCGTGGGACACCATAAAAAGGTTGTTATGGTGTCCCACACTAGTGCTCCTGCGTCCAGATGTGTAAACAGCTGCTCAGTGTCCTCTCCTTACACTGAATCAAGTTGGTATTTCATTATAGTTTCAAACACATCTAGACAACAATGTAATAAACTTCTTTTAACCCAAATAGGCATTAACAAATTGCATCTGCCAAAAACGTTGTATTAGTGGTCAAAGGAACGATGTTTAATATGAACGATTACTGAACCTCAAACTTGGCGTTTTAAACTGTACAACAGTAAAGAACAGCACATGTTCCAGCACGAAAGTAATAATAATAATAGGAACACACAACAAATACTTACATTTTTGCAGCATTTTCCTGATCCTTCTATACTGATCCTGCTCCCTCAATTTCAGAAGTCCTGTGCAGACTTCTCACAACTTTAGTCAAGATATTGGCCTTTCTCACATTTGGGTTTCTGTACGGTCCATAATTCCCATCATAGTCTGCCCTCTTCAAGATGTCCACCATCTCCACCATCTCTTCAAAGAACATATTTGAGTCCTTATATCTCCTCCTGGAACTGGAACTGCCTTGCTTCAGGCTTTTCTCGTCATTGCTGATAACAGCACACACCTGCTGTGTCTCCGCCATGTGCTCTCCCACTGCCCCGAATGAGAAGAGGCGGGGAATACACTAGAAAGAAGGACAGGGGCGGAGTTTGACGCATGTGCAGTGTATATAAAGCATAACACGCGGGTGCCGTACGTACGATCTGTGAGTGGAGGACGGAGGATCGTAAGCGCCGATAGTGCAAACGAAGGTACAATTGTAACTTGGGGCATCAGTGGTTAGTGACCTATACTGCTTATAGATTGAGGCCTATATTGGGACAAGATTAGGAGAGTTTAGCCTGACATTAGGGTTTGTCTTGTGTTGTATCTTGCAGCTAAAATGGTGGATAAATTCACAGACCCGGACTTCCTGCCCAAATTCCTAGACATGTACAGGGAGCTGCCATGTCTCTGGCAAATGCAAAGTAGGAACTACTCGAACAAGCAAAAGAGGAAGGCAGCGATGGATAAACTGTTGGAATTGGTGAAGCGGGTGTATACCACGGCAGACATCAACTATTTGAAGGCCAAAATTGGTAGCCTGAGGAGCACATATAATAGGGAGCACAAGAAGGTCCAGGATTCCATGAGATCCGGAGCAGCAGCAGATGACGTATATGTACTCAGGCTGTGGTACTACAACAGACTGCGTTTTTTGTCAGACCAGACGGAACACAGGCCATCACTATGTACACTTTGTTTAACACTTCCTTACACATCAGCTGAGGCTCCTGAAGTCCAACCTGGGCCTTCCACCCAGGAAAATATGGAGGAGCCCAGCTTGAAACAGGTATAGCATTGTTGAACATATTTCTTGTCAAAAATTGAATGATGTTAACTAGATGTTATTGATCACTAATTTCTGATTTGTCAAAATGGTTTACATATCAATAGACAGTAGTAGCCAAAAATGATTGGGACAAGAATGAAAAATGCTGGGGTCAGAAGGATAGTCTTTTCTATTTGGTAACATTCAATTTGCAACATTCATGAGCTCAAAATTGTGTGTGATTGATGACAAAAAAACTAAAACTATGTACCATTTTCATACACAAGAAAGTATCAGCCAGGAGGTGGCCGTGGCAAGCAGCCTGACAGAAACCCAGGTTCCTCCCCTCCACCCTCCAACCAAAAGGACCAGGAAGGCGAGGAACCTGGAGGAGCCCGCGACTGTTTTCCTTCGCCAGGCTACTGCGGCACTTAGCACGACCCCTGGTGGCCACGAGGCATTTGGCTGTTTCACAGCATGCAAGCTTGAACACATGGAGGAGGGCCAACGCACGATCTGTGAGGAAATCATTCTGCAGGCCCTAAACAAGGGGACGAGGGGTGAACTAACAACTCAAACCCACCTGTGTGATTTGGACTATACTCCTCCACCACCTCCAGCAACACCACCAACACCACAGCCACCCAACCCACCACAGCAGCATGGAAGGAAGCGTGGAAGGAAGTGTTGAGAGTGATGGCCTGGGTTTGGTGTGGTCTGGCAAAAAATGCAGGCTGTTCTAAGAGCACAGCCTCAGGACATATATGTCATCTGCTGCTGCTCCAAATCTCTCGGAGTCCTGGACCGTATTGTGCTCCCTATTAAATGGACTCCTCAGGTTACCAATTTTGACAGTCAAATAATTGATGTCTGCCCTGGGGTACAAAGGCTTCACCAACTCCAACTGTTTCTCCAGCGTTGCCTTCCACTTCATTTTGTTATGACCCCTATTAAATTTCTAATTTTTTTTGACATATACTTGGCTATGTGTTTTACTTCAAAAAAGACAGTTTGTTTGTGAGTAGGCAGGTACATTTCAAAAATACAATGTCAAATTAACAAGGGACACTAACATAGTTGTATCTTTGATGTTCAAAAATACAAGATAATAATGGTGTCGTGGTAACTTGACACACAAAAGGAAAAAAAAAATTATGGAGATCACTAGAAAAAAATAATTATTCTGGAGATCACGAGAAAAAAAATGGAGATCACTACTATAAAAAAAAGATTATTCTGGTGATCACGAGATAAAAAAATATATATATTATTCTGGAGATCACGAGAAAAAAAAATGGAGATCACTACTATAAAAAAAAAAAAAGATTCTTCTGGAGATCACGAGATAAAAAAAAAAGATTATTCTGGAGATCACGAGAAAAAAAACAACAAAAACAAATATTATTCAGGTGCTCATGAGAAATAATAAAAAATCCATTTGTCAGAACTCTGTGAATATCAGCAGAAAAGCAACTTCATTATTATAGCATTATAAAGAAGAAGAGAATGTTCTGCAGTGAGAGATTTCATAATTTGCCGCGTGACAAATGTGATATCTCCATTACGAACGCTAGTTTTACAAGACCGAGCGCTTCCGGCTCGTACTTGATTCCAAGCATGCGTGAACTTGTACGCGGACTTGTGTACACACGATCGGACTTTCCGACAACAAAGTTTTGTTGGCGGAAAATTTGAGAACCTGCTAGCAAACATTTGTTGGTGGAAAGTCCGACAGCAAATGTTTGATGGAGCATACACACGGTCGGACTTTCGGACAACAAGCTCACATCCAACATTTCCCATCGGAAAATCCGACCGTGTGTACGCGGCATTAGACTTTTTAATCTCAAAACCTGCTAGTCTCCATTTCTTTAAGCCTCAGAAAAACAAAGAACAATAACATTTTCATTTTACTTTTAGTAGTAGATATTTCCAATTAGTACCTGGTCTCCTGGTCTTGTTTGGGCAATTGGCCTTGCCCCCCATCTCACAGGCTTTCTAGCTCCCCATGAGTGTCTGTGCTGTCAATTATTGTTAGTTTGCTATCAATCACCAATGATCTGTTAATTTCATGCTTGAACCTTCTTGGCTGACCTTTTTTGGTCCTTTTTTCCTTTTACTGTTGGACAACTTTCACCTTATGTGTGCGACCATTATGTTTCTACTTGCTTTATATGTGGATTTTTATCTGCCCATTGTGTACCCAATTTCATTCTCTTGTATCCTTTTTATTTGTGCACTGTTTTGATACTCTTTGAATATGTGCAGTTTTTGTATTTTTTTTTCTGTTGCTATCCATCAACAACACTTATTGTAATAGAACACACAGTCAAGTGTGGACCAATTCTAAACACATTTAAGACCCTAATTGGGTTCTTACCCATAGTTTAAGAAACACAAAATATAGGCACTTGTAGTTCCTGGGGGGAAACTATGGGTGATTATTAAAGTTCAATAAAGTTAAAACTGTAATAGGAACCTTGAAACACATACATTAAGCACACCCTACCTGTTCAATACTTCAGTTTTCACACATATTTGTTGTAGTTCAATTCGTTTAAACCATTTCCTTTTATCTGTAGTCAGGGAGAACTGCTTCTTATGACGCAGGATTCTTGCTGTCTTTCATATATGTAAAGCTAATGTAAAAAATTGCAGTGATAAAACGACAAAAGTTTGTTACATCCATCAGTTCCAAACCTTCTGTGGGAGTTTGAATATGATTGTTATCACAGGAAGCAGAGGGAAGATGTTACATAACACAGGCTTAAATATATCTAATATAGAAAATAGATCCCCTGCTTTGGGGAATTAGCTAGCACCCTCGAAATTTCCCCTTACCCCGTGTTTCTGTGACAGCTCGAAACCTCATAACTTCAACTCATTTTCTGTGATGGAGAGAGTGGTCTGGTCAATAGGACCAATAATGAGGGTGAATCTCCCAGTGGTCTTTTTATAGCTGGAGGTTAGATGTTTTTCAGAGGTATTTCCACCTCTGGCTATCCCTGATATGATGTAGATGATTGTCGTGGGGCAACAATGAACAAATGAGATGGTATTATTACCTTGGAAATACCTCTGAAAAACATCTAACCTCCAGATATAATAAGATCACTGGGATATACAGGCATAGTACACCTTTTCAGCTGTTACAGTTTGACAGCATATGTATATACTATCTACGTCACCTCTTATTTTTATTGTAAACTTGCAAGTGTTACATATAGTTACATATAGTTAGTCAGGTTGAAAAAACCTGTTTCTCTTCCTACATATAGAAGTTGCCTGCATTACCACTCCAGGCCTTCAGAAGAAGCAGAGAGCTCCGAGCACATAGCCTATTTTTTGCCAGGCACTTCTTCCTCTCCTGGTGATGTCACATCCGTCGGAGTGTTCCACGCTGGTTGGCGCTGACTTCCTATGCATCGCTAGAATGTCCATTCCTCTTCCAGCGCTTCTCAGGGAGCCTGAACCTGGCGGACCATGCAGGATTGAGGACTTTTGGTGGACGAGCCATCACACAATAAGCTTGTTTTTTTTTTTGCATTCTGTAAGTGTTTTTAACTGCTATTTCAACAAACCCCCTTGTGATACTGCACTTAGGTGGCGCTTCCCCCTTCCTTCCTTCTTCTTGTCTCACTTACAGAGATGGCTCAACTCTGAGGATAGCAGCCCCACAGTGCTTCACAACTTATGCCCTGGCATCAGAGACTTTATTTACCATCTCAGCATTTATTGTTGTATTGTTGTCTGAACTATCGTTTGTATATACTCCATGTGTCTGATTTATGACTTTCTGTACCTATCAAAACTAAGTACCTGCTCCCCCCCCCAAAAAAACAGTTCCAAAAGAAGAAGAGGAGGGAGGGAGGAGTGAAGATTTGCTTTCATTTTTAGTAACAAAATTCCACAAAATAATTAAATGTAGACAGCAGCTTTATCTTGTTGTTCTTGGACAATACTGACACTTTGTATTTCAGACCCTTTAATAAATGAAGCAGTTGGGGCAAATTAAAAAAAAAATAGCCCTTATAGCTGCAGGATACAATGAATGTAGTTTTGCTCAAACGCATGAATTTGCTTTTCCTCACCATATTGTTACATTGCACCTTTGATGCTCCTTCTTAATTACTCATAATACATAATGTGTCATCTAGCGGTGCTCTAGGTATAATTGAGACAAATCCGCTCATTTATCGCTGTTGTAGTTTAACCTCAGATTATTAGCAAATAATGAAAAATAACTTCTTAACCACAAAACCCCATCAAAGATATCAACTTTTATGTGTATTGTATATTTGCAAGACAACTGTGTACACACCGCCTTCATTTTATTTATTTTCCTCATAGCCTTAGTTTGATCCCATGATGGGGTCCATCGCTTGTCTCCTCAACCACCTGTTACCTTTGTTCTCCCCTTTTTTTTGTCCTCTCTTGTCTACTGCTTTCCTTCTCATGTATCATACTTGATCTGTCCTTTATATATACAGACTCGGGATCGAGGGTTCACACAAAAAGAGCTTTCTTTTGGTGGTATTTGGTCACCACTGGGTTTTTTCCATGAATCTTTGACCGGCATCTGGTGAAAACTCCTGCTGTGTGAAATTACAAGGGAGTAGGCTGCTTTTTACTACTACTACAGATCGATATTTTTCCCTGCTTTGCAGGGAAAAGAAGCAAAGTGATCATACACTCTGTATAGAGCCCTGTGTTGTTTAAGGGGGTGGATTTGGTTTTCTAGTTGATTTTTGGAGTATGTTGTTTAACCACTTCAGCCCCGGAAGAATTTACCCCCTTCCTGACCAGAGCACTTTTTGAGATTCGGCAATGCGACGCTTTAACTGACAATTGCGCGGTCGTGCGACGTGGCTCCCAAATAAAATTGACGTCCTTTTTTTTTCCACAAATAGAATTTTCTTTTGGTGGTATTTGATCACCCCTGAGTTTTTTCTTTTTTGTGCTATAAACAAAAAAATAGCGACAATTTTGAAAAAAACACATTATTTTTTACATTTTGCTATAATAAATATCCCCCAAAAATATATAAAAAAAACATTTTTTTTTCCTCAGTTTAGGCCGATATGTATTCTTCTACATATTTTTGGTAAAAAAAATCGCAATAAGCGTTTACTGATTGGTTTGCGCAAAAGTTATAGCGTTTACAAAATAGGGGGTAGTTTTATGGCATTTTTATTAATATTTTTTTTTTTACTAGTAATGGCGGCGATCAGCGATTTTTATTCTGACTGCGACATTATGGCGGACACATTGGATATTTTTGACACATTTTTGGGACCATTGTCATTTATACAGCAATCAGTGCTATACAAATGCATTGATTCCTGTGTAAATGACACTGGCAGTGAAGGGTTTAACCACTAGGTGGCAGTGTAGGGGTTAACTGTGTCCTTGGGAGTGTTTCTAACTGCGGGGGGGAGGGGCTGTGTGTGACAAGTCACTGATCTCTGCTCCCGATCACAGGGAGCAGAGATCAGTGACACTGTCACTAGGCAGAACGGGGAGATGATTATTTACATTAGCATCTCCCTGTTCTTCCTCTCCGTGAAACGATCGCAGGTATCCCGCGGACTCAACCCGACTCACGGAGCTTGCCGTGGGGGCGCGCGCGCGCGCAGGCCGCCTCTTAAAGAGCCACGTACAGGTACGTGATTCTGCCTGCACGAGCCCTTCTGCGGCAGTATACCTGCGCGAGGCGGTCGGCAAGCGGTTAATATTTTATGCTAATAGGACCTTAATTTTTAGATTCAACTGTTTTTTTGCCACTTATAAAGAAGTGGGCTTTTGTTTTAGAGCTGGTATTTTGCTGTTTTTTTTTTTTTTCATTTCTTTTGGGTTGCTTTGGATTTTATTTTATGTTGATAGGACCTTTTTTAAGTTTGGGGTGCTCAAAATGCAGTATTCATTGTTCATCTGTTCTTGGAACTGCCATTTGTTTTCAGTATGAAGCTGCAATGTTTAAAAAAAAAAAACAGAGCAAGAACAGTGTGCATCTAAAGTACCCAACATTATATCCCATTTACTGCACCCCTCTACCTCCTTGGACAAATTAGGCATACACCAGTTAGCCCTATTATTTCTCTCTAAAACTGTCCTGCTGCTGAGCAATTTTGCACTGCTGTATCCTCTGCAGGATCTTAGATATTGTAGTAAAGCTACAGGCTGTGCTTTTTGTCTCTAGTAAATTTGAGCCTAGTCTTCTTATTTAAAACTGCCCTACTGCTGGTAAATTTTTCACTGCTGTGTCATCTGCAGTTTCTTAACTGCTTGCCGACCGTCCGCCGCAGTTATACTGCGGCAGAGTGGCACAGGCAGGCGAATCGCCGTCATTGTACAGGGGGCGCACCCCCCTGCCGGCCACGACGATCGGATTAGATCAGGAACCGATCAATCCCCAGGCCCAGGCAAATGAAATCTGGCCTGGACCTGGTGATCAGTCCTTACGAATGAGGTCCTTCCCCTCTCTGTGTAACTGTAAACACTGACAGGGGAAGCGATGTCATCTCCCTCGTGTCGGTCTTTTCGTCCCAGACCGAGAGGAGAGAAGACATCCAAGTAAGTGCACCAACACTACACTGACACCAGGTCACATAGGCACACAATTCACCCCGGATCACCCCCCAATTACCCTCCCAATTAACCCCTTCACCACCTGTCACTGTGATACCCAGTAGAGCAATCAGGTTTTTTTTTTTTATCGCTGTACTAGTGTCATTAGTGACACTAATCAGTGTTAGGGTAATAAGTATTAGGCCCAGATAGGTTTAGGGACCCCCCCAACCCCCCAATAAAGGTTTAACCCCTTGATAACCCCTGTCATCTGTGATCATAGTATAAGTGTCACGGGTGACGCAGTTTAGCTAGATTTTTTTTTATAGCATCAGGGCACCCGCCATATTTTACCCAATAAAGGTTTAACCCCCTAATCACCCGGCGGGTGATCAAAGTTAGGTTTTAGCGTCAGATAGGGTCTCCGTCGCCCCAGGCAGTGTCAGATTAGTGCCAGTAGCGCTAACACACGCACCATACACCTCCCTTAGTAGTATAGTGTCTGAACGGATCAATATCTTATCTGATCAGATCTATACTAGCGTCCCCAATAGTTTAGGGTTCCGAAAAATGCAGTGTTAGCGGGATCAGCCCAGATACCTGCTAGCACCTGTGTTTAGCCCCTCCGCCCAGCCCAGCACCGCCCACCCACCCAAGTGCAGTATCGATCAATCACTGTCACTTACATAACACAACACAAATAACTGTAGCATTTGCAGAGTCAGGCCTGATTCCTGCGAACACTAAGGCCTCTTTCAGACGAACGATCCGTTCAGGTCCGCTTGTCAGTTTTTTAGGCGGACCTGAGCGGACCCTCCATAGACATCTATGGAGCGTCGGATGTCAGCGGTGACATGTCCGCTGACATCCAACCCGCTCCGATCCGAAAAAGTGTAACGGAGGAAAAACCTACTTTTCCATCCGTTTTTGGATCGGAACGGGTGATGACGGACTCTGCGGTCTGTCGTCATTCGATCCCCCATAGGGGAGAGCGGCACTGTGACAGGTCCGCCGCTGCACGGTGTTCAGCGACGGACCTGTCATCTGCCTGCTCAGCGGGGATCCACGGAGCGATCCCCGCTGAGCAAGCGAATGTTCACGGGGCGGATCATCTCAGATCCGTCCCATGTGAAAGGACCCTAACAGTTTTTTTGGTAGCATTTGAATCAGTCGCTAACAGTCAGGAGCTTTTTTACCTGTGAGTCTCACTACTGTACCACTAAATTTAGAGATCAAAATGTCAAATCGAAGGTACAGTAGTGAAGAGGCCTACACGTTTCTGAGCATGACAGATAGTGAAGAGGAAGTCACTCATCTGTCAGATTCAGGCTCAGAATACGAACCTGTAGACAGCAGCGGCACCCTGACAGATAGCTCTGAAGACGGAGTTGTGGTCCCTGCCAAGGTCAGGCGTACCAGACCCCGATCTTCTTCTGCTGTCGTTGAGGTGCAAGAACCTCAGGTCCCTCGAATGGAGCAGAGAGCCAGTACTAGCATCGCTATTCCTTCTGGTGCACTGGCAAGCACCAGCGGCCTAGTACATCCTGGTCATACATACAGCACTGCAGTAACACTTGGTGACGTGGTGAGTCCCATAAGTGCAGTTCAAGCTGGCGAGGTGGCAAGCACGAGTAGTGTCCCACTGCCACCAAGAAGAAGACAAAGACAGGCCCGTCGAGCCCATAGTGCCTTTCCTGCTGCATTCGCCAATCCTAATTGGGAACCCACCACTTCTGCAGCACCCATACTTCCGCCATTCACTGGCCAACCCGGAATTCAGGTGGAAACAGTTGATTTTACGTCACTTGATTTTTATTTGCTGTTTTTCACCGAAGATCTCTATACATCTGTAGCGCTGGTAGATTTTTCAATCTAACGCTTATAGGTAAATTTAGTGGGTCATCTGTTCTGTACATAGTTCAGATTCAATCTAATGTTAGATTAGCCTCTGTTCCAGCTTGGCTGTGTTGCATGCAGTTCCACATTGTGCCTGTGGGTGTCGTTGTCATCATAGGTCAGTGTTGGAAAGCAACAAGCTGAAGTGTATGGGTGCTCTTCTGTCCCGGAGATAACTCGGTGGAGGTGGTCCTCCGAGTTGCATTCTGGGAGAGGGTATTTATGGGACAGACGCCATGTTTCGCAGAGTCTTTTTGCCTCGTGGCCCTCCTGGCCTAGAGGTATGTGTCAGTGAGTTCTATCTCATAGCCCTCTGGCCTGGAGGGTTGCGTTGCTGCAGCCGTGCAGGTAGACCCAGAAGCCTGTCTGGGGCCTGCTATAGCTGGGATGGTCCTGTGCTGTCTGTCCTGCGGGAAGAAGCCAGACTATCAGGAAGATCCAGGGAAGGACCCATCTTGGAAGAGACCATGCAAGGCTGGTCTTAAGAGGGGCCTGGTGACTCGATTGGAGGACATATCCTAAACTACCCTATCGCACAAGTACAGCCGAGTCTGCTTAAAGCTTCTGGTACTGTGTTTGCTGTTCAACGAAAACTACTACATCCTGTGGCAGAGGATCGTGTGAGTTTGTTTCATTCAAGTCTGTGGCAGAGACTTTTTTTTGTTCATGCTGCGTTCCGGCTGCTAGGTTAGTGAGAGAGACCTATCCGGGCGGGCAAAGATTAAATCCTGAGCTGAGGATACATTCATTCTTGATGCTACGCCAAGAAAAGGTATTTGAACTTACCTGCAACTCTCCTTCTACCTCTTTCCTGCTACTTCTTCCAGTTATCTCCCATTAAAGCATTGGAAAAGTACTCAAGTGACTGGTGCCTTCATTGTCTTATAGTAAGCTCAAAGGGGACCCCTAGACCTGGTATTGGTGAAATTACAGGTAACAAGGTGACGGTAACAGCCCACTTTAAATCAGCAGCTCCACCGTGAGTTAGTGCTACACATCTATTGTGGAACAAAGCAATTTGTATGCTGGTCAATTCATCGCCGCTAATCCCAAGCTGATCCTTGCCAGAGACTGGAGACCAATTACGGCCTCCGAATTTAAGACCATCCTGGGCCTATCCCTCCTCATGGGCGTAACTAAAAAGAGTGAGTTGCGGTCATATTGGTCCACTGACCCAATTCACCATTCACCATGTTCTCTGCCTCCATGTCCAGGACACGATACGAGCAGATCTTGCGGTTAATGCATTTCAACAACAATGAACTCTGTCGTCCTCGGGGTGACCCTGAGTTTGATCGGCTCTACAAAATTTGAGCCCTCGTAAACCACTTCAACCAACGTTTTACAGCCTTGTTTACTCCCTATCAAGTTGTCTGCGTTGATAAGTCCCTGATTAAGTTTTCTGGCCACTTGTCATCCAAACAGTATCTTCCCAGCAAGCGTGCCAGATACGGGGTCAAGATGTATAAGCTCTGTGGTAGGGCCACAGGCTATACATGTAGTTTTATGGTTTACGAGGGAAGAGATAGTCACGTAGAGCCGCCAAACTACCCTGACTACATAGGAAGCGCTGGTAAGATAGTGTGGGACTTGTTGTCACCCTTATTCAGAAAGGGGTACCACTTGTATGTGGACAATTATTACACAAGCCTGCCACTTTTTAGTCACTTGTTTGATCATAAAATTGGCGCATGTGGCACCGTGCGATCTAATCGCCGGGGCTTTCCCCAGCAGGCTGTAGATTCCCGTCTTAGGCTGGGGGAGAGAGAGCCTGCTTGAGATGTAATAATTTGCTTGCTGTGAAGTGGAGGGATAATAAGAATCTTTTCGTTCTTTCCTCCCTTCACGCAGACATGACAGTCCAAATTTCTACGGCGACTGGTGTTGTGGAGAAACCCCTCTGTGACCCAATTTTTTCAAAAAAGTGTACCTGTCACTCCCTATTGCTATCATAGGGGATATTTACTTTCCCTGAGATAACAATAAAAATGATAAAAAAAAATGAAAGGAACAGTTTAAAAATAAAATAAAAAAGCAAAATAAATAATTAAAAAAAAAAAAGCACCCCTGTCCCCCCCTGCTCTCGCGCGAAGGCGAATGCAAGCGCCGGTCTGGCGTCAATTGTAAACAGCAATTGCACCATGCCTGTGAGGTATCAACGCGAAGGTCAGATCGAGGGCAGTAATTTTAGCAGTAGACCTACTCTGTAAATCTAAAGTGGTAACCTGTAAAGGCTTTTAAAGGCTTTTAAAATGTATCTTTTTTATTTCAGCAAACATTTGGGCAATATAGTGTGTTTTAGTGCATTAAAATTAAAAAAAAGTGTGTTTTTTCCCAAAAAAATGCGTTTGAAAAATCGCTGCGCAAATACTGTGTGAAAAAAAATGAAACACCCACCATTTTAATCTGTAGGGCCTTTGCTTTAAAAAATACATATAATGTTTGGGGGTTCAAAGTAATTTTCTTGCAAAAAAAAATGTTTTTTTCATGCAAACAAAAAGTGTCAGAAAGGGCTTTGTCTTCAAGTGGTTAGAAGAGTGGGTGATGTGTGATATAAGCTTCTAAATGTTGTGCATAAAATGCCAGGACAGTTCAAAACCCGCCCAAATGACCCCATTTTGGAAAGTAGACACCCCAAGCTATTTGGTGAGAGGCATGTCGAGTCCATGGAAGATTTTATATTTTGACACAAGTTGCGGGAAAAAGACAATTTTTTATTTTTTTTTTTGCACAAAGTTGTCAGACTTTTTGGGAGCCTAGCTGTTCTGCCCATATTGTTCATAGTAATATGTGCTATGTAATGTTAGTTTATGTTGTTGCCATCTAGTGGTCATAGATGGTTATTACTTTGCCAGAAATTGACAGGAAGTAGGATTCTCCTCATAGTAAAAGGCAGTAACCTTTAACCTGGAACTGTATTTCCTTCATTTCATTACTGCTCCTGAATCTAATACACTGCATGTAGAAGAGCTCTTAAACTATTCCTGGACTAATGATGGAATTGTCTGTGAGTACTCTTACTGATAGAGAGTGAGGCTGCTGTATAATGTTTAATGTACTGACACATATGTTTGTTTATGCTTATGTTGTAGTTTTACAAAGTTATTCGGGATAAAGAATACATACAGATCTGATGTCTCACGTTTCTTGACTTCTGAATTATTCTTAAGCTGTCTGACTAGTGTTATACAACAGTTCAATAACGCGAAGCAGAACAGTAAAAAGACATCCATGTGGCAGTCTGGAATAAACTGAGACGCCATTACTGCAGCATGAGTCTTAGATCAGGAACAAAGTACCAGGCTGATGACATGCTACCGCCGACACAGCAAGGCAGGGAGAACATTCCCAGTGCCCAGCAAGACGATGCACATTCGCATGTGTCTAGATCTTCATAGGCTAGCAAGATGTCCTCAGCAGTTAAAGCTCGTGCCAAGGCAGAAGCCGCCCGCATCCAGCTACAGTACGCAGAAAAAGAAGCCATGATGATGCAGGAGTTAGCTGCAAAGAAAGCTGCCATCGCACAAGAAGAAGCGGAATTAGAATCAAAATTGCTCATCCTGCAGCGACAGACTGCTGCTGCAGCTGCTGAAGCAGAGGCCGCTGCCTACATGGGAACAAGTCGTTCTGGAAGTGAAAAATCATATAAAGATTCAGAGGTTCCAGGAAAACCTCTATTCTCTGCAGATCGTACAAGTGAGTACATCCAGAACCTTACTACTGCGCATGAAAAGAAACAGTCTCCTAAACCTGAAGCAAAGGAATTCAGGCCGAAATCAATAAGCCCCCTGAGCAGGCCCAATCAACCACATGAGGTCAGCGGTTGCCAGCAAATAAAGAATGAAGCACCAGAAACCCCTAAGAACAAAAAACAAGTGTTCCCATCACCTCAACCTATAGATTACATGTGTGAACAACAATGTGCAGTGGATGTCACCAAATATCTCATCCGCAAAGAAATGGTAAGCTCAGGCTTTCTCCAATTTGATGACTGTCCTGAAAACTATTGGGCATGGAAATCTTCCTTTCTGAATGCCACTGAAGGTCTGAACTTTTCACCAGCAGAAATGCTTAATTTAATGATAAAATGGCTTGGTACAGAGTCAGCAGAGCATGCTAAGAGGATGAGAAGAGCAAACCTGTTCAACCCTGCAGCAGGACTCAACATGACCTGGAAAAGACTAGAAGAAACGTATGGATCACCAGAGGTAATAGAAGAAGCACTGCTGAAAAAACTTGAAGTCTTTCCCAAAGTGGGCTACAGAGACAACGTGCGGCTACAAGAACTAAGTGATCTTCTACTAGAGATAGAATATGCCAAAGAGGATGGCTACTTGCCAGGACTTTCATACCTAGATACAGCTAGAGGCACTAATCCCATAGTAGAGAAACTACCCTCAAATCTGCAAGACAAGTGGATCTCTGTGGGAGGTAAATTCAAAGAAGATTATGGAGTCGCTTTTCCCCCTTTCTCTGTGTTTACTAGGTTTGTCAGACAGCAAGCGAAAATCCGAAGTGATCCCAGTTTTGCCTTCACCACCAGCGGCAATCAATCACACAGACCTGAGAAACCTCACAGACCTCACGGTAGGACCTCTGTATCCACACACAAAACAGCTGTACCTTCAGAAGTCACAGACTATCAAAGCACCCAAAAGGTACACACCATAGAAAACCCTGATAGACATTGCCCAACACACAAAAAACCACATCCACTAAAGAAATGCAAAGGCTTTAGAAGCAAACCTATTGCAGAGCGGATGT
The DNA here is from genome assembly GCA_037952835.1 of Lithobates septentrionalis. NCBI lineage: Eukaryota > Metazoa > Chordata > Amphibia > Anura > Ranidae > Lithobates > Lithobates septentrionalis. Next base: position 574,515 of record JBBDGP010001239.1, on the reverse strand, counting down.
CCTTCCTTAAACAGAACGGCATCTGTTTCAAGTGTTGCGGATCTACTTATCACGTTGCTAAAGACTGCAAAATACCAGTAGAATGTACAGAATGTGGCAGTGAGAGACATATTGCAGCTTTGCACCCAGGCCCTGCTCCTGCCCCACTAGAGACTGTAGAACCCAGGAAAGATCAGGGCAGGGAGCAACAAGAGATCCCACTCTCCTCAGTAATGTCTAATTGCACTGAAGTATGTGGACAAGGCAAGAGTGCACGTTCATGCTCTAAAATCTGTTTAGTGACTGTGTATCCCACTGGCAAGAGAGAAAGGGCAGTGAAAATGTATGCAGTGCTAGATGAACAGAGCAACAGATCCCTTGCAAAGTCAGACTTCTTTGATATCTTTAATCTTAAGGCAAGTGCAGTTCCATACACTCTAAGGACATGTGCGGGGACAATTGAAACCACAGGGAGAAGAGCTTCTGACTTTACCATTGAATCCTTCAATAAGAAAGTGCAGTTTCCACTTCCTACCCTAATAGAATGTGGCATGATACCTGACGACAAAACTGAGATTCCCTCTCCAGAAGTAGCCCATCACCACCCTCACCTCCGCTCAATTACTCACCTTATCCCAGCTGTTGAGCCAGATGTTTCTATCCTTCTACTTCTTGGGAGAGACATCCTTTAGGTACACAAGGTGCGCCAGCAAATCAATGGACCTTATAATGCCCCCTATGCACAGAGACTGGACCTGGGGTGGGTCATTGTAGGAGAAGTTTGCCTAGGGACAGTGCACCAGCCTGACAATATTACCACTTTGAAGACATCTGTGTTAACAAATGGACGCACATCCCTACTCAGTCCCTGTCACAACAGCTTCATTGTCAAGGAAAGCTTTGGCAGGTCAACACAACACTGTGACTCCTCTACTCTATATGGTAAAGAAGAAGTCAATTCCAACATTGAGACAGACAATCTAGGGATTACAGTGTTCCAGAAAACTAAACATGATGATAAACAGGCCCTCTCTATAGAGGATCAGACCTTCTTGCAGATTATGGATAGAGAGGCTTACCAAGATGACAATCACAATTGGGTGGCCCCTCTTCCCTTTCGCACACCCAGACATGTTTTGCCTAGTAACAGGGAACAAGCCATGAAGCGTTTGCATTCACTCAGCAAAACTCTGCAGAGAAAGTCCAAATTAAGCCCTAAACCAGCCCACACGATTCTACGTTTAGAGTTGCGTGCTGCTGTACTTGCAGTCGAAATGTATGAGCTAATCACAGATGAACTAGACACTGACTTTGATGCTGTGAAATTCTTCACTGATAGCAAGACTGTCCTAGGGTACATTTGCAGCACCACTAGGAGGTTCCATCTGTATGTCTCCAACAGAGTGAATAGAATCAGGCTATCTTCACACCCAGATCAGTGGTTCTATGTATCTACAGAGCAAAACCCTGCAGATTATGCCACTAGACCTACTCAAGCAGCATGCCTTCAGAACTCTATATGGTTCTTAGGCCCATCCTTTCTGTACCAACCACACTGTGAGCAGATAGACACTGCTAATGTTTATCCACTCATAGAGCCCGAAGCTGACCCTGAAATCAGATCAGAAATTACAAGTTTCAGTACCAAAGCTTCTGAAGCCACACTTCATTCACATTGCTTTGATAGATTTTCTTGCTGGAAGATATTAGTTAAGACCCTAGCCAGACTCATCCATGTCGCTAAAACCTTCCGGAGAGAAACCAATAGCGATCAGGTCAGGAGGTGGGAAAGTTTCCATGAACAGGTCAATCTAGTAGAACTTGCTCAAGCAAAGTCTGTTATAATTTCTTCTGTTCAAAACAAACATTTCCAGAAGGAAATTGACTGCATCAAAAAACAAAAGACATTCCCAAAACAAAGCCGTCTTAGTAGGCTTAGCCCCTTTTTAGACAAGAATGGGTTGTTGAAAGTAGGAGGACGTTTGTCTCTTGCTGAACCTTCAGAAGAAGAGAAACAGCCTGTCATTATACCTTATGATCACCACGTTGCGACACTGCTTGTTAGGTACTATCATGAACAAGTAGTTCACCAAGGGCGACACATCACAGAAGGTGCAATTAGATCCGCAGGTCTCTGGATTCTTGGTGGCAAACGCTTGGTATCAGCTGTTATACACAAATGTGTCATCTGTCGCAAACTGAGAGGAAAATTACAAAGTCAAAAGATGGCAGAGCTACCAGAGGACAGAGTAATTGCTCAACCACCTTTCACCAATGTGGGCCTAGATGTATTTGGTCCATGGTCTGTTTTAACCCATTGCACTAGAGGAGGCAGCGCGGACAGTAAACGATGGGCAGTCCTTTTCACTTGTTTGTCCACCCGAGCTGTACACATAGAGCTACTTGAAGCCATGTCAAAATCAAGCTTTATTAATGCCTTGAGGAGATTCTTCTCAATTCGTGGCCCAGCAAAACTGCTCCGTTCTGACAGAGGGACAAACTTTGTGGGAGCCTGCAAAGAACTTAACATTTGTGACAGCGAATCACAATTGCAAGACTTTCTCCAAGACAGAGGATGTACATGGGTCTTTAATCCTCCACACATATGGGTGGTGTCTGGGAGAGACTTATAGGTATTGCCAGGCGAATCTTGGACGCTATGTTGCTACAAACCAAACCTGCTCACTTGACCCATGAGACTTTAAGCACCTTTATGGCAGAGGTTACGGCTATTATGAATGCCAGGCCTATAGTTCCTGTGTCCTCAGACCCAGATACACCTGTGGTCCTTACCCCAGCAATGTTGTTGACTCAAAAGATGAACTCTTTGTCTGCTCCATCTGGGACCATAAGTACAACACAAGTTCATGCAAAACAATGGAAGCAAGAACAATGCTTGGCAGACACCTTTTGGAAAATATGGAAGAGAGAGTATCTGTCAAATCTGCAACGCCGTAGGAAATGGACTGAGGATCGCTCAAACGTAAAAGTGGGTGATGTTGTTCTGTTGAAGGACAGCCAAGAGGGCAGGAACGAGTGGCCCGTAGGACTTATTGTCAGTGTTCTACCAAGCAGGGATGGCAAGGTTAGAAAGGTGGAGGTCAAAACTGTAAAAAATGAGACCGCCAGAATTTATCTCAGACCTATAACTGACATTATAGTTTTGATCTCGGACTAGCTAGGATTACATTTTCCTGTATATGTTTTTTCTGCATAGCAGTAGTTATTCAGGTAATGACATAATAAATTATGCCAGACAGGGAGTGTTCTGCCCATATTGTTCATAGTAATATGTGCTATGTAATGTTAGTTTATGTTGTTGCCATCTAGTGGTCAGAGATGGTTATTACTTTGCCAGAAATTGACAGGAAGTAGGATTCTCCTCATAGTAAAAGGCAGTAACCTTTAACCTGGAACTGTATTTCCTTCATTTCATTACTGCTCCTGAATCTAATACACTGCATGTAGAAGAGCTCTTAAACTATTCCTGGACTAATGATGGAATTGTTTGTGAGTACTCTTACTGATAGAGAGTGAGGCTGCTGTATAATGTTTAATGTACTGACACATATGTTTGTTTATGCTTATGTTGTAGTTTTACAAAGTTATTCGGGATAAAGAATACATACAGATCTGATGTCTCACGTTTCTTGACTTCTGAATTATTGTTAAGCTGTTTGACTAGTGTTATACAACAGTTCAATAACACGAAGCAGAACACTAGCCGCATACGGGACCCCGAAAACCAAGCACCGCCTTCAGGCTTTCTAAGGGTGTAAATTTTTGATTTCACTCCTCACTGCCTATCACAGTTTCAGAGGCCATGGAATGCCCAGATGGCACAACCCCCCCCCCCCAATGACCCTATTTTGGAAAGTAGACACCCCAAGATATTTGCTGAGAGGTATGGTGAGTATTTTGCAGACCTCACTTTTTGTCACAAAGTTTTGAAAATTGAAAAAAGAAAAAAAATACATTTTTATTTTCTTTCTTCATTTTCAAAAACAAATTAGAGCTGCAAAATACTCACCATGCCTCTCGGCAAATAGCTTGGGGTGTCTACTTTCCAAAATGGGGTCATTTGGGGGAGGTTTGTGCTATCTTGGCATTTTATGGCCTTCGAAACTGTGATAGGTAGTGAGGAGTGAAATCAAAAATTTACGCCCTTAGAAATCCTGAAGGCGGTGATTGGTTTTCGGGGCCCATATGCAGCTAGGCTCCCAAAAAGTCCTGCACATGTGGTATCCCCCTACTCAGGAGAAGCAGCAAAATGTATTTTGGGGGTGTAATTCCACATATGCCCATGGCATGTTTGAGTAATATGTCATTTAGTGACAACTTTGTGCAAAAAAAAGTTTGTCATTTTCCCGCAACTTGTGGCAAAATATAAATTTTCCATGGACTCAACATGGCTCTCAGCAAATAGTTTGGGGTGTCTACTTTCCAAAATTGGGTCATTTGGGGGGGGTTGTGCCATCTTGGCATTTTATGGGCTTCAAAACTGTGATAGGTAGTGAGGAGTGAAATCAAAAATTTACGCCCTTAGAAAGCCTGAAGGCGGTGCTTGGTTTTCGGGGCCCCGTACGCGATTAGGCTCCCTAAAAGTCCCACACATGTGGTATCCCTGTACTCGGGGGAAGCAGCAGAATGTATTTTGTGGTGTAATTCTACATATAACCATGGCATGTGTGAGCAATATATCATTTAGTGACAACTTTTTGTAAAAAAAATGTTTTCCTTTTTTTTTGTCATTATTCAATCACTTGGGACAAAAAAATAAAATATTCAATGGGCTCAACATGCCTCTTAGCAATTTCCTTAGGGTGTCTACTTTCCAAAATGGGGTCATTTTGGGGGGGGGGGGTTGTACTGCCCTGCCATTTTAGCACCTCAATAAATGAGATAGGTAGTCATAAACTAAAAGCTGCGTAAATTCCAGAAAATGTACCCTAGTTTGTAGACGCTATAACTTTTGCGCAAACCACTAAATATACGCTTATTGACTTTTTTTTACCAAAGACATGTGGCTGAATACATTTTGGCCCAAATGTACTGTATGACTAAAATTGAGTTTATTGGATTTTTCTTATAACAAAAAGTAGAAAATATCAATATTTTTCAAAATTTTCGGTCTTTTTCTGTTTATATCGCAAGAAATAAAAATCGCAGAGGCAATCAAATACCATCAAAAGAAAGCTCTATTTGTGGGGAAAAAGGGACGCAAATTTTGTTTGGGTACAACATTGCATGACCGCGCAATTACCAGTTAAAGCAGCGCAGTGCCAAATTGTAAAAATTCCTCCGGTCATTGAGCTGCCAAATGGTCCGGGGCTGAAGTGGTTAATTCTTGTGGTAAATCTCTTGGCCTATGCTCTTCCATTATAATCAGGGCAGCCTATCAGTGCCCATCAGTGCAGCATATCAGTACCGAACAGTGCAGCCTATCAGTGCAGCCTATCAGTGCCCATCAGTGCTGCCTTATCAGTGTTGCCTTATCGGTGCAGCATCATCAGTGCCCATCAGTGCATCCTGTCAGTGCCCATCAGTGCTAGAAATATGTGGTTTGTTTATTAATTAATATTCAGACAAATTTTTCATTATTTGGAGATTCGGATACATCCAAATACCCGAATTACAATATAAACAAATTTTACTGAATGCTCCGAATAACGTAACGAAATTTGGCCGAATTTCGGAAACTTGGACTGAAATTCGAATCTAATTTTACATTGAACTCCAGTCGAATTCTAACTACACATATTGCTGAAATCAAAGACTGTGTGTTATTAGAGTACCATTTCGAAATAATTGCTGTTTTTGTTAAGCCAAAGGTGATTTAAAGAGTTATTGTAATCATTTGATAAAGATTTTTCTTATGTTTGTTCACTTTGCTGCATTCAAATCGAAAACAATATAACATTTTAGTTTTGACTGGTTCGAAAATTTATCGATTTGAACATTTCGAATTGAAAAATCTGTAAATTCGAAGAAAATTCGAAAATTCCAAATACAAATTCCGAATACGAATTGAACGAATGAACCGAATTGAACTAAATAAAATATCTAGATTAACGAATCAAAACGAAACACATTTTTTTCATCATGCACATGTCTAATCAGTGCAGCCCCATTAGTGCAGCATATCAGTGCCTATCACTGTAGTATATCAGTGCTGCCTTATCAGTACAGTCTCATCAGCGCTCATCGGTGCCCATCATTGCTACCTCATCAGTGGCCATCAGTGCCACCTCATCAGTGGCCATCTGTGTCACTTTATCAGTGACCATCAGTGCTGTTTCATCAGTTGCCATCAGTGCAGCCTCATCAGTGTCTATCAGAGCAGCTTATCAGTGCCCCTCACTGCAGCCTATTAGTGCCCATCAGTGCAGCATATCAGTGCTGCCTTGTCAGTGCAGCCCCATCAGTGCAGCTTATCAGTGCTGCCTCATCAGTGGCCATCAGTGCCATCTCATCAGTGGCCATCTGCGCAGCCTCATCAGTGGCCATCAGTGCAACCTCATCAGTGTCCATCAATGCAGCCTATCAGTGCCGCCTTATCAGTGCCCATCAGTGCAGGCTTATCAGTGCCCATCAGTGCAGCCTTATCAGTGCCCATCAGTGCAGCTTTATCAGTGCCCATGAATGCAGCCCATCAGTGCCCATCATTGCAGCCTCATCAGTGCCCATCATTGCAGCCTCATCAGTGCCCAGGAAGGAATCAGGAGGTGAGTCGGCCAGATCACACAGAGAGAGGATCTCCTGCTGTGACACAGCTTGGATCTGAAACGCCGGCTGCTATCAAATAAAGTCCCCCCGTGTCCTGGACCAGCTCACAGCACACTGATTCAATTTCCTGGCATTGGACCAGTGTGCTTTCTATCATAGGAGCCGATCCAGGAGGTTGGACTTTGTTTGACAGCAGCCGGCATTTCAGATCCATGCTGTGTCACAGCAGGAGATCCTCTCTCTGTGTGATCCGGCCAGCTCTCCTCCCGACAGTTTTCTAGCTGATCGCATCTGGCAGAAGTGGTACAGCCTTTTTTACAGAACATCACGGCCCAGGGGGGCAGGGAGGCAATCACCAAATGTGAGCAGGCAAGTGGAAATTTTGAGGGCTGAGCTGAAACGTGGACAGCATCAGTGAACTACTGGTCAACTTCTATCTGTCATTCACTGGATCGACCAATATTTACAACCACTCATCTTAAGGTTACCGAGGTACATTAAAGACACTACATACTGAAAGTATGACATGGGATGACACTTCCATTTGGATCACAATGGATGTGAAAGCATTAAAAACCTGCATTCCCCACAAATTAGCTCTTGATGCCCTCAGGTTTCTTCTCTAATGCTATAGTTCCTATAGTATTGAACTTAGAGAGTTTATCATAATGACGGTCGATTTCCTGTTAAAGCACAATTTTTTTTCTTTTGACAATACGTTTTATCTCCAGTGTAAAGGTGCCTCTATGGGGGCCAAGTTTTCCCCCTCTTTAGCTAATTTATACATGGGGTGGTGGGAGGAAAAATAAATGTTTTCTTCCAATAATCCTTTTGTGAGACACATCAAATGGTAAAGATGTTTCATAGATTACCTGCTATTTATATGGCAGGGCACCTTGGAGGACATCTTTCTCTTTAACCGCTTCAGCCCAGGAAGATTTTACCCCCTTCGTGACCAGAGCACTTTTTGCGATTCGGCACTGCGTCGCTTTAACTGACAATTGCGCGGTCATGCAACATTGTACCCAAACAAAATTTACGTCCCTTTTTTCCCACAAATAGAGCTTTCTTTTGGTGGTATTTGATAATCTCTGCGGTTTTTATTTTTTGAGCTATAAACAAAAAAAGAGCGACAATTTTGAAAAAAAACACAATATTTTGTCATTTTTGCTATAATAAATATCCTCATTTTTTTTTAAAAAAAGCTATTTTTTTCTCAGTTTAGGCCGATATGTATTCTTCTACATATTTTTGGTAAAAAAAAAATCGCAATAAGCATATATTGATTGGCTTGCGCAAAAGTTATAGCGTCTACAAAATAGGGGATACATTTATGGCATTTTTTTTTACTAGTAATGGTGGCGATCTGCGATTTTTAGTGGGACTGCGACATTGCGGCAGACAGGCTGGACACTTTTGACACATTTTTGGGAACATTGACATTTATACAGCGATCCCTAGGGAGCAATAAAGGGGTTAAATGTGTTTCCTGCTAGGTGTTTCTAACTGTATGGGGATGTGACTTACTAGAGGAGAAGCCAGATGGCTGTCCCTACTTAGTAGAAACAGTCGAGCTGTCTCTCCTCTCCTGACAGAATGGGGATTTGTGTGGATTTTAGTTGTGATTTTGCTAAATATAAATTTAATTTTCTGGATATCAATTTGGAGGGCAATTCTACAAATGGAACCGTTTCTATTCGTACTTACCGTAAAGAATGCGCCGGCAACTCGGTTTTGCTGGCGACCAGTTGTCATCCTACACACATGATTAGATTGGTTCCACTTGATGACTGCATAAGGCTACTTTCACACTGGGGCATTGGGGGCGTAGGCGATAAAGCGCTGCTATTTTTAGCGGCGTTTTACTGCAATTTTTGCGGCACTTTTCGGCAGCTAGCGAGATGCTTTTAACCCCCGCTAACGGCCGAAAAAGGGTTAAATGTGCCCGCAAAGCGCTGCTGCAGCAGCGCTTTGCTGGCTCTTCGGCGGCACTGCCCATTGTTTTCAATGGGCAGGGGCACTGTAGGAGCAGTGTATACACTGTCTCTACAGCACCTCAAAAATGTGGCTCGCAGGACTTTTTTTGGTGTCCTGCCAGCGCACCACTCCAGTGTGTAAGCACTCGGGCTTCCACACTGGAGTGAGAGGAGAGGCTCTTTACAGGCGCTATGCAGGCGCTATTTTTAGCACTATAGCGCCTGTAAAGCGTCTCAGTATGAAAGCAGCCCAAAGAGCTAAGAGAAATTGTTCCACTGAAACTAGCTTTGTCCAGGAGTGTGACACAATAGCCTCCAGATTAGTAGCAAATATAACTCCAGGGATGTTAACAGAGCAATAGCCACAGCTGCAGACAGGGATAGATCCACGTTATTAAAACACAAATCCCATAAAAAAGGCCAAGATATTCTTACTTTTGCTTCCATCTAATAAGGATAATTTAATCGAATTAAGGATATTATTAAAAAACATCTACCTATTTTGTCCACGGATTATGATCTTTCCCCATTCCTAAAGAGAGGGTATAGATTTTCCAGCCGCAGGGTAGTATTCCAACATAATGACCCCAAACATACCTCCAAGACGACCACTGCCTTGCTAAAGAAGCTGAGGGTAAAGGTGATGAACTGATCAAGCATGTCTCCAGACCTAAACCCTTTTGAGCATCTGTGGGGCATCCTCAAACGGAAGGTGGAGGAGGGCAAGGTCTCTAACATCCACCATCTCCATGATGTCATCATGGAGGAGTGGAAGAGGACTCCTGTGACAACCTGTAAAGCTCTGGTGAACTCCATGCCCAAGAGGGTTAAGGCAGTGCTGGAAAATAATGGTGGCCACACAAAATATTGACACTTTGGGCACAATTTGGACATTTTCACTTAGGGGTGTACTCACTTTTGTTTCCAGCTGTTTAGACATTAATGGCTGTGTGTTGAGTTATTTTGAGGGGACAGCAAATTTACACTGTTATACAACCTGTACACTCACTACTTTACATTGTAACAAAGTGTCATTTCTTCAGTGTTGTCACATGAAAAGAAATAATAAAATATTTATAAAATGTGTAATACTATGTCCCCCTCACTTTTTATGGCCTAGAGAGAGTTAAAAAATCCACCATTCACCCACTGCAAGCTATTAGAGAGAGAAGTTTGGTGGATTTTTAACTTAAAAACGACAGGAATCAATTTTAGATATGATGTTGATGTATTTTTACGTTAATAACCACATCTAATAGGTTGGATGCGTAATTTTCTCATCTACATTCATACGCCCTAATTTTCCCTCAATATCTCTCACTGTGAATCAGTTCTTTTCCTGAAATCTTATGCCCTGTACACACGATCGCACATTCCAACAACAAAATTCATCAGATTTTTTTCCGACGGATGTTGGCTCAACAGATGTATTTATACTGAGATTAAATTACACTCTATTTACTAATTAAGTGACTTCTGAGGACAATTGGTTCTACTAGATTTTAGTTAGGGGTATCAGAGTAAAGTGGGCTGAATACAAATGCAGGCCACCCTTTTGATATATTTATTTGTAAATAAATGTTGAAAACCATTTATCATTTTCCTTCTACTTCACAATTATGTGCCACTTTGTGTTGGTCTATTTAATAAAATCCCAATAAAATACATTTACGTTTATGGATGTACCATGACAAAATGTGGAAAATTTCAAGGGGTATTAATACTTTTTTAAGGCACTATATGCATTTTTAAGTGCATTTTCAGTTTTGCAGCTTTATTTACAATAAGTTGCAATAAATCTAATGTATTACCTACTGATCCCCTCCCAGGGCTCCTTCCACTTGTCGCTTTCCAGATCAAAATAGTGGAATCTTTTGTCTATCTATATATTTATATTCACTCAGACATCTCTAAATATGTAACTCTGAATCACGTGCCTTTACGTACCAAATTTAAATATAAATCTGCAAGTTAGTGTAAACCTCCACTCTCTGTAGTAGAACAAGTAAATCTAATTAAAATTATATGGACCTTGACCCATTTTACCATGGATAGAGCTGTGATAATCCATTAGAGGAGAGATATTTACAATAACACAGACTGGATGCTTCTTAGTTCGCAATGATAGGTGGTATGAAGGGCTAGTCTATTTCAAGAGGTACAGGTCTGGATCCTGATTTGTAATCATTTAACGCTACAATAAAATTTGAATGATTGTATGTTTATTTTCATATGGAAAAGTGCATCACTTGCTGCTTTATTGTACAACAGGTAAACTTATTTCTGCATGCATAAGTTGAACATTATGCATGATAGATAAACAGTAAAACAGAATTGAATCTCATCTTTAATACATAGGCTATAGGGTTCCCCAGGCCTTGGAGTCTAAGCCCCAGCCTGCTTCTTCACCAGAGCCCCTGATGGTAGGGGTGGATTCCAGCAAGCTGGAACCAGGTAGAGGCCCCCAAGTACACCCAGCTGAGGATGTGGAGACCACTCGCCTGAGCAGAGTACAAGCAGCAGGAGACAACAGGAAATCCAGGAGGCAAGCTGAGGTCAGGGTGGGAAGAAAAAAAGCACAGACGGTAAATGAAGCTGGGGTCAGTACACGGGTAGTCAGGCACAGGATACATGCGAACAGGCGACTGGGAGCTCAGAAATCTGTGAAGATGCTCAGGCAATGTGAGATACACTAAGCATGTCTTATATAGGCAAACAAACTAGGAGGCGGGGGTGTGTGACCAAGATGGAGACAGCGCTGGATGCTTAGTTAAGGAGCTGTGCAGCCACCGCGGGGAATTTATCCTGTTTCCCTATCCTAAGAGAATCCTGAAACACCTGCAACTGCTCCGGTTCTCTCCCTGCGGATGAGGACACGGAGCCGGAAATGTTCGGAGCATAAAATCCCAGGAATTACCCCTATCTCTTCTAATGCCGCGTACACACGAACGGACTTTACGGCAGACTTTGTCCTGCAGACTTTTCGACGGACTTTACCACGGACTTTCCGAATGAACAGATTTGCCTACACACGATCAACCAAAGTCCGACGGATTCGTACGTGATGAAGTACGACCGGACTAAAACAAGGAAGTTCATAGCCAGTAGCCAATAGCTGCCCTAGCGTGGGTTTTTGTCCGTCGGACTAGCATACAGACGAGCGGACTTTTCGACCGGACTCGAGTCCGTCGAAAAGATTTGAAACATGTTTAATTTCTAGGTCCGTCAAACTTTTGGGAAAAAAAAGTCCACTGGAGCCCACACACGATCGAATTGTCCGACGGACTCCGGTCCGCCGAACCAAGTATGCCGTAAAGTCCGGTCGTGTGTACGCGGCATAAGGGTGCCTCCACACACGTGGCAGCTGCAAGCAGCATTGCGACCCAGGTGGAGAGTCCGGAGCCCGCTCTCACGGAGCAGAGCCCCTTTGCGGCCCTTATGCAGGCTATTACAGGCTGTCAATCCAACCTCTCTTTCCTCACCACCAAGATAGACACCGTGCAACAAGAGATTGGTCTTATCCGGCAAGGTTTTGAGAAGGTCTGCCAGCGTGTCACAGAGGCTATGCACCGGGTGGGGGATACGAAGGACACGGTCCATGACCACTTGGCTTCACTACATACTCTCCAGGTGAGAATGAAACACCTTGAATCGAGGGCTGAAGATGCGGAAAACAGCAACAGGCCAAACAATCTGCGCAATATTGGTCTGCATGAGGGTTCTGAGGGCTCTGACCCATCTGCCTACATGGAGTGGCTGCTCCGCTCGCTTTTCCCCCAGGCGGCCTTTTCATCGTTCTTTGCCGTTGAGAGGGCTCACAGGATGCCACCTGCCCACAGCCCCCCTGGTGCTCCACCTCGTACATTTATTTTTCGGCTGCTCAACTTTAGAGACCGTGATCTAATCCTGCGAGAGGCCAGCAAGCTCGATGACATCCGCCATGAGACTGCACATTTGATGTTCTTTCCGGTCTTCTTGGTTGACACTCAGAAGCTCCGTAAATCCTTCGACACGGTGAAGCAGGCCCTGCGGGTCAAAGGAGTGAGGTACAGTACGCTGTTACCCGCCCGCCTTCAGGTTCAAGATGGTGAGACTGTCTTTTATTACACCCCCTGCTGATGCTTCGCAATGACTGAATACCCTTCCCCGCCATTAGGGGCTCTGCTTCGACATCTCCCTCCTTTCTTTTTTACTTTTGGGTGCACCCCGTGTCCTGAACTGCTGTTTGCCCTGGAGATACTCTGATAACCTGCATACTGCTCTATGGTAGCTTTCCTGAATGCTTTAGACCTGACTATCACTGCCATTCCGCAGATTCGATCCCCCCCTTTGCTTGCTTATGGATTGTACTCCCCTACTCTGGCTCATTATAGAGACCATGGATTGCTACGCTGCTCATTTACCAACTGATTGTCCCTGCCTCTCCATACAGGGCCTCACTGACTACCCTTTCCTTCACTGACATGAGAGTCCGTTTATCCTGTTGTACACTTGAAGATTAGGAGACTGCCCCCCAAAATTCTCCCTCCAGTCCCTGCTATCTGATCTGCTGCTGCAGATCTATGCCACTGGGAGTACCTGGGTCTTGGGGTGGTCCCTTTGGACGTCCTTGAAAATGCTACATCTCTAGCCCTGTGTGCTGTGATGTACAGGTTTGTGCCCCCGGCTTTGGCCGGGTGATAATTCTGCATGTTCTCACTCGTTGGCGGCATCTCCTTCAGACTTAGTTTTCTGTGCCTTAAGTAGACGGTGTCTACTAACTGTCCTCTGTTCATGACCCCAATTGGTCCATTGGACCATGTTTGGTTTTGGGATGCAGGCATACCTTGGTTCGGGGGGGTGCGGAGTGGGGGGGGGACTGTGTTGGAATGGGATATGTTATCTATGTTGTTTGAAGCAATGTGTTATACACTGTATATTTGGTGCTAATTACTGTTTAATTATCACCATGTTTTCTGCAAATGGTGCATGGAGCAAGCTGTTGGATGTCTTCTCTCGGGGTCTGGAAGCTCTTTCTGTGCAGGCCATACTAATTTATCTCTCTTGGCTATAGCTCCCTTAACCCTAGTTCCTTGGAGGGCTGAACACCCGTATTAAATGTTCGCTGGTGTTTAATTTCCTTAAAACATATTGACCAGATGTCTGTATTGTACAGGAACTCTTCTTACTAGTAGCCGGGTTCTGAGCCTCAAAAAACCCTGGGTGGGCCATTATTATCACGCCACTTATTCCTCCTACACCAGGGAGGTGAGTGTGCTCATCCATAAATCCCTTTCTTTTAAACTAGTGGACCTGCATCTGGACCCTGATGTAAGACTTGTAAGATTTTAGTAATAAGAATGATCTCATTAGCAGTAATCAGCATGGATTCATGAAGAATCGTTCATGCCAAACCAATCTATTAACCTTCTATGAGGAGGTGAGTTGCCATCTAGATAAAGGAAGGCCCGTAGACATGGTGTATCTGGATTTTGCAAAAGCATTTGACACAGTTCCCCATAAACGTTTACTGTACAAAATAAGGTGCGTTGGCATGGACCATAGGGTGAGTACATGGATTGAAAACTGGCTACAAGGGCGTGTTCAGAGGGTGGTGATAAATGGGGAGTACTCAGAATGGTCAGGGGTGGCTAGTGGGGTTCCCCAGGGTTCTGTGCTGGGACCAATCCTATTTAATTTGTTCATAAACGACCTGGAGGATGGGATAAAGAGTTCGATCTCTGTATTTGCAGACGATACTAAGCTAAGCAGGGCAATAACTTCTCTGCAGGATGTGGAAATCTTGCAAAAAGACCTGAACAAATTAATGGGGTGGGCGACTACATGGCAAATGAGGTTCAATGTAGAAAAATGTAAAATAATGCATTTGGGTGGCAAAAATATGAATGCAATCTATACACTGGGGGGAGAACCTCTGGGTGAATCTAGGATGGAAAAGGACCTGGGGGTCCTAGTGGATGATAGGCTCAACAATGGCATGCAATGCCAAGCTGCTGCTAATAAAGCAAACAGAATATTGGCATGCATTAAAAGGGGGATCAACTGCAGAGATAAAACGATAATTCTCCCGCTCTACAAGACTCTGGTCCGGCCGCACCTGGAGTATGCTGTCCAGTTCTGGGCACCAGTCCTCAGGAGGGACGTACTGGAAATGGAGCGAGTACAAAGAAGGGCAACAAAGCTAATAAAGGGTCTGGAGGATCTTCGTTATGAGGAAAGGTTGCGAGCACTGAACTTATTCTCTCTGGAGAAGAGACGCTTGAGAGGGGATATGATTTCAATTTACAAATACTGTACTGGTGACCCCACAATAGGGATAAAACTTTTTCGCAGAAGAGAGTTTAATAAGACTCGTGGCCACTTATTACAATTAGAAGAAAAGAGGTTTAACCTTAAACTACTTAGAGGGTTCTTTACTGTAAGAGCGGTAAGGATGTGGAATTCCCTTCCATAGGCGGTGGTCTCAGCGGGGAGCATTGATAGCTTCAAGAAACTATTAGATAATCACCTGAATGACCGCAATATACAGGGATATGTAATGTAATACTGACACATAACCACACACATAGGTTGGACTTGATGGACTTGTGTCTTTTTTCAACCTCACCTACTATGTAACTATATGTAACTATGTAATTCTTCATGCTGTCATTGCAAATGTACCTATGGTAGTGGTGGGGTTATATATTCCTCCACCAGCATCTTTGACAGTGTTGCATAAGATTACCCAACTCATAGCAAACTGTTCCACTGATAATGTGATGCTAGCAGGGGATTTTAACATGCCCCCCTATCCTAATCTGGATAGGTTGACTCTGGATATGGCTGTGGAGTCCCCGCTTTCCAGGTGGGCTTCCACGTTTGATCTCACAGATGTCTGGTGATGGAAAAATACCCTCCTGAGGAACTATACCTGCCAATCAGCTACCTATATGGCCATGTCACGCATTGATCTTGTCTATGTCAGCGGCCCTGTTCTTGCCAAGGTAGGTTTTCAGACCATGCGCCCATCTTGCTACGACTAAATGTGAGTCCTGCCCCCACTGACTGCCTGTGGCGCCTGTCTCGGTTCTGGATCTCGGACGATCGCATAGTCCCGGATGCAGAGTCAGCCCTACGGGAGTATTGGGAGGCCAATCTGCCTGCCACCAGTCTGACCTCTAGCTAGGAGGCCTTCAAGGTTCATGCTCGTGGCCATTACCAATTGGCCACAGGTCGTGCACCAGGCTGGGTCGGCTTTGACTCAGGCTGAGCGGAAAGCCACCGCTCTGGAGGCCCAGTACACTGCTGATAGAGATAAAACCACGTGGGGGGACCTATGTGTGCAATGTGAGAGGTAATGCTCCTCCTCCGGCCGCCAAGAAATTGCTGCTACATCAGTCGCAGCGTATTTTTGAACAGGGTGAGCGGACCGGACGCCTGCTGGTGTGGTTGTCTAGAGAGCAGTTGGAAAAGACCTCTATTGCTAACATCAAAGATGCTACAGGACAGTTGCTGTCTGACCCCAGAGATATAAATGGTCGCTTTGCCTCCTTTTATCAAGATCTCTATTCATCTAGTGTGGCATACTCTGTCGCTGAGCTTCATGCTTTTGTGGACGATATTCCCCTTCCATCGCTTTCTGAGGTGGCCTGCCGGGGGCTTGACGCTCCGCTCACCCTGAAAGAGCTCCAGTGCGTTATCAGTTCCCTCCAGTCAGGAGAGACCCTGGGAGATGATGGGTTCTCTGCAGAATTTTATAAGACCCATGCAGAAATCCTGGCCAGTAGATTGTTGGAGGTCCTTTCTGTCTTCTTTGAGTCTTCCTCTCTGCCCCCTTCTATGTCCAGGGCTATTATTGTGGTGGTACTTAAACCTGAGAGGATCCAGAATTCTGTTCCTCACATAGACCCATCTCGCTCCTCAATGTGAACGCAAAAATCCTTGCAAAGGTTCTGGTGACCTGCCTCAATAAAGTCATCCTATCCCTGATCCACGGCGACCAAACTGGGTTTATGCCAGGTAAGGGAACAGATATTAACCTCCATATGGTGATTGCGGGTTTGGCCGCTGGGGAGGACGCTGGAGTTGTGGCTTCACTCGATGTGGAAAAAGCCTTTGACTCAGTGGAGTGGGAATACCTGTGGCTTATTCTACACAAATTTGGACTGGGGCCTAATTTTATTGTAGGCTGCGCCTGCTCTATTCGGCTTCATCAGCCAGAGTCTGTACAAATGGTGTTTTGTCAGCCCCTTTTCCCCTCCACCAAGGCACCAGGCAGGGTTGTCCCCTCTTCCCGGGCCTCTTTGCGCTGTCTATTGAGCCGCTGACAGTGCTTCTGAGAACTTCGGGGGAGGTACAGGGTATTTCATTTCCCCCACTGGTTGAAAAAGTATCCCTATACGCCGACGACGCGCTTTTGTATCTCCTAGGTGCTTAACATTCGTTGACGGCGGCTTTTGCTATTATTGACTGTTTGGGCTCCTTCTCGGGTATCAGGGTAAACTGGGACAAATCGCTCCTGTTCTCCTTGACTGATGTGCCTCCTCCAGCAAATTCACTGGTTCCCCTCAAATGGGTCTCGTGATTTAAATACCTGGGGATCCATATTCAAAACGACCCGAAGTGTTACCTAGAGGATAATTTATATCCTATTCTCCAACAGTTTCTTCAGCGTTCTTCGTTATGGAAGGCGCTATCACTGACCCCGGTAGGGAGGGTGAATATAATTAAAATGTCCTTCCTCCCGAAGTTCTTATATGTCTTCCGTCACACCCCGGTCCCTATTCCCAGTGCCTTTTTTGCTTAACTTGATCAGGCTATCACCTCTTTTGTCTGGGCAGGTTCAACCCCTAGAGTGGCTAGGAATAAACTGCAGCTCTCATTGACGGAGGGGGGACTATCCTTGCCCAACTTTAAGAAGTACTATTGGGCAGCAGTGCTGGTTACTGTGCGGTGGTGGTTCACCCAGGATATCTCTAACCTGGCAGTTAATTTAGAGGCGGTGATCTTAGGATCCTACTCAGAACTTAGCAACCTGGTGTACAGAGGCCCAGGATATATCTCCCAAGTTACTAAACCCATGAAAGCGACGGTTGCGGCATGGAAACAGGTTTCCTTGCACCTCAATGACCCAGGCACCGTTTCTCCGTATACTCCGCTATGGGGTAATCCCTACCTACCGCATTTCCGATCTGTCCCGGATCCACAGGTCAGGGCTAGATATGAGTTTCGGACGCTGCACCATATCTTCAGTGAAGGACATCTTCTCTCGTTCATAGAGATGAGGCATAGATATCAGCTCCCTCCTTGGATGTTTTCTAGGTACTTGCAGCTCAGACATGCTGCTCTGGCTCAATTTCCTGATGGGGTGGCTCTTGCTACTCACTTGATCGAATCCCTCCTCATGGCCAATAATATTGATCGGATGTTGTCCTCCATTTACTTTAGACTTACATGTAGGGACACCTTTAAAATGCCCAGACTGTTTAATATGTGGCAATGAGACATCCCTGCCTTGACGGAGGAGGATTGGACTGAGGGTTTGCAACAATACATCCCGCTTATGATCTCAGCTAAGGATCGCTTTGCGCAACTGAAGTTTTTGCACAGAGTGTATTATACTCCACATAGGCTGTCCATTATTTACCCGGGGGTGGAGGATACGTGCCCAAAATGCAGGCAGTCGGTGGGGACCTTTCTTCACATGGTTTGGTCATTCCCTCTCCTTCAGACTTACAGGCGGGCAGTGGTCGCTGATGTTAAAAGAATGGCTGGTCTGCAATTAGATATGGATCCCCTTGTCTTCCTCCTGGGTATTACTGATAACCTGGCAGCTTCTAAACATGTTAAGTTGTTTGTATTTTATGCTGACTATTATGCCAGGAGGACAATTCTATCCAGATGGAAACTCCCTGACCCTCCCATGCTCTCAGCCTGGAGAGCCCAAATAAAATAACTTATATGGGTCGTAATTGTCCACAGAAGTTTGACAAAATTTGGGCAGCATGGGTGGAGACTAGACACCTTATGCAACGTAAACACGACCGGACTTTCTGGGAAACTAGGTCCGACGGTCTTCCCGACTGACTTCCGGCGGACTTCCGACGGACTTTCTGAACGGACGGACTTGCCAACACACGACCGGACTTTCCGGCAGACTAGGTCCACCGGTCTTCCCGACGGACTTTCGTCGGAGTTACGACTGACTTTCCAAATGAACATACTTGCACACACACGGACAAGTCCATTCATTTTGAACGTGACTCGGGTACGATAGGACTAGAAAAGGAAGTCAATCTCGCCGATTGACACCTTGCAAGCCCTGTCGCGGGGCATTCCAGGCCCTCAGGTCTGGTATGGATTTTAAGGGGAACCCCCTACGCCGAAAAAACGGCGTGGGATCCCCCCAAAATCCATATCAACCCCTATCCGAGCACGCAGACCAGCCGGTAAGGAAAGGGGTGGGGACGAGCGAGCGCCCCCCCCTCCTGAACCGTACCAGGCCGCATGCCCTCAACATGGGGGGGGTGCTTTGGGGAGAGGGGCGCCCTGCGCCCCCCCACCCCAAAGCACCTTGTCCCCATGTTGATGAGGACAAGGGCCTCTTCCCGACAACCCTGGCCATTGGTTGTTGGGGTCTGCGGGCAGGGGGCTTATCGGAATCCGGGAGCCCCCTTTAATAAGGGGGCCCCCAGATCCTGGCCCCCCACCCTTTGTGAATGAGTATGGGGTACATCATACTCCTACCCATTCACCTAGGGAAAACGTATCAATAAAAAAACACAGTACACAGGTTTTTAAAGTAATTTATTAGACAGCTCTGGGGGTCTTCTTCCAACTTCGGGGATCTCTCCGGCCTCTTCTCCCGGGGTCCGGTTCTTCTCCGCTCTCTCTGGCCTCTTCTCCCGGTGTTCGACCTCTTCTCCCGGTGTCCAGTTCTTCTGCCGCTCCTCTGCTATCTTCTGCCGCTCTTTTGCTAGCGGGGGTCCGGACTTCTGCGTCACCTTCTTCTCCTCTTCCGATGTTGACACGACGCTCTCTCCGGCTGTAATGCTGTCTAAGCGCTCCGCTATGACTTATATAGGCGGTGACCCCGCCCCCTTATGACGTCACAGTCCCTGGGCATGCTGGGACTGTGACAGCATAAGGGGGTGGGGTCACCGCCTATATAAGTCATAGCGGAGTGCCGCAGGGCGCCCCCTCCCCCAAAGCACCCACCCCCATGTTGAGGGCATGCGGCCTGGCACGGTTCAGGAGGGGGGGGGCGCTCGCTCGTCCCCACCCCCTTTCCTGACTGGCCGGGCTGCGTGCTCGGATAGGGGTCTGGTATGGATTTTGGGGGGACCCCACGCCGTTTTTTCGGCGTAGGGGGTTCCCCTTAAAATCCATACCAGACATCGTTGCCTCGCGTTCGCCACAATAGGAAAATTTGTTTTTCCTATTGCAGCGAGCGCGAGATGTAGTACCTTGCCCTTGCGTCGTATCTGGTCCGTCGGAACCAGCATACAGACGAACGGGCTTTCCTTCAGGAGTCCGGCGGAGTTACGACGGAAAGATTTGAAGCAAGTTTCAAATCAAAAGTCCGTCGGATTTACGACCGAAACGGTCCGTCGGAAGTCCGATGCAGACCACACACGGTCAGATTGTCCGCCGGATTCGGTCTGTCGGACCAGTCCGGTCGGAAAGTCCGCCCGTGTGTACGCGACTTTACAATCTAAAAAGCTCCTGAATTTTCCCTCTGTAGCTTTGTGGACCTGAGGCAGTTTGATACGCTTAGACCCCCTTCCTTTGGAGCTACGGAAGCCTTAGGGTTTTCCGTTGCTCTCTGACGGATGTGGGCCCCGATTCTTCTTTCTCCCCCCTTCCTTCTCCCCCCCCCCTCTCCTCTCCCATTGTTCTCCTGATCTTGCCCCTCTGCTGCTTCCCTGTAGGGTTGTTGCCCCCCTTCTTCCCCTCTCCTCTCCCTACCCCCTCCCCCCTACTTTTACTTCCTCAAAGAGGTCCTGGAGCTTGTGGCAGCTTTTTCTATCCTACACCCTATTGGTTTACTGTATATAATGTCTGCTGCCTGACTTCTGTTGAAATATCAAGTCACAAAAGTGCAATTGCAAATAATCACCCAGTCGTATTGTGTTCTTGATTACTTTACTATATATCCCTACACCAGCCTGAGTTGTAAACTTGCCTAACTGAGCTTCTGTATACTCTATATATGCTTTTATCTACAAGTGTATTCCACAATTATTTCAATAAACATTCCTTTTGTTAAAAAAGAAATTAGGAGGCGGGCCAGGAAGTGATGGAAGGGAAGGAAATAAAAGCCCAAAGAATACCAGGCGACACCCATAGGTGAGCACAGCCAAACCATACATGTGAAAGGAATCAGGGTGGAGAAGCACTGCTGAAATACACAAGCAGGAAACTGCAGGCTAACTTATGACACTATGTATATGTGGCTATGAGGGTTTTCGCTCTTGGACTGCATACTGCCTTGTTTATATTTCCCAACTATATGATGGTATGGTTCTTAAAGTGTAACTCAACTTTTGTGGGGGGGAAAATAGCAAATAAAGAAAAAATAATATAGCGTATACAATTGTGACACAAATCATGTTGTAATTGAATGTTATTAAAAATGTACTTTCCTTTTCAATCTGCAGCCGCTGTAATTTTCTGAAAATGCAGTGCAATATGGCTACCTGGAGGTGTTCTGTACACAGAATGTGTAAAGAACGCCCCCACAGAAACATCATTTCCTGCTTGTGTAATTGGCTCACTGATTTTCCCAGAAATCTGTACTAAGATACAAGTCATATTTCAGGCATCCCCTGCAACAAAAATGTCATTTTTGGTGAGATACTCCCAATAGGAAATCCCATCTAAAGGGATGCAGACCCAGCAGCTTTCCTCATTAGAGCAATTCAGGTGCACAGCTGATTGATAATTATGAAACCACTCCCGTTAGACACACTTCCCCACATGGATACAGACAAACACACAGGGATTTCTTCAGAATAACAAAAGGTAAGAATCTGCAACAAAGTTTGGTAAAATCATTGTAATGTACATAGATTACCCAGAAGGGAATGTTTTTTTCTCAACAAAAGTGGAGTTACGCTTTAAAGATTCTCAGACTTTGAGAAAAGAATATGAGCTGTCCATCAGATGCTTTTTCTCATATCCACAGCTAAATTATGCTATACAATTAATACAAGACAATTTCTGTAAAACTCAATGCAATAATAACTTAAATGATATTGAAAAGTACATGTTAGAAAAGCTTCAAGCTTCACTGATTATTTTGATTATACCATATGTCTTATTGTACAGGGGTACAATTACTCATTTTGTTAATTTTCAAATTTTTACTTTTCGCTATCATTTTATAGAAAAAAAACTCTGTTTATGTGAGATGCAAGGTCCTGAAGAAGCGGGTCATCCCGCAAAATGTGTTGACCTACAAAATATGATCTGTGAGTATTTTAAATGTATGTTCTTCCACTATTTGCAAGCTGAATCAGTGGTTGAATTGGTGTCTGACTATATATTTCTTATGTTATGAGATATGTTTTAAATATGTGAATAAAATTGTAATATTTTTTACGGATTTTCTTTGTATTAGCTGTGGTTATAATCATTGGAGGTATATTTAAAGTCCCACCACATACATAATTCCTTTGTAAGATACAAGTCAGATTTTAGGCATCCTCTGCAACAAAAATTTTATTTTTGGTGAGATACTCCCAAAGGGTTCGTCACTTCTAAAGGGATTCAAGTTCCACAATTTTCCTCATTAGAACCTTGCAAGTGCAACAGCTTATAGATAATTAAAAAATCACTCCCATTCAGATTTACTCTGCACATTGACATAGAAAAACAGCTTTTTCTTCAGAGCAGAAACCAGTAGGAATCTGCAACAAAGTTTGTTAAAACCCTTGTAATGTACATTGATCACCCAGAGGGGATTTTCTATCAACAAAAGTGGAGTCACTCTTTAACCCCTCAGCCATGTTATTTAAACAATTCTTTTTTTTAATGTTGCCCTTGAAGCTGAATAATGTTCCCCGCTGTACAGTATTAAAAAAAAAGTTTGCATTGGTATGTGTTTCATATGGCAGTGCCCAGTTTCACATGCCTTTTATCAACCGTTTGTCTATTAGCAGTAAAAATGGTAAGAATCCACTAACAGGATAGATAGATTGCAGTGAGATTTGCCGCTAACATCGGGTTAGATAAATATCAAACAGGAGACCACTCTTTTTTTCTCTATTGATTAGCCCTTTCATGACCAGGTCTTATTGATGCTTAGATGCCTAAGCCAAATTTAGTAGCATCAATATGCATTGGTTAGCTTGAAAATAAATTTAAGATTTGACAAAATAAACGATTTGTACATTGCTTTTTAAGGACATTTAAGGCTTGTATACAATATACTGTTCTAATATATACCCTTCTATTTATTTTATTATTATTGTAAGCTGACAAATGGATAGTAGTGTAAAAATAAAATGCATTTTCTTTATTTTACACCAAAGTTTTTAATAATTTTTAAAGTTATTAAATAGTTTACAGACTGTATTGTACTGGGACCGATACACAGTGATAGCTGGAGCTGGCAGGTTTATTTGTAAACAAACTCTTGTAATATCAACTTAATTAGTGGTCAAGGTGAACACATGTTCGGTAACCAATCAGTGTGGCTTTCAATAGGAGGAGTTTATCTTTTTATGTCCTCCTGTTTCATTATTTTGCAAATATGAAAAAAAACATGGTAACTGCAATTGCTGACCTCCTGCTGAACATGCATCCTATGAAAGAAGCATGTATTTTTTTTTCTTTAACCACTTGCCTACCAGGCACTTACACCCCCTTCCTGCCCAAGCCATTTTTTAAGCTTTCAGTGCTATCGCACTTTGAATGACAATTGTGCGGTCGTGCCACACTGTACCCAAAGAAATTTTTTATCATTTTCTTCACACAAATATAACTTTCTTTTGGTGGTATTTAATTACTGCTGGGTTTTTTATTTTTTACAAAAAAAAAGACCAAAAATTTTGAAAAAATGTTTTTTACTTTTTTTTGTCAGTAAATTTTGTAACGAAGTAATTTTTCACCTTCACTGATGTGCGCTAATGAGGCGGCACTGATGGGCACTGATAGGCTGAACTGGTGGGCATTGATGTGGTGGCACTTATGGGCACTGATGAGGCAGAACTTATGGGCACTGATGAGGTGGCACTGATGAGGAGGCATTAATATGCTGCACTTATGGGCATTGATAGGTGGCACTGATATGTGGCACTGATGAGCACTGATAGGCGGCACTGATGGGCACTGTTAGGTGGCACTTATGGGCACTAATAGGCGGCACTGGTGGGAACTGATAGGCGGCACGAATAGGCAGCATGGATAGGCGGTACTGATGGGCATTGATGGGTGGCACTGATGGGCGGCACTGATGGGCATTGATCGACAGCAGTGATGGGCATTGATGGGCAGCACTGATAGGCGGCACTGATTGCCAGCACTGACTGGCATCGCTAATGGGCACTGATTGGTGGCACTTGTGGGCACTGATTGCTGCCACTGGTGGGCACTGATTGCTGGCATTGGTGGGCACTGGTGGGCCCTGTATGGTAACACTGTTTTACTATACTGTAATCAGGGCACTGATGATCAGTGCCCTGATTACATTCCTACATGTCCTCCTGCGTGGAGATGCTGCTGTTCGGCTCTCCTCGCCACACACTCTGTCATTGTGAGGCGAGGAGTGCCGATTACCAGCACTTTCTTGTTTACATGTGACCGGCTGTGATTGGACACAGCCGATCACATGGTTAAAGAGCCGCGGACGCGGCTCTTTACAGAGAACGGGGTCGCACCCTGTCCTAGCAACATGGTGCGGCCACGATCGCCCCCACGGGCACGCGAGGATGGCGGTTCTGGGACGCTGTCATATGACATCATCCCAGAATGAGAGCCGCACTGCCCCGCCGTCATTTGACGACGGGGCGGGCGGCAACCAGTTAAGGCTCCATATACACTAGCAGCTCCTAAACTTGAGTTTAGGAACTTTTGGTGTTTATTTTCTAAAGGTCCTAAACTTAACTCCATAAAAGCCTATGTCTCCATGTACAAATAGAGCTTTTTAGGATCATTTAGGAGCTGCTGTGGTTAGGGAAGGTTCAATCTCCCCTAACCTCCCTCTCCTGAACGCTGCAAAGTGCGCAAAATCACGGTAAAATAGATTTTGCTGCGTTTTGTGTTTTCCCACAGCCAGCGATCAAACTATGTACTACGTGTACATGAAGCCTAATAATACCAGCTTTCACCAGTAGGATGCCTGATACCTATTTACTGTAAATTTTATAGACACCAACTATGAAACCAAAACACAATCTTATTGCATTTGTTTATGTGTAAAGAAGTTGTGGGTCAGAATGAATTTTGAAGTGATTGGTTCTGCAGGTAGGTCTAGTTCTTGAAGGAACGACATGCATACCATCATTGTGAAGGATGCGTGCGTGTGTAGGGATTCCACTTTCATGGTGGCTAGGATGGTTTCTTCTGATATAGATCCAACAGCAGCAAGTTTGTTTAGAAATATTGCATCCTGAACATAACTTGGTGTTTTCTGGACCAAAGATTTTGGGATGTTTACTGCCCACAGTGCCCAGACTGTGATATTTTCAGTTAGCGTCATAGTTCCTAAAATTATGGGTCTGCCTGGGTTCCCCTCTTTGTAAACTTTGGGGAGCATGTAGAAGCAGCCTAATTCGGGGGGTAAATCTAGTATCTCTTTTCTAAAATTAGATGGAAACATCAAAACTGCATTTATAAAAAAAAATTCTTGTGCGGGTGGGTTTGATCCTCCTGCAGTCTATTGTAGTACTTCATGTTTTGACAGCTGTCTGTGTGCCTTCTGCATGTAGTCACTGGTGTCCATTATACCAATGGCCCTTATTTTGCCTGCTGCTTTTATAATAATATAATTGTTTCCTTTCAGGATCTGGCAGCTAATGCTTCCTGTGGTGTAATATTCTATGCCAGACTTTCCCTTTTATGTAGTATCTTGGCTATGAGCTCTTAATGTATTATTCAATTGTGGGTTTGGTCCCAGGTGTGCAAGAACAGGTAGATTTTTTCGCGGGATTGCGGGCCCCAATTTTGAAGCTCACTGTGTTACTGACCTGGAATAAAATTAAATGCAGTGAAGTCTGAAAAGTACTGCAAGTCTTTTCCAGCTCAGTAACTTACTAGGTAGGAAAACTGGATTGGTAAGAATTCAGAGCTTTCAGCTTAAAACCAAAGTCATAGTGATTTCCCATATTTCCCAGATTTCCTTTGCCTATAGGTTCCCCAAACCGGGCTTCTCTTTAAACATTGATTTAATAAAATTTGTGGATTTGGTGATAAGAGGATGCACCACAAATGTGCAGAGCTATGTATTTTGGCATGGAAGCATGATGAAGGTGTGGATGCAGTCTTGTTCTACATGGTAAATGTTGGAAGTAAACCAAGTGTTCACTAAAATTACACAGTTCATTTTCTCATTCCAAGTCCTAACATAATTATGTTGTTACATTTTCCCTTCTTGCAAACTCCTTGAAAAGGAATTGAAGATTTTGTTTTGGTAGTGTCATCAAGGAGACTTTTGCAAGCCTCTTGTCTTACAAAATGACAATAATAAAACAGAGATGCCTAGAAGCAACATATTTTTTGAAACAAGACAATAAGCTGATTCCAGTGAAATAAAACTGTGCCGTAAGCTGGTGTCACCATAGTTAGTCCTCACAAAATGACACCAAACAGACAACAAAGTGTACTTTGAAATGTTCTGAAGAACCTGAGACTTACAGTACTATGAATCCTGAATGACCTCTTGTACAAAAACTTTCTTCCTGGCAAAAAGTATGTATACAAAACCATGCTGCCACTGTGCAGTCATGTTTCCATAAATTATACAGAATAAATCCAAAACTGGTTTAGAGGCAGAGGAGGAAGATCAAAAACAGCAGTGTTTTTATCGTCAATGTTTTGATGAAGCTCAGTCCATACAGCAGGGATGCTAGGGTCTCACACTGAATGATGGTTTATGAGAACGTCCACAATAGGCAGCTAACTACTCCGCTCCTGAATGACTTTGTCTCTATTCAGGACACAGACAGAAAAAAAAATGACAGGGCTGCTAAACCATACATTTTATATAACCCTTTAACAATAGTAGTCATAACCATAACCACAGTGGCAGCGGTATTCTTGAAGGATTTCAAGCTCAAACCTCTGCCAGAAGGTATGGTGCCATCTCCTATGTCTCCTGCATTCATTGGAGGAATGGGGCATAGTTTTTGATAAATACAATTTTATATCCATGTGAGTTGGGAGAGCAATAGAGGCTTGCAATAAAAGCAGGTCTTCCAAACCCAGAATAAGTCCTACTCCAGATAGAAAATTTTATTTGATCTTGTATAATACAGGAAAAGGTGATATCTTCTCTCGGGTTTTACTGCTGCCTAAGTCCCTGTTGGGGAGATTTCCACACAACTCTTGTCATGATGACTACATTATAATCTAGACAGACTGTTGGGGAGATATAACAAAAAATTGATGGGAAATAAAACCTCTCTCTACTCTTTTACTACTCTAAGATTGTTTTAGTGTAATCCTTTCCCCCTCAGAGACTGCTTCTCAGTTCCATGCATTGTCATCAACACAGGAAGTATAGGAAAATGTCCTCAATGAGGACAATGTCTACAAAGAGCAGCAAAAACTGACAGATGTTCCAATCCCTTCCTGTTCTATCCAAAGCGAACAAAAAAAAATGTAGCCAAACTGAGACATCAGTGACATAAGGAGTTCATTATTTTTCATAAGTCTGTCAGCTAATCGAGTTGAAGAAGCAGTAAATAAAAACTTTTTTGTTTTGCAGCACTGCAAAATAGGAAGCAGACTTCAGACTACAGGTACAGTGGGGACGGAAAGTATTCAGACCCCCTTAAATTTTTCACTCTTTGTTATATTGCAGCCATTTGCTAAAATCATGTAAGTTCATTTTTTTTCCTCATTATTGTACACACAGCACCCCATATTGACAGAAAAACACAGAATTGTGACATTTTTGCAGATTTATTAAAAAAGAAAAAATGAAATATCACATGGTCCTAAGTATTCAGACCCTTTGATGTGACACTCATATATTTAACTCAGGTGCTGTCCATTTCTTCTGATCATCCTTGAGATGGTTCTACACCTTCATTTGAGTCCAGCTGTGTTTTATTATACTGACTGGACTTGATTAGGAAAGCCACACACCTGTCTATATAAGACCTTACAGCTCACAGTGAATGTCAGAGCAAATGAGAATCATGAGGTCAAAAGGAACTGCCTGAAGAGCTCAGAGACAGAATTGTGGCAAAGCACAGATCTGGCCAAGGTTACAAAAAACTTTCTGCTGCAATTAAGGTTCCTAAGAGCACAGTGGTCTCCATAATCCTTAAATGGAAGACGTTTGGGACGACCAGAACCCTTCCTAGAGCTGGCAGTCCGGCCAAACCGAGCTATCGGGGAAGAAGAGCCTTGGTGAGAGAGGTAAAGAAGAACCCAAAGATCACTGTGGCTGAGCTCCAGAGATGCAGTTGGGAGATAGGAGAAAGTTGTAGAAAGTCAACCATCTCTGCAGCCCTCCACCAGTCAGGGCTTTATGGCAGAGTGGCCCGACGGAAGCCTCTCCTCAGTGCAAGACACATAAAAGCCTGCATGGAGTTTGCTAAAAAACACCTGAAGGACTCCAAGATGGTGAGAAATAAGATTCTCTGGTCTGATGAGACCAAGATAGAACTTTTTGGCCTTAATTCTAAGCGGTAGGTGTGGAAAAAAACAGGCACTGCTCATCACCTGTCCAATACAGTCCCAACAGTGAAGCATGGTGGTGGCAGCATCATGCTGTGGGGGTGTTTTTCAGCTGCAGGGACAGGACGACTGGTTGCAATCAAGGGAAAGATGAATGCGGCCAAGTACAGGGATATCCTGGATGAAAACCTTCTCCAGAGTGCTCAGGACCTCCGACTGGGCCGAAGGTTTACCTTCCAACAAGACAATGACTCTAAGCACACAGCTAAAATAACGAAGGAGTGGCTTTACAACAACTCTGTAACTGTTCTTGAATGGCCCAGCCAGAGCCCTGACTTAAACCCAATTGAGCATCTCTGGAGAGACCTAAAAATGGCTGGCCACCAACGTTTACCATCATACCTGACAGAACTGGAGAGGATCTGCAAGGAGGAATGGCAGAGGATCCCCAAATCCAGGTATAAAAAACTTGTTGCATCTTTCCTAAAAAGACTCATGGCTGTAATAGATTAAAAGTGTGCTTCTACTAAATACTGAGCAAAGGGTCTGAATACTTAGGACCATGTGATATTTCAGTTTTTCTTTTTTAATAAATCAGCAAAAATGTCAACAATTCTGTGTTTTTTTTGTCAATACGGGGTGCTGTGTGTACATTATTGAGGAAAAAAATGAACTTAAATGATTTTAGCAAATGGCTGCAATATAACAAAGAGTGAAAAATTTAAGGGGGTCTGAATACTTTCCGTCCCCACTGTATGTACTGTACATGGGGCCATTCGTAATTCCCCATTATATACACAGGGTCTGCTTCCTATTTACCAGTAAACAAAAAAAGTCCTCCTGCGCTTGAATGTGTTACTTAGATATGTAAGATACTTATTTCTTGTTCCAATCTTGATGTGAAC
The DNA here is from genome assembly GCA_037952835.1 of Lithobates septentrionalis. Lineage (NCBI taxonomy): Eukaryota > Metazoa > Chordata > Amphibia > Anura > Ranidae > Lithobates > Lithobates septentrionalis. Next base: position 545,099 of record JBBDGP010001239.1, on the reverse strand, counting down.
AGAAATGCCAAGCTTTGTTGCCCTCCTGAGACTGGGGTAGTCTGGACAAACTGCAATCATAAGCAAACAGAGGGAGCACCAGCCTAGTGCTTTATCCTTAGATATTCTTTATTAATAGGAATCAACAATTTTACATATACTCACAAACCAACGTTTCTACAAGCTCATCAGAACAAATCCATGTGTTGTTCACCAAGATTCTTGCATATCATGTAACCACAAGATCACAAGAAGATAAAATGCAAGTCCGGATGAATAATGCATTTTGAGGGACTTGCCCTCTTCATCAGAGCCAAAGGACCCGTGGTTAAGAGCTGCTCTTAAATATCATTCATGGCAAAACAGGTTCCTATCATAAGCCCCTCCCACTTACCATGTGGGCAGGGACAAATGCTATAATTAGCCTATCAAGCTTTTTATGCCTGTGAATTTGAATACAAATTAATAAGGCAAGATAAATGTCCATTGGTATTGACCAGGAGTGTACTCACATATGCCCCTTAATATACAAAATAGGTGATGATGGCATAACCCAATATACACTCCTGGATAGCTGTAAATTTGTGTAATATGTATTAAAGCAGCAATGCTTCTTGGAGTGAACACTGAAGCCGCTAGACAGGCGGCTCGGTGATGAACAATGCTATTCAGTCAGGCAATCGCGTTACTTCCAGAAACGGTCACATGCTGAGCTTCATGCTGAATAGCATAGCGCTTCTCCTTAAGAGCAACGGGGAATAAGAACTTGCATACAAGAAAGGAATATAGGAAACCATGTATGAAACAATATCATTAAAATGTGGAGACATTGGATCATGTTGGCCTCAGTCACCCTATGTCTATAGAAATCAGATTTACATAAAAACTGAAATTAATATTAGTGTAATACATAAATATATTAAATGGACAAAAAAAGAATATATATATATATATATATATATATATATAAATATGTGTAAGGTTAAAGATAAAAATGTATAGAAATGTATAAATATACATTTATATAAAAATCCATATGCAAAGGTAAATTTTAAAATACCGTATATCCACTCACACACACAACACACATATAAACATATATGTATATACACATGGAACCTGAAATGCACTTCTTCCATACTTCAGAATGCTCTAAAGCCAAATATAAAAATAATAACTATTCCAATTGCTTTTTATGTATTCATTATTAAGGAGACTCATTTGGGACTAACCAACTAATTCTAAAGGTAGGGATTGAGAAATTCAAATATATCAAATTAGTGAAAAAACAATAGTAATGTAATAAATAAAAACAAACTAGTAAAGGAATAAAAAGATTCATAATAAATTCCTCCTATCGTACTAAAGAGCGACCTGTATAAATTCTCATAGTAATTATCTTCACACCATGAGTAAAAGACGCTCATACTGGTTATAGTGATGTAACACTGCATCCAAATATTTGTGAAAAGGGTCAAATTAAAGACTACCTTATACTTGTGGATGGGGGCTAAAGCCCTACATGATAAACATACTTAGGTGATAACATAAAAAGTGTAGTAGTGATGTAAAATGGCTTTCTGGGTGGTGAATGAAATTATTACGGATCTTCCAAGCAAATACCTGTAAAACCATAGTCCAAAGTGGGTTAGAAACTGACTAAATGCAACACCCCTGTGTATGTGCGCATGCTAAAATTCCACATGCCAGTATATATACATCTGGAGTCTATACCATATGATAGATGTAAAAAAGGGAGTATACATAGATGTCAAATGTTGTAATGGTATGTGAAAAGGGAACACCTTATACTCAGGACTTTAGCTGGGAAAGCCTTACCACTAGGAGTCTGGATTCAATCTACTACACCATATACCTCCAAATCTTCATTTAATCCTTTTGGGGCCAGACTCCCAAGTGTAAATATCCAATATGTCTCTGTCCTGCAGAGTTTCAGTTATCTCCTTCCATTATCTAAATCTCCTACTATGGCCTCTATTCCAAACACTTTTAAGCCTGACAGGTCCCCATTATGGACCTGCTTGAACTCTCGAGGTACAGAGTATTTATTCTTGCCGTTAACAATACTACACTTGTGTTCCCCAAATCTGACTCTGAGGGGACATGACATACGGCCTATATAGAAGAGTCCACAAGGGCAAATTAGGCATTGGCCTTCCGGACTTGCATTTTATCTTCTTGTGATGTATTTACATGATATGCAAGAATCTTGGTGCGCAGCACATGGATTTGTTCTGATGAGTTTGTAGAAAAGTTGGTTTGTGAGTATATCTACAATTTTTGATTTTTATTATTAAAGAATATCTAAGAATAATGCAATAGCTGGTGCATCCTCTGTTTCTTTATAGTTGCAGTTTGTCCAGACTACCCCAGTCTCAGGAGGGCAGCAAAGTGTGGCTTTTCTGTTAACTTTAAGATTGGAATAAGAGTCTTACATATCTGAGCAACACATTCAAGCACATAAAGATTTTTCTTGTCTACTGGTAAATAGGAAGCAGAACTTGTATATATAATGGGGAATTGTGAATGTCCCCATGTACAGTACATACCTGTATATAAATGCTAATTATACATAGGAACAGGGTTTTGGTTTTTTAAATATTAAAACATATGGATAACATTTACATCAAGGTGATCCTTTGATACTTTTCTATGCAGTGCTACCCCCTTATGAACTGCTGGATGCCTCACCCTTCTCAAGAACTTCAGCCCCTCTGACACACCAGGTATACAAACATACACAGGAAATCACAGTAGTGGGAAGTAGAAGATAAGTGGACACTCCAGTCTCCATGGGGCAGCGGTGCGGGTGCTGTGACGTGGGCAGTGCTGCACTGCCCCTGGGTGTCCTAACTCCCAGTCTCAGGCTTTGATCTCCACTGGTATGGTCTCCAGTTGGTAGACAAATATTCAGATAGAGGTACTCTCTCTCTATCTCCCTTGATACCAAAAGAAAGAACTTTCCTGGGCAGTTTAATAAAAATCTTCACTCCACTCCTTCTACTGCACAGTGCCTATTGGAATCTGTAGTATAACCATTATAGCATAGCCATTATATGGCTGCCATCTCATACTACAACTCACAAGATTCTGAGTGCATTGCATAGAAGTCTATGGGCTTGCTTGGCTTTAGCTATTCTCCTGCTGGCCAGAGGAGGCTAGTGCAGAAGAACATCAGTATGTCAGTAGAGGGAGACAGAAATAAAGGATAATGTCTCCATCTCCATATTACTGTAGCCCATGACCTGGCTACATCGAAAAATATATAAAAAAGACAATACATTTCTTTACAGCAGTGTTAAACCCAAAAGCAAACATTTGTTATATTGCAGCTTTCCAATTCTTAGATGTGATGGTTGCATTAGTTTTATTTTTTAAGGTTTCTTTCCTCTATTTTCACCTGGGGATCTGGCCAGTAAGTTTGTTGTTTTTCAAAAGAACAAGCTCTCTTGCAGATATATCAGTTATAGGGATGAGACAACCCATTTATCACTGATAGGGGTGCTTACAGTGATCCGTTTTTATTATTTATGTAAAACCTCTATTTCAAAGAAAAAAAAATATTTACTGTAACTGCTCATACAGTGTTAGCTGGAGCTGGGCTTCAATTTGTTAACGTATTTATGTCTGCTACATCCAGGGCCATTTTTAGGGCAGCTGCCCTGGGCCCCATCATTGTTGTGGGGCCCAAAGCAGTTGTCTCATACTTGCCAACTAACCCAGTTTAAATTTCCTTGTCCCTTGAAGTTTTAATCCCATGCTGTGTCCCAATATCTCAGTGTGAAGTTCTGTTACTAATGCTGCCCAGCTCTGCCCTATTACTGTGTACAGATGACTCACCTGCCTGCAGACCCTGTGTTTACATGTACATAACCTGCATTGATATGTAAAAAGTGGCGGCATTAATATGTACACAGCTGCGGACTGGTGGCATTGATATGGATATAGAGGCGGCATTCATATGTATATCATACTCCCCTGAGGTCATATCCGCCATCACTTCTGCTGAATGCTGCCCACTGGGGAGGTAGAGTGGCATGCTTGAAAGTCCTGCCTACAACTGTGGTCATTAAGCCTAAAATCAGCCTGTTCTGCAAAGGTAAGAAAATTGTCCCTTACATTGGTTGTCAGTGTAAATCGCAATCGCTGCCTGATCTGATTCAGTAAACTAATTTTGAGTCTAGCTGCTAATCCCCCACCCCAAGACTGATAATGCTGCTGTCCAAAGATGCCCTCTGTGCTCTTTTATTCACAAGGTGTGTTGCTAGCCAGATCACCAGGTGAAAATAGAGGGAAAAAAGACCTAAAAAAAAAGAAAAGGAATGCAGCCACCACATCTAAACGACTGGTAAGATGCAATATATTTTATTTTTGTAAAGCAATCAACCACAGCGCAAAACAGTGATTATAGAATTCTTCTGTTAAAATTCATTCCTTTCTTATACCAAAATATATATAGTATATGTATATTAAATAAATCAAATCAAAATCAAATAGTCCCATGCATTTTCAATGCATAATTGATAGTCTTCCTCCAATGTGCTCTGTGCATAAAATAATAACGATAAAGTGCTTAAGTTCTCCAAACAGTCACATGCTGTGAAAAGTGCTCCACACACCCTCTTGTGCCCTTACTCACCAGAATGTATGGACTCGCAGCTGATGTACACCCTAATCACGACGTACATTACCGATCTCCCCCTACTGCCGGGGCTTCCCCCTATGATGGCCCCCTGCCTGGCAGTGTTGGAGACTTCCCTTCTCTCCTCCCCAGATGCTGCGGGGGATGTTTCAGGATGGAGAGTGGGGAAAGGGGCTAGTAAATATGTAATTTACTGGCCCCTTCCTTTTTTAAATGAACACAGTGAACACACTCACTTACTGCGTTCATTCATAACTGAAGCATAGTACACTTCAGTTCAGTTTGTGTCTTCAGTTTGTGAATGAAGAGGAAGCCGCTCAGCACAGAGCAATTCCCATTCATTCACTGTCCTGTGCAGGTGAGGCTGCAGAGAAAATGCATGTGTGTTTAAGCTTTGGGGTGCACACCCTAATGCAATACTCTGCGCACACCTATGATGAGGGTCTAATGCGCTTACAACTGGTGAGGAGGGTAATATAAAGGATGACGCTTCACACTCCTTCTATATGGGTAGTATGGTATGATGTCTAGTTGTCAACATTCCCATAATTCATATTGCATCGAGATTAAATAGAGGAAGAGAGCTCATATAGTGTAGTATGTTCCATTTATTTAAATTAAAAGTATAAAATCACACTTACAATACTCCAAAAGGCAAACTGCTTTGCAATTATCTATGAAAGAAATGTCAGCAAGGCTCAGGTTACTTCTGGTCTGCCGCAAGTTTGTGTGAGAACAAGGAACATCTTGACGCATAGATGACATGAGGCGCGTGTATGCCCTCACATTGTTGGTCAGATGGAGGGGGGAAAAAAACAGAAGTCCCCAGGAGAATGTATGCCCCAGTGTCTGTGGTCACTGAGAAGAAATATGCTATGATTCTGTGGTCAGTGGATGAAATAAATATCCCACTACGAGTGGGAGAAAACAATGGCCCTGTGTCCGTGGTCAGAAATGATTCACTTCTATGGCAGACAGCTTGGCCCAGCATCTGCTCAAACATGCTAGCACATTACCAAAATCACTATGATTTGGTTCATTATGTTGAAAGATGATGTCTTTGACTAATCTTGAATAATTTTTGTTATTAAACCCGTTGAACCATTTTTGTTGTTTTATCCAACTTTAGTTTAAATCTGATTGGTAGCTTTGATAATGTAACTCCACAGAACCTAGAGTAAGACTATTACAAACCATGACAATAGGAATGGGACATGTGAAGAAAAATAGAGGCTACCTTACCCTTGTTAAACAGGAACAGTACATCTAAAAATTTAGCTTCACCCTTTCCCGCCTGTTTATCTTTCTTACTGGCCAGAGAAAACAAGATTTAAAAAAAAAAGTATGATTCATTTTACACAAAATTGTTCTGGAATTATTAAACAGGTATTCTAAAATAAATGCAACAAGAAATGATCATAATTATTATATAAACGATTACAACATTTTAAAATTAGTATTATTATACAGGATTTTTATAGCGCCAGTTTGCGTAGTGCTTTACAAAATAAAGGCAGACATTACAGTTCCAATACAATTTGATACAAGAGGAATCAGAGGGCCCTGTTCGTTAGAGCTTACAATCTAAGATGACCAATTTTATAAAGTAAACAACTTCTGTGAAATATATAACCACTCTTAGTGGTTTGCTTTTTTTATGAACCATTTCCTAGTTTGTTTTATATGCCATGTAAACATCATAATCATAGTTCAAAACGGTATTACAATATAATTCAATAATACTTCCATGCTGCCATCTAGTGGATTATGCAGGAAAAGTATGGCTTAAAGGAGATTTAAAGGACATGTACTTCTACAGCGAAATTTGGGAAAGGCCCTTCTTGTCCTCAGCAATAAAAATAGGGTACACAGGATGTTCAGGGACTCCACCACTGCATTTAGTGCTGAACCTCTCACCTTTAGACAGCCGATCACAATGAGTCAAGTCCAACACATGTCCTCTTTGTAGACAGGAATTTCCGTAGAAGATAATAGGACCTAACTGTTTTATGCACCAAAATAATAAGAGGATTGCCATTATCTATAATCTTAATAAATTGATGGGTTTCCTTCTTGAAATGATGGTGGTCCCATTCACACTTGCTTTCTATGTATCTATTTGTAATGTATACTTTGTATGCTCATACTTTTGTATATACTTAGATTTGTTAGCAACCAACAAACTTACTTTAAGGGCCATTCATACCAGTGGTCAGATGTATAAAGCGCACTCACTGGTGTTATGTAGGGTCAGTGCAATGCATTGTTACATTGCATCCCACTGTTTGACTTTTTTTTCCTTAAACTTTATTGAAATGTTCTAACATTAAATCTCATTCATTTCTATAAATTATTGCACCATTTTGTGGTATGGAGCAGTAAAAATTAGGGCTGCGGAAATTAACGATTAATTCCTTAATTAATCGTTAATTTTTTTGATCGATCAAAATTTTTTTGATCGGTAGGCTGCCTGCCCTGGGGCCGCTTTGGGCCAAGCTGTGGCTGCAGCGCAACGCTCCGCTCCCTCCTCCTCCTCCACTATATGTCATACACAGTCTGCGGGCATCTCCCGCTGTGTGTCTCCGAGCTGAGTGTGAAAACTTTGGCCGTGCTGTGAGAAAAGTCCCGCCCTCCTCCTAGATCAGCTCGCGTGATAGACGCAGTGTTCTGTCTATCACACGAGCTGATCTAGGAGGAAGGCGGGACTTTTCTCACAGCGCGGCCAAAATTTTCACACTCAGCTCAGAGACACACAGCGGGAGATGCCCGCAGACTGTTATCCAGGCACAGGCGCTGACTACAGTGAGGCTGCGATTATGGGCACGGTGAGGCTGCGATTATGGGCACGGTGAGACTGCATTATGGGCACGGTGAGGCTGCATTTTGGGCACGGTGAGGCTGCCATTATAGGCATGGCGAGGCTGCAATTATGGGCACGGTGAGACAGCGTTATGGGCACGGTGAGACAGCATTATGGGCACGGTGAGGCTGCGATTATAGGCACGGCGAGGCTACGATTTTGGGCACGGTGAGACAGCATTATGGGCACGGTGAGGCTGCATTATGTGAACGGTGAGGCTGCGATTATTGGCACGGTAAGTCTGAGATTATGGGCATGGTGAACATAAAAAGAAAAGTAATTTTGCGCTAACCATACAAAAATAAAATCGTGCTGCTGCTCGTGTTAGTCAATAAATACAAAAGACCCAAAAATAATTAGCATGTTACAAGCGCGCATCATAAATTAGTGTGTACTCAAATATAAGTGATCCTAATAGTTTTGACTACTATTAGTATAACACACTCAAAACCATTCTAATATGAAACAAAAACCATTTGAAAAATTACTGAAAAATTATTTTGAAAAATTTTTTTCGTGAAATTAACTTATAATGAAGTTATATTTATATAATAAGAATTATATGGTGAAAATTATTCTTATAACCACACACTAAAGTGTTCTGATGTGAAACAAACTCATGTGAAAGAAATTACTGAAAATTGTGCTACTGGCTACAATGTTGCTTAAGGAATTTCAATCCGCAACAATGTAGCAACCACTATACATATCCAATTTGTGCTAAAAATAGTTATCAGTGAAAGCTTAACCTCCCTGGATATCTTATCTATAGGAATAGTAATCAGTCCTTTGTAGAAATATATTAGGTTGATGTTAACACAAATCTTCTTTTGGGAAAAAACACACAGATAATCCTCCTTCTCACAGATATAGTAGAAAAGGCCGCTTACCGGATCAGATGGATCTCAGGTTAATGAGATCAGATGAGCATGTTGCATTAGCCTGCCGGCTTCTTGGATTATCACTTGGGTGTTGTTCCTTGGAGGTTTCCTCATCCACTTCGTTCCAATCCACTTTAACAGATCTACCCTCACTGGTACAATTTATCTGATTTCAAGGTATTAGCTCTTTCATTCATCTATAGAGAAGATACACCTCAGTGGGAACAAAGCGGAAGGGGCTCCATAGTGCAAATGTGTTTTATAGATTTATTCAAAACTTTTTACAGTCACTTCACAGATTCTTTTCACTGCAAATATTCACAGCAACAGTACACAGCACATCAGGAACCACAAATCAAAAACTCCCAAGTATACACCAAACGGGAACCAGATAAAAACAGGAACCAGATAAAAAACAGCTAAAATTCAGCATACATGCAGAGTGGGAGCAAACCGGCTGGCTGCATGGAGAAAGAACAGAAAAACGTGATGGCGTCACAGCCTCTAGATCCACCCGACGCGTTTCCCCTAAACAGGCTTCCACTGGGAACGGAGACATGACTGAATGCTGACACATCACGTTTTTATACTCACATGGCAGGAGACATCGGAAGTGACATTTCCACATCCCCTTCCTGTCATCATTTTGTATAAAGTTATTTTTTCTCCACAAACTGCTCATCAGAAATTAAAATCAGTTTTACTTCTTAACCCTTATACAAGGAAGAAAAGAAAATACTCAGAAATGAGAAAAAATTACAGAAAAAAATATATATAAAAACTTTCTCTCTATTTAAAAATTTTTAATTATTCTATTCCTTGAGAACATTTTTTTTAAAATTGCACACAATTAACCCGAGGAGGAATCGCACATTTTATCTGAAATATCTGTAAACATGTGCATATCTCTCCATATGTATAATTAGGCGTTCCTGATTCGCACTTCCATTTCTTATACATATATCAATCTATAATATAAACCTTAAATTACACATGTATGAAAATTCTTTTTATAATTCTTTTTATAATCCTCTAGCTCAATTTAACAAAATTCCTAATATATGACCCCTCTCTATGGTTATGCAGCAGTCTAACCAGAGAAATCAAAGGATCTTCATCAAAGGAACTTGAAATTTTCTCAAAACAGGGGGATTATATGACTTTTATATCATGAATTTCCTTTACATTGTATTCAATATAATGTTCTTATTGAATACAATGTAAAGGGAATTCATGATATAAAAGTCATATAATCCCCCTGTTATGAGAAAATTTCAAGTTCCTTTGATGAAGATCCTTTGATTTCCCATGGAGTAATTCCTAGGATGGGATTTCCTAGCTTAACACCAAGGATATTAAGCCTTCCTGGTGTAAAGGTAGATTTTGCAAAAAGTCAACCTTATTTTTCTTTTTTTTTTCCAAACAAGTTTTATTTGGTAATGAACAACACATACAGAATCATTGTTAACAGCATCCCATAAACAAAGACTATTATGGCAGATGAATGGCAGTTGAACAATGGGCATTCACCCCGATTATATGTCAGCTTATAACAACAAACATTTCAGTGGCATATTTGAATGTACATAATGTTGGAACGAGAGACTATAGGTCAGGTCTGTAAGGTCCTTAACTTAGGACGTTTATAACATACCAATACAAAACTGGTTATTTAAAGCTTATAGGCTTGTAGTACATCCTGCATATTGGAGGGCGTAGGGGGCAGGGGAGGGGGTATAGGAGGTATACAGGGTTGACAGCTTCTCCTACCAGGAATGAGAGCATACATATTGTTGTCTTTGGAGGGATCTTTTGCAATAGGGCGGTTAAAGTATACATTTCTCTCTGGCCAATGTCATCTTCTTAGCGGTAGGGAGTTCCGTTCCTGGGTTTAGAGAAACTCTCTGACTGAATACGAGGTTCTGGGGAGAGAGGAGAAGAGAAAAAAAAAAAAGAAGAAGTTTAAGCTGTAGGCAGGGAGTGGAATGAGAATAGAGAATGTATTGTGTCTAGAGCGGGGGGGGGGGGGGGGGGGGAATATTCCCCCGGAGGCAGGAGAGAAAATGGTGAGGTCTCCCAGGATGCCGCTCAACAGCTTATTTTTCTTTATCTCAGATGTGTCCTTGGCCAGGAAGGCGGTAACCAATGTCTACAACAGTCTAACGAAGGAGTGTTGTGAGGGTATGAGTGTGTGGTCTGAATCAAAAGATGGTATAGAAAGTGTTTTTTTTTTCAAGCGAGGTATGTTTGAGGACACATTTGTATTGTCGACATGGATCTGTGAGTGTTAGACATTGTTCATATTGCGGCAGTATGTATCTGTTGTTCAAAAATTGAGCCAGCAGGCCCATGTTAAGTTATATTTTCTGGGGATTCCTTAGCTATGTGTATCAGTTCCTCCATCTCTGCTACATTGTTGATGCGTGTGAACCATTCTGTTAAAGAAGGCATACATGGCGAGTTCCAGTGCACTGGTATACATGACTTGGCTGTGTTTACCATCTGCATTGCGAGTGAATTGTGATAACCCTTGAGAGGGAGTGAGGTGTAGTGTAGTAGGTGCTGCGCTAACCTGATAGGGTGAGAGGATGCGATAGCCTATGGCAGTGTAAAATCAATGTAATGGAGCTGTGGGATCATATGTAAATAGATAATAGTGAAATCTCAAGCACCGTGTCTTGTTGAAAAAGTGCAAAAAGTATATAATGAATAAATCACTAACCCGTACTGTAATCATAGACATATGCAAAATGCGGCAACACTATGCATGCAGGGAACAGGCAGAGATAAATAATCCTCATACACGCATAATGCTATTACAACATGTGCAAAACTAAGCCTAATGTGCTAATGTGTCAATGTGCAACCCACAAGAACATATAGAGTCTTATATAAATTCATAAATATGTGCAAAAAGACAACAACATCATAGCAAGGACCATACAAAAATTCCTCATGCATATGTAAGGCTATAATGACGTGTATAATATTAAATATATAGTGCAAATGGGCAAAACGTGCAAACCAAAAAAGTATATATAATATAAATTGTGCAAACAACACATAAAGTGCAAATTGATGTGTGGCATATTTCTATAGATCACATCGCAAACGATATCGCCACAATAAAATAAAGTCCGAAAAATGTCTTAAACACACCAAACTTGTGTGCCAGTGAAAACACAAAGGTAAAACATTCAGTGATATTACTCCTTTAAAAAATCCAATGTGCAAAAAGCAACCAGTGGGGTGCCGAAAGAGAGAGAGTGTATGTCCTCTTCGTGCATTAAACACACACAAGTGAGTAATGGCCCCTTACCTTGCGGTAATGGGAAAACCGCATAGAAAGCAAATACTGGAGGAGGTGGTCTCTCTTTGGGGTACCCCTGATGAAGTCACGTGATTGGGTGACGTCACGCGTAGGGACGGGATAGGCACTGACACAGACTGTGTTTGACAAGCTCGCCGCTCGTAGGAGATAGATGCGATGTGCATTTACTTCATGTGAGTACATGCCTTTTAAACTTTCAATAAAATACCGCTTTGCTTGAAATACTACACTATCTGGTACTCCTCTGTTCTTTCATGTGTTTGCTCTGCTGGTACTGAGGGATTAAAGCACAGGGACCACCGGCTCCAGTCCAGGGACCCCAAAGAGAGACCACCTCCTCCAGTATTTGCTTTCTATGCGGTTTTCCCATTACCGCAAGGTAAGGGACCATTACTCACTTGTGTGTGTTTAATGCACGAAGAGGACATACACCCTCTCTCTTTCGGCACCCCACTGGTTCCTTTTTGCACATTGGATTTTTTAAAGGAGTAATATCACTGAATGTTTTACCTTTGTGTTTTCACTGGCACACACGTTTGGTGTGTTTAAGACATTTTTCGGACTTTATTTTATTGTGGCGATATCGTTTGCGATGTGATCTATAGAAATATGCCACACATCAATTTGCACTTTATGTGTTGTTTGCACAATTTATATTATATATACTTTTTTGGTTTGCACGTTTTGCCCATTTGCACTATATATTTAATATTACACACGTCATTATAGCAATCCATATGCATGAGGAATTTTTGTATGGTCCTTGCAATGATGTTGTTGTCTTTTTGCACATATTTATGAATTTATATAAGACTCTATATGTTCTTGTGGGTTGCACATTGGCACATTAGCACTTTAGGCTTAGTTTTGCACATGTTGTAATAGCATTATGCGTGTATGAGGATTATTTATCTCTGCCTGTTCCCTGCATGTATAGTGTTGCCGCATTTTGCACATGTCTATGATTACAGTACGGGTTAGTGATTTATTCATTATATACTTTTTGCACTTTTTCAACAAGACGCGGTGCGCGAGATTTCACTATTTTCTATTTACATATGATCCCACAGCTCCATTACATTGATTTTACACTGCCATAGGCTATCACATCCTCTCACCCTATCAGGTTAGCGCAGCACCTACTTTTTATGCTTTGTACCGCCAATGAGCCTTGTTTGATCCCATTCGGTGTCTGCAGCTGTCCACACGTACACCTTTTTTTCCAAGGTAGCACAGGAATAACTCACATTTTGATTCTAGTGTAGCAGGTATTGTGCTGGCGAGTACTCTAGGCTATCGATTGTGACTTGGAGGATGGTTGAGTGCACTTCAGACCAGAAAGTTTGTAGGAGTAGGCAGTCCCACCATGTATGCAAAAGCGTGCCTTAATTCCTGCTGAAATCTCCAGCATCGGTTGGGACGTGAAGGGTCAAACTCATGTAGCAGTGCTGAAGTCAACCTTTTACCCCTCAGCAGTATAATGTTAGCCAAACCTGATAGGCCCCAATCCCTCTGGACCTGGACTAAAACAGCCAAGGGTGTAAAAGCCAGCAACTGAGAAGAATGATTGTGGACCAGTCTGAATAATCCAGAAAAGGCTACAGAGAGTCTGCTAGAAGTCCAAGGGTAATAGGGTGGAAATAGCATCACCGGAATGTCCCCATTTCAATCCTGCAGAGAAGACAAGAAACAGCTGTTAAAGCGGAACTTCACCCAAAATTGGTTTTGAGTCTCTCTGTGTGGTTAGGCTGTGAAAAAGTCTCACACATGTGGTATCGCCATACTCAAAAGGAGTAGCAGAATGTGTTTTTGGGTGTAATTATAAATATCCTAATAATTGGCAAATTTGTGTAAAAAACATACGTTTTCATTCAGCATTTTTCAAAAAACTGGTGGCAAAAAAATGTAGTCTTCAAAAGACCCATCATGCCTCTTAAAAGATATCTTCAGACGTTTGCTTTCCAAAATGTGGTCATTTTGTGGGTGTTTCCACTGTTCTAGTGCTCCAGGGCCTCCAAAAATGTGATAGGTAGTTGGGAAATTAGATGTATAATTTATGCCCTTAGGAAGCCTGAAGGTGCACCTTGGATTTTGGGCTATTCTATGTGGCTAGGCTATGAAAAAAGTGTCATGCATGTGATATTGCCATACTCGGAAGGAGTACCAGAATGCAGAATGTGTTTTGAAAAATAATTCTAAAGCCCGGTACACATGGGCCAAAAATCTGCCAGTTAAGCAGGAACCAGCTGACTTTTGGTCTATGTGTACAGTGGTTTGTTCAACAGAAGCCGATCCAACCACTGGCTCCTGTTGAATGGTCATGCTGGAAAACTAGCATTTGATCAGCACTTTCAGCCAATGGTTGCAAGCGTTGATCAATGTATTCTGGCGGGGAGGGCATCCCCATCAGAATACAATGTCTGAGCAGGAGAGATCCCTGCATCAATATCACTTGCAGTGGCGGTGCATCTATAAGGGCGCACGGGTGCTGCCCCCTTTCTCCTGCCACCCCCACTAGCACCAATTGATAGCTTTATGCATTGCATGAAGCTATCTATGGCCGCCGCTGACACCCCCTATTCAGGCGCCCGGCCCCTTTTCGGGCGCCTGAATTACAGCGGCAGGGTTTTTTTTTAAGGACCTGATTGGAGCCATAGGCTATAATAGACGTCAAAAAAGGTGACCTCCGAGCGCCATGCTGGTCACTCAAGTCACTCAGCTGTGTTAGAAAAGCGAATGAATATTCGCTTTCCTAACACTAAACCGCCTCTCCACCAATCAGGTGCTCGGATCTGTTACCCATCACCTGATTGGCTGAAACAACAGGCGCTGTGATTGGACGCCTATCAGGCGTCCGATCATAGCAGACGACGGGAAGCGAAGACGGGAGAAGACATCGAGGAGCTGTCCCACCACCACCGAGACAGGGTAATTACAGATGGTGGGCGGGGGGCACACTGGCAGCATTTGATATGGCACAGTGGCTGCGCTTGATGGGGCACAGTGGGAGCATTTGATGGGGCACAGTGAGGCTGCAATTGATGGGCACAGTGAGGCTGCATTTGATGGGCACAGTGAGGCTGCATTTGATGGGGCACAGTGAGGCTGCATTTGATGGGCACAGTGGCTGCGTTTGATAGCACAGTGGCTGCGATTTATGGTACAGCGAGGCTGCAATTGATGGGGTTTTTTTCAGAATTTTTCAGTTTGTGTTGTGTTCATCAAAGGAGCCGGGCCAAGGGGAGGAACAGGGCGTGACTGCGAGCAGAGCCGAGTACACATACAGTACACTCAGCTCGGCACCTCCTATGTCGGCAGCGCTCCTCTTGCCCTCAGAGACAGCAGGGAGGAGCCGAGAGGAGCCGAATACACAGCACATCCGGATCTGTGTATGTCGGCGGCGCTAAATTTAACCACTTGACCACTGGGCACTTAAACCCCCTTAATAACCAGATCAATTTTCAGCTTTCAGTGCTCTCACATTTTGAATGACAATTACTCAGTCATGCAACACTGTACCTATATGAAATTTTTGTCCTTTTTTTCACACAAATAGAGCTTTCTTTTGGTGGTATTTAATCACCGCTGGCTTCTTTATTCTTTGCGCTATAAAAGAAAAAAGACCGAAAATTCTGTAAAAAAATGCATTTTTCTTCGTTTCTGTTATAAAACTTTGCAAATTAGTAATTTTTCTTCATAAATTTATACCGCTACATATCTTTGGTAAAAATAACCCAAATCCAATAACCCAAATTGGTCTTTGTGAAAGTTATAGAGTCCAAAAGCTACGGTGCCAATATCTGAAAATTGATCACACCTGAAGTACTGACAGCCTATCTAATTTCTTGAGACCCTAACATGCCAAAAAAGTACAAATACCCCCCAAATGACCTCTTTTTGGAAAGAAGACATTCCAAGGTATTTAGAAAGATGCATGATGAGTTTGTTGAAGTTGTCATTTTTTCTCACAATTCTTTGCAAAATCAAGATTTTTTTTTATTTTTTTTTTCACAAAATTGTCATATTAGCAGGTTATTTCTCACAAACAGCATATCCATACCAGAAATTACACCCTAAAACACATTCTGCTATTACTCCCGAGTACGGCGATACCACATGTGTGAGCCTTGTACACAGCGTGGCCACATACAGAGACCCAACATGCACGGAGCACCTTCAGGCGTTCTGGAGCACCCAGGCCAATTCTGACATTTCTCTCCTATATGTAAAAATTATAATTTATTTGCTAGAAAATTACATAGAACTCCAAAACATTATATATGTTTTTTTAGCAAAGACCCTAGAGGATACAATAGCGGTCGTTGCAACTCTTTATCTCGCACGGTATTTGCGCAGCAATTTTTCGAACGCGTTTTTAAAAAAAAAAAAAAGTTTTGCGCTTTAAAAAAAAAACAAAACAGCAAAGTTAGCCCAATGTTTTTGCATAATGTGAAAGATGAAGTTATGCCGAGTAAATAGATACCTTACATGCCACCCTTAAAAATTGCACACGCTCGTGGCACCAAACTTCGCTACTTAAAAATCCCCATAAGCAATGCTTTAAAAACCTTTACTGGTTACATGTTTCGAGTTACAGAGGAGGTCTTGGGTCAAACGTATTGCTCTCACTCTACCGATCGCAGCGATACCTCACATGTGTGGTTTGAACACTATTTTCATATGTGGGCAGGACTCACGTATGCGTTCGCTTCTGCATGCGAGCACACGGAGACACGGGGAAATTTTTTTTTGGTTTTTTGTTATTGTACTTTATTTATTTTAGTTTAACAATTTTTTTCCAAAAAATACATTTTTTGATCACTTTTATTCCTATTACAAGGAATGTAAACATCCCTTGTAATAGGAATATGGCATGACAGGTCCTCTTTACAGTGAGATATGGGGTCAATAAGACCCCACATCTCACCTCTAGGCTGGGAAGCCTGAAATTAAAAAAAAAAAGATCCTGGCTTCGATCGTAGCGGTGAGTCGGTAGAAGCACCTGAGGGTGGTGGGAGGGGGGGCCGTCCCCTCTCACCTCCCGTAAGAATGATCAAGCATTGGAAAAGCCACTATGATCATTCTTATGGTGTAGGGAATCGCCAGCTGAAGAAGCTGATATCTGAATGATGCCTGTAGCTGCAGGCATCATTCAGATATCCCCACACAAACTCAAGGATGTCGTATGACGGCCGGTGGGCGGGAAGTGGTTAAAACACTTTTTTTTTTACACAAAGTTGTCCATTTATACAATATTTCTAACACATAGCATGTACATACCAAAAAATGACACCCCAAAATAGATTCTCCTACTCCTCCTGAGTACGGCGATACCACATGTGTGAGACTTCCACAGCCTGGCCACATACAGAGGCCAAGTACAGCCGAGCATGGTTGAGCATGGCAGAGTATGGCCGAGCATAGCTGAGTATGGCAGAGTATGGCTGGGTATCACCGAGTATTGCAGAGTATGGCTGGGTATTGCAGAGTATGGCTGGGTATTGCAGAGTATGGCTGGGTATTGCTGGGTATGGCTGGGTATGGCAGAGTATGGCTGGGTATTGCAGAGTATGGCTGGATATGGCAGAGTATTGCAGGGTATTGCAGGGTATTGCAGAGTATTGCAGGGTATTGCAGGGTATTGAGGGGTATTGCGGGGTATTGCAGAGTATTGCAGGGTATTGCAGAGTATTGCAGGGTATTGCAGGGTATTGCAGAGTATTGTGGGGTATTGAAGAGTATTGCGTGGTATTGCAGGGTATTGCAGAGTATTGCAGGGTATTGCAGAGCATTGCAGAGTATTGCAGGGTATTGCAGAGCATTGAAGAGTATTGCAGAGCATTGCAGGGTATTGCAGAGTATTGCAGGGTATTGCTGAGCATGGAGGGATGGCTGAGCATGGATGGATGGATGGCTGTATGTGACTGCAATTGTCACAGAGCAGCGCTGTGGGCACTACAAATCCAGCCCACAGCGCTATTGCCTTCCGATCCCTCCCCTCTCCTCTCACACTGTACCGATCGGTACACAGAGGGGAGAGAGGAACCGGCGTCATGACATGATGCCGGTTTGTTTACATGTGATCACTCCGTCATTTGACGAAGCGATCACATGGTAAACGGCCGCGATAAGCGGCCGTTTACAGTGATCCGTGATGCGCCGGGTCCTCTGGACCCGGCCGTCACGGATGTTCTCGGGTGCGCGCCCCAGGGGGCGCGCGAGAGCAGGATTCTGGGAGGACGTCACTGTACGCCCTCCCAGAGTTATCTAACCGCCCTGCAGCCGTCATTTGGCTATGGGCCGGTCGGTCCCTTTTATGATTTCAGCAAGGGACAGGTTCGTGCAACTGAAGTTTCTTCATAGGGTATACTATACCCCACAAAGATTATCTAAAATCTACCCAGGGCTAGATGATGGGTGCCCCAAATGCAGACAGTCAGTGGGGACCTTCTTTCACGTAGTATGGTCGTGTCCGGTCCTCCAGACTTATTGGCGCGAAATAGTGACGGATATAAATGGAGTGGCAGGGCTACAGCTAAAAATCGACCCGATGGTGTTCCTCTTGGGTATCACAGATGATTTGACCGCAGCCAATCATACCAAACTTTTTGTGTTTTATGCAGCCTTTTATGCCAGCAAAGTGATTTTGCTGCGCTGGAAGTTGTCGGACCCCCCCACTGTTGGGGCGTGGAGGGCACAGATAAATACAGTACTGCCAATGTACAAGCTCACCTACATGGGCAGGAATTGTCCCAAGAAGTTTGACAAAATTTGGGCGGCTTGGGTTGCAGCTCGGCACTTGGTGGTGTGAGTACACTGGTGGGCTGGTCCCAGGGAGGCTGACTGGCTGGAAGCGGGTTGTGGAAACACTACCCCTAATTCTAAAAGGTGATGTTGTATAATGGTATCAGCACAAGTGAGAATGGGCGAGCTCCCCCGGATTCCCATTTTCTCTTATCTCCCTCGTCACCCCCTCTCTCCCCCTCTCTTTTCCTTCTATAGCGCAGGTAATCTTTAAAAGACACTAGTGTGTTTCCCTGGGGACCTTTCTTGTCCCCCCATTCCTCTTGTTTTTTCTTTTCTTCCCTCACTTCCTCTCCTGTCCCTGTAGACGATTTCCTCTACACCTTCTTTAACTCTTCAACTCTTCCTTGCCTTCCTGACTTTCCCCCCTCTAGTTCCCCCCCTCCTCTTCCTAATGAAATATCCCTAAGACAAGTGGAATCTCACGGGGAATAGACCTAACATTAGGAACGATACAATGCATAAAAGGTTGATGTCATATTCAGAGTGGTTGAGAACGGAACTCACTCTCTGTATTTCTAACAAAGTCTACTAACAAATAAGATAAGTGGATGGCTCTAGGCCCTGATCTAAATCTACATTGAATTTTTTCTATCATCTGGAACTGTGGTCACTGTTTGCATATGCTCCTGTAAATATGATATGTTCATCAAACTCAAGTGTAATGTGCAGTTTACTCAATAAACATTTTCTGTGTTAAAAAAAAAAACATCATGCTGCAATTTTGGGCAAGGCTGCAGATGGACACTAGGGAAGGCTGCAGATGGACACTAGGGAAGGCTGAAGATGGACACAGGGGAAGGCTGCAAATGGACGCTGTGCAAGGCTGCATTGATAAGCATTTAAAATGTAAGTTTTTTCCTTAAACTTTCCTCCTAAAAGTTTTTTTCCTTAAACTTCCCTCCTAAACTTGGGGTGCGTGTTATACGCCGATAAATACGGTATTTAAAATGTGTGAGTGAACTCTGATTCTATTGAATTAAACTTAATTTAATTTGTATTGTTTTAAGTAATATTTTCCTGTTTTGAATGACACCCAGTTTTCTTGTTTATGGCTGGTTATGAATACAAGAAGAGCTATATATGTTACAGGAAGATCAAACAAAGGTTATGTCAAACTCTATGCTAAACTTTACTAATGGGCTTAAAAATCTAAAGCAGGAAAGATGAAAGGAACATTCGAAGTCATATCATTGCACCGCAATAGTCAGTAAATAAACGCGCGTATAGATATCTCCTGTAAAGGGTGACGGACATTGGCAAATGGACATTGCTGTGAGATCCCAGTGAGACCCATGAATGGTTGCTTGTTTTTTTTTCCTTCCCCTTTCCTTTTTTTTTCTCCCCTCCCCTTCTGCTGCAGCTTCAATTATTTTTTTATTTTTTCCCTGTTCCTCTGCAGGGGACAGGTAGCCCCTGTTGCAAGCAAACTTCGATAAATGACTGAGGTGCTGTTTTGAAGGAGTAATAAGCAGAAGAAAAAAGCAGAATCCTTTTAAGGGGCGCAGAGTCAGAAGGGCTGACACATGAACAATATACGGTGGTTTATAGAGAAATTTAACATTTTTTGAAGGCTCTTTTCCTTTTGTCCATCATATGAGCATTTTCAAGTACTAATGTCGAATTGGGAAAATCAGTTGTCTAGCTGGGGTATAAATCAATAAAAATGAGGGGGAAAGCAAATAAAGCAAGCAAAGGAGCCCCGCCTGCTCCAAGCCCAGGAGGTATTTAGCGTTATATGTCCGCAGACACTACCCTGTTTCCCCAAAAATAAGACCTAGCGTGATGGTCGTGATGGCTGCAATATAAGCCCTACCCCCCAAATAAGCCCTAGTTAAAGTCCTTATAGGTCTTGTTTTCAGGGTAGGGCTTATTTTCTGGGGAAACAGGGTAGGGCTTATTTGGGAGGTAGGGCTAATATTGCAGCCATCACCGACAATCACGCTAGGTCTTATTTTCGGGGAAACAGGGTAGTATAGTAGAGGATGGACATGGCAGCCCCAAGCAGGGAATTGCATTGCCAACAGGAACAAGCAGGCAAAAGACGCAGGAGGAGGAAATTAAGGCAGGGAAACTAAACGACTCAGTTTCTAGCCAGCTAAAATGCAATGGGAGGCCCCAGGGAGGCCCTAAAGCTCAGAATGGGGTTCAAAAGAAGAAAGGAGGAGGCGAACCACCAAGGGAAGAAACCCCTCAATCTGCGAATAAAAGATCTCCCAGAGAAGCATGGTAATGAGGAACTGTTAAAAGTGATGTAAGAGCTGTTTAACCCCTTGCTGGAAAGAGAAACGACAGAGATATTGAAAATCGATAGAGTGCACAGGATTACTAGGTATCCTACCCAGAGGACAAAGAGTCCAAGAGATGTCATAGTGAGGTTTCACTATGTGAAAGAAAAATCCAAAATTATGGGGAAAATGCGGCATTCATCAGGAATTTTTCATGAAGTAGTGGAGCTTCAGAATTTTTCTGATTTATCAACAAAGACTTTAATGAGAAGGAGACTCCTTAAACCTTTAACGGAGCTAATGAGAATATCGAATATATCATATCAATGGGGTTTTCCAACCTGCCTCAAAGGAAAGAAAGATGGCCGAACAGCAGTCTTAAGATTTCCAGAATAGTTGACGGACTTCTGCCATAAACTGACACTTAACCCCCCCTTACCAGGTTGGGGGGAGGGGGAAAGAGCTTTGCCTCCCTAAGGCAACTTGAAATGGCCTGTAGGTGGAGGAAGAGATGTTGGGGGAGGGGGTCTCACATAGAGGAAACTCTGATGGCTAGGAGAAAGAGCGGGGAAACACTGAAGGTAAAATGTAAATAAAGGATAGCGATGGGGGGTGAGCGGGGTTATGGGGGGGGGGGTACTGGTAGGGGACTTAGAGGTGTCAGATGCAGGTGCCCCATGGAAGATATGGAGATGAGGCAATATCGGGATGATGTCGGCCGGGTCCATATATTGAACAGGAAGAGGGAACCTGTCCAGCCTTTATTAGGCTATCTGTTCCAGAGGGAGGGGGAGGGGGGGATTGGGGGGTGAGAAACTGTTTAATATGGTGTGTACAATTGCAAACATCTACTCCTCAAATAAGGACCCTGATAAATTTTTAAGCAGGAGTTGGGGGCCTTTTTTGAGGCCAATGACACAACAGAAGTCCCGAGGCCAATTTTGTGGGAAACACATAAGGCCTTTTTAAGGGCAATGCTGACTGGGATAGGGGCGGGGAAAAAGAAAGAAAGGGGGAAAAAGATGGCCCTTTTATATAAAGAGATACAGGAATTAGAGCAAGTAACGAGACCCAAAGGTATCTCAGAGAGGCAAGATTTAAAGTAAAAAGAGAAGAGTTAGAGGAATTGTTAGAGCAGGAGAGAAATTGCATTTTTCACTAAGTTAATAAGGAAAGATACCAATGGGGTAATAAATCAGGGAAATGGATGGCTAGAAGAGTAAAGGAAAAAAAGAACAGGTCCACGATCCTTAAAATCAGGGATGATAAGGGAGAGATGGTGTATTCATCCTCTGAAATTGCAGATACATTTCATTCTTATTATAGTGCTCTATACATGGTGAGTCAGAGAGGGGAAGATAGAGAGACACGGAAACTTGAAGCTCAGGAGTATCTATGGGGCCTAGACCTTCCCAGAACATGGAAGGAGGAGTCTGAATATCTAGAAGCCCCAATTTCGCAAGAAGAGATGGATAGAGCAATAAAGAATATGACCCTGGGAAAGAGCCCGGGCCCCGATGGATACTCCATTGTGTATTATAAAAGATTTTCAAAATTCTTAGTCCCTAAGCTGTGCGATTATTTGAACGCACTGGCAGAAGGAGAGACGCTCCGGGAGGAGTCATTACTGGCACATATTACTCTTATTTTAAAAGAGGGGAAGGATCCAGCATCCCAAGGGAGTTATAGGCCAATATTGCTATTAAATACGGATATTAAGATATTGGCCAAAATAATAGCAGAAAGACTGAAACCTTTGTTACCAAGGTGGATCCATAACGATCAGGTAGGGTTCATGACAGGGAGGGAGGGGAGGGATAACTCTTTGAAATCCACCTTTCTGATACATGAAGAGAGAGACTCCGTCTGTCTTTTTGTCAATTGATGTCCAAGAGGCTTTTGACAGAGTGGATTGGGGCTTCATGTTTGAAACATTGAGATATTTGGGGTTTGGGGAGAAGATGATGAGATGGATCTCCTCCTTTTACCGTCACCCAACGGCTAAAATCAGAATAAATGGAACCTTGTCTTCTGCCCTTGAATTATTTAACGGGACAAGACAGGGTTGCCCCCTCTCTCCAATGTTGTTCATAGTTACATAGTTACATAGTAGGTGAGGTTGAAAAAAGACACAAGTCCATCAAGTCAAACCTATGTGTGTGATTATGTGTCAGTATTGCATTGTGTATCCCTGTATGTTGTGGTCATTCAGGTGCTTATCTAATAGTTTCTTGAAGCTATCAATGCTCCCTGCTGAGACCACCACCTGTGGAAGGGAATTCCACATCCTTGCCGCTCTTACAGTAAAGAACCCTCTACGTAGTTTAAGGTTAAACCTCTTTTCTTCTAATTTTAATGAGTGGCCACGAGTCTTGGTAAACTCTCTTCCGCGAAAAGTTTTATCCCTATTGTGGGGTCACCAGTCCGGTATTTGTAAATTGAAATCATATCCCCTCTCAAGCGTCTCTTCTCCAGAGAGAATAAGTTCAGTGCTCGCAACCTTTCCTCATAACTAAGATCCTCCAGACCCTTTATTAGCTTTGTTGCCCTTCTTTGTACTCGCTCCATTTCCAGTACATCCTTCCTGAGGACTGGTGCCCAGAACTGGACAGCATACTCCAGGTGCGGCCGGACCAGAGTCTTGTAGAGCGGGAGAATTATTGTTTTATCTCTGGAGTTGATCCCCCTTTTAATGCATGCCAATATTCTGTTTGCTTTGTTAACAGCAGCTTGGCATTGCCTACCATTGCTGAGCCTATCATCTACTAGGACCCCCAGGTCCTTTTCCATCCTAGATTCCCCCAGAGGTTCTCCCCCCAGTGTATAGATTGCATTCATATTTTTGCCACCCAAATGCATTATTTTACATTTTTCTACATTGAACCTCATTTGCCATGTAGTCGCCCACCCCATTAATTTGTTCAGGTCTTTTTGCAAGGTTTCCACGTCCTGCGGAGAAGTTATTGCCCTGCTTAGCTTAGTATTGTCTGCAAATACAGAGATTGAACTGTTTATCCCATCCTCCAGATCGTTTATGAACAAATTAAATAGAATTGGTCCCAGCACAGAACCCTGGGGAACCCCACTACCCACCCCTGACCATTCTGAGTACTCCCCATTTATCACCACCCTCTGAACTCGCCCTTGTAGCCAGTTTTCAATCCATGTACTCACCCTATGGTCCATGCCAACGGACCTTATTTTGTACAGTAAACGTTTATGGGGAACTGTGTCAAATGCTTTTGCAAAATCCAGATACACCACGTCTACAGGCCTTCCTTTATCTAGATGGCAACTCACCTCCTCATAGAAGGTTAATAGATTGGTTTGGCAAGAACGATTCTTCATGAATCCATGCTGATTACTGCTAATGATATCGTTCGTATTACTAAAATCCTGTATATAGTCCCTTATCATCCCCTCCAAGAGTTTACATACTATCGATGTTAGGCTAACTGGTCTGTAATTCCCAGGGATGTGTTTTGGGCCCTTTTTAAATATAGGTGCTACATTGGCTTTTCTCCAATCAGCTGGTACCATTCCAGTCAGTAGACTATCTGTAAAAATTAGGAACAACGGTCTGGCAATCACTTGACTGAGTTCCCTAAGTACCCTTGGATGCAAGCCATCTGGTCCCGGTGATTTATTAATGTTAAGTTTCTCAAGTCTAATTTTAATTCTGTCCTCTGTTAACCATGGAGGTGCTTCCTGTGTTGTGTCATGAGGATAAACACTGCAGTTTTGGTTACTGAAGCCCCCCGATTCACTCGTGAAGACTGAGGAGAAGAATAAATTCAATACCTTCGCCATCTCCCCATCCTTTGTAACCAGATGTCCTTCCTCATTCTTTATGGGGCCAATATGGTCTGTCCTCCCTTTTTTACTGTTTACATACTTAAAGAATTTCTTGGGATTTTTTTTGCTCTCCTCCGCTATGTGTCTTTCATGTTCTATCTTAGCTGTCCTAATTGCGCCCTTACATTTCCTGTTGCATTCTTTATAAAGTCTGAATGCTGAGGATGATCCCTCAATCTTGTATTTTTTGAAGGCCTTCTCCTTTGCTTTTATATGCATTTTTACATTGGAGTTAAGCCATCCAGGACTTTTGTTCGCTCTTTTAAATTTATTACCCAATGGGATACATTGGCTAATGCCCTTATTTAATATGCTCTTAAAGCAAACCCATCTCTCCTCCGTATTCTTTGTTCCTAATATTTTATCCCAGTTTATGCCTTTTAGCAAGGTTTGTAGTTTAGGGAAGTTGGCTCTTTTGAAATTCAGTGTCTTTGTATTCCCTTTATGTTTCCTATTTGTGTGATTTATACTGAAACTAATTGACCTGTGATCGCTGTTACCTAAATTGCCCCGCATTTCCACATCCATGATCAGGTCTGTATTGTTGGTAATCAGTAGATTCAGTAATGTTTTATTTCTAGTTGGTGCGTCTACCATCTGACCCATAAAATTGTCCTGCAAGACATTAAGGAACTGGCGAGCCTTAAATGAATGCGCGGTTCCCTCCGCCCAGTCTATGTCTGGATAATTAAAATCCCCCATTATGATAACACTTCCCATCCTTGCTGCTACTCCAATTTGTGATAGGAGATCCATCTCCACTTCCTCCCTCAGGTTAGGGGGCCTATAGCATACTCCCAGTATTATTTTCCCCTTAGCTTTATCCCTTTGGAGCTCTACCCATAAGGATTCCACCTCCTCTCTAGCTCCCTCAGTGATGTCATCTCTCACATTCACTTGTACATTATTCTTGATATATAGGCATACCCCTCCCCCTTTTTTACCCTCTCTATCCTTGCGGTATAGGGTATACCCTTGAATGTTTGCCAGCCAATCATGAGAGCTGTTGAACCAGGTCTCTGAAATTCCCACAAAATCCAAATCCTCCTCGTACAACAGTATCTCTAGTTCACCCATCTTGTCCGCCATGCTCCTGGCATTGGTGAACATACCACATAGTTTAGACCGGTCGCATATTGTCTTCGTATTGGGTGTTTCGAGATTGCAACTAGGACTTGCTACTATACTCACCTTGTGTTTTTGTGCTTTGGTTAACCTACCACTAATGCCCCCAATACTACCCTCTGGAATATCTAATAGCATTAGAACCACTATTGGCGGCAATCCAAAAAAACCCGGATATTAAAGGAATCAGAGTAGCAGAAAAGGAGTACAGAGTAGCCACATATGCGGATGATTTGCTTTTTTATATTTCTAACCCCAGGATAACAATCCCAATAGTCTTAAAGGAGCTGAGCCGGTATGGGAAATTAACAAACCTTAAAATAAATATGGCTAAATCCAAGATTCTGAATATAACTACATCAAGGGAAGAGCAGCTGGCAATTCAAAATAAGTTCCCTTGTGTATGGTGTAAGGAGGAGTTGGGATACCTTGGTGTAAAATTGACAGCATCCCTGGGTGCTATGTTTAAAGCTAACTATATTCCAATGCTGAAGATCAAGGATCAGCTGAATTCTTCGAGATATAAAACTCTCTCATAGACAGGGAGAATAAGAGCAGTAAAGATGTTTATATTACCGATGCTGATATATATTTTTCAGATGATCCGATAGTACTCCCCCAGGATTATTTTAGGAAACCAAAATCAATGGTATTACAATATATATGGGCACGCACACGTCCCAGGATTGCCTATACTACATTAGTAAAAGAAAAAGAGAGGGGGGAACTAGCAGCACCAGATTTTAAAAAATATTACGAAGCTATTTCTGTCTCTCGAATCGCAGACTGGATTTATAATAAAGAGGAGAAAAGCTGGGTAAATGTAGAAATGGCACAGAGTAAAACAGACATTGGGAAGATTGTATGGATACCACCACAATTTTGAGACTTAGGCTCCAGAGGCATAACTAGAATCTTCAGGGCCCCGGTGCAAGAAACCATGAAGGGCCCCTACCAGGGGCGTTGCTAGGTCTACAAAAGATCTCAAGCTAGAGGCCATAGCAGCTAAGTAAGGAAAGTCATACACTTTGGCGGGCATACACATGTATATAATATATATGTGTGTGTGTGTGTGTATATATATATATATATATATATATATATATATATATATATATATATATATACCCCGTTACATATCTGAATGCGGATCCCCCACTTACATCAGGGTGCCCAAAGAGCTCCCCCTTACATCAGGGTCCTTAGAGAGCCTCCTCCTATATTAGGGTCCCCAGAGAGCCACCCTCCTTACATCAGGGTCCCCAGGGATCCCCCCTTACATCAGGGTTCCCAAGGAGCCCCTCCTTACATCAGGGTCCCCAGAGAGCCCCACCTTACATCAGGGTCCCCAGAGAGCCTCCCCTTACATTAGGGTCCTTAGAGAGCCTCCCCCTATATTATGGTCCCCAGAGATCCTCCCCTTACATCAGGGTCCCCAGAGAACCCCCCTTACATCAGGGTCCCCAGGGAGCCCTCCTTACATCAGGGTCCCCAGAGAGCCTGCCCTACATTAGGGTCCCTAGAGAGCCTCCCCTTACACCAGGGTCCCAAGAGAGCCTCCCTACTTATATTAGGGTCCCCAGAGCCCCCCTCATTACATCAGGGTCCCCAGAGAGCTCCCCTTAACATCAAGGTCCCCAGAGAGCCCCTCCTTACAACAGGGTCCCCAGAGAGCCTCCCCCTACATTAGGGTCCCTAGAAAGCTTACCCTTACATAATGGTCCCCATGAGATCCTCCCCTTACATCAGGGTCCCCAGAGAGCCCGTCCTTACATCAGGGTCCCCAGAGAGCCCCTCCTTACATTAGGGTCCCCAGAGAGCCCCTCCTTACATCAGGGATCCCAGAGCGCCCCTTCCTTACATTAATGTCCCCAGAAAGCCTCCCCTACATTAGGGTCCCCAGACAGCTGACCCCCCTCCTCCTTCAAGAGGTTCCCCATGTACCTGGCTGGTGGAGGTGGGAGGCGGCGATTGGCAGCTCTATGGTGTCCACAGGCAGGGAATCTCCATGAGGCTTGTAGTTGTTCTCCCGAGTGTATACAGTGGAGAGGGGAGGGACCTCTGACATGTATCAGCAACAGTGTACAAGCAGAGCGACTCACTGAAAGTGAAACTGATACCTGCCCGGGTCAGGAGCCCCTCCCCTCTTCTCTTCATTGTATACACTGACACTCCGGAAGAGAGAACTACAAGCTCCAGGGAGATCCCACCGCCCACAGGCACAATAGAGCTGCCGATCGCTGCCTCCCACCTCCCCCCACTGCATTCTAAACGGCAAGCCACAGGTGCAGGGGGAGATGCCGGGTCTTGGGCCCCCCCACAGCGGCTGAATGGCAGGGCCCAGTCGCAAGTAGGACTGCAGCGACCCCTATAGTTCCGCCACTGTTAGGCTCCAGCAAAACCCACTAACTAGAAACACTTTGAAAATTTGGGATGGATTAGATATCACTGGGATTATAATTCACCATTAATGTCCCTATTAGATACAAATTATTTCAAACCAGGGAAAGAAGAACACATATATTTCACTAGATGGGGAAAAAAGGAGGTAATATTATTACAAGATGTGATGAAGGGAAATAGACTATACACTTACGCAGAAATTACACGCAAATGGGTTAATACACCACTAGATAAATGGAGATACATCCAATTACAACATTTTACACAATCACTACCACAATCACTACGGGGAAAGGGACAATTGAGGCCAATTGAAAAATTACTTAGCTCGCCCTTAAGTTTAAATCGAAGTATATCTAAATTATATAAAATCCTGATAAGGGAAGCAGAATATGAATATCCACCTTACCTGGGGAAATGGCAAGAAGAAATAGCCCCCCTCAGAGATGAGGAACACAGGAATAAGATATTAAGGGTAGCCTGTTTTTCTGCGAGAGACGCTCAAACAATGGAAATGTGTTACAAACTGCTTGCAAGGTGGTATGTGACCCCTCAAAGGGCGCATAGATATGGGGGAGAGAGCCCCCAACCTGTTGGAGGGGCTGTGACGTTCCGGGGACCTTTGTGCATCTTTGGTGGGATTGCATTAAAATACAAACTTACTGGGAAGAAATTATAGAGGCAATCTTCTACATAACAGGCGAACAGATCAAAAAAGACCCCTGGGCATGTTTGTTTCACAATACTATGAATACGGTGCCCCAAAAATACCCTTGCCCCATATCTCTTGAATGCAGCTAAAGGTTTGATTCCCTGCCTTTTGAGAACCCAGGAGATCCCGAAGATGAAGGGGTGGGTAGCAAGGGTACAATGGGTGAGGTCCATGGAGGAATTAATACACATGGCAGAAGACACATTGGGGATTTATTATAAGGTCTGGCGAAACTGGATTGAATTCAAGAGTTCAGAAAGGTACATGCTAGTAATGGAGGGGTAGGGAGAGTGGGGAGGAGGGAGGAGGGAGGAGGGGGGATGGGGGGAGGGGAATAATTTACTTATGTACTTATGTATTTATTAGGGGGATTTTTTTGGGGGGGGATCAGAGGGAAGGGATCTGTATGTGACTTAAATAAGGAATGTATTTATTGCTTATGGTGTTATCCTTTTTTGTGTACCATGAATGATAAAATAAAGAATTTATAAAAAATAATAATAATAATAATTTTTCAGTTTGTTTGCGCCCCCTCAAAAATTTTGAGCACCAGCCACCACTGATCACTTGTGTTGTTGTAGGAATCTGTCAGGTTTTTTCATTCAAACCACTGGTTGGTACCCAACTCAATTGTGCCTATGATGTGTGTTAGAAATATATTTTTAATTGACAATTTTGTATAAAAAAATACCTTTTTGTTTTCTTTCCTGCATGTTCCAAAACCTTGTGGCAAAAAATGACATTTTCAAAAGACTCACTATGCCTTTCAGAAAATACTTTCGGGTGTTTGCTTTACAAAATGTGGTCATTTTGTGGGTGTTTCCTGTCCTGGCAGTTCAATGACTCAGAAAATATGATAGGTAGTCAGGAAATAAGATGTGTAATTTATTTTCCTTTAAAGCCCAAAGGTTCTTCTGGGGATTTCTGCCCACTCTATGCATCTAGGATGTAAAAAGCCATCTATCTGATAAAAGCTGTTGCTTTTAGGTAGACTCTAATGGCTCTGGACTATGTCCAGGCAATAAAGAAAGATTACCTTTGGATACTTTGGAGCAGGGCACAAGGATGGTAAGTCTATGTCCTCATTGAGTTGGAAGACTGATATCATCGAAGTAAGGAAAAAACTACCTTTTCATTTTGAAGGATGAGAAACAGCTCCTTACAAGAGAGAGAGCCGCCCACTCAGAGACACGTCTGTGTCGATGTGACAGCTACCAAAAAGGCCATTTGGCGGGAGAGGTCATCTAATGTAATATCCCTGATAGGTTCCAATGGTGGTTTCTGCAGGGATGAGAGAACCAAGTTAAAGAAGAACTACAGTCTGCTCACATATGTACCAAGAAAGTGTGGAAATGTGACCGCCTCTACCTCACACTGCTCCGCGCCAAGAGCCAATACAATATATGATATAGTATGAGGTGTGGTGATACTCCCAAAGGATTTTTATCATGGTCAGATCATGGAGATGCTATCTGATCAGGTGACATAAACCTCTTGATAATGATCCAACTCAATCCTATAGGGATTGAAAACTCTGGTGGATATGGGATCGAAAAGTGGGGTCCTAACCGAGAAAGAGAAGCGGTTTTTAGTACCTTTGAGCTGCCGTATACCTACATTATATACTCTGCCAAAGATTCATAAGGATCCCTCCAATCCCCCAGCAAGACCCATTGTAAATAGCATTGAGTCGGTCTCTGCAAGAATGGGCCAGTATTTAGATTGTGTTTTACAAAAAAGCGTCATGAGTACTCGCTCGTATCTTAGAGATACAAAAAATTTCCTGAACTGTTTGCAGAACGTTGATCTAACAGGTAAACCACAGGCCCTCTTGGTCACAGCAGACGTTGCATCTCTGTACTCCATTATACAGCACGATGATGCTCTTTTGGCGCACAATTGGGCTCTATGCCAAAGGTATGATCTTCCCCACAATCAAAAAGTTTTTTTGAGGAATGCTCTTGATTTTTGCCTTAGTCACCCGATTCATTGGAATTGTTTTTACAAACAAACATAACAACATAAGATTAACCTCAAATTGGCACAGTGATACAATCAATTTTCTTGATGTCACCGTATATCGACGGAATGACAAATTAGAGACAAAGGTGTTCTTCAAAAAAACGGATAGGAACAGCTATTTACCTATCACCAGGGGCCATCATCCCCTATGGCTCAAAAATATTCCAAAAGGACAAATCATGAGGGTGGAAAGAAATTGCTCAGAAGAAGCTGAGTTCTTTCTCCAATCCAAAATCCTCATGGAGAGACCTAATGGAGAGAACCGGAGATGCTAAAAAAAAGTTGTGGAAGAAGTGGAAGCTCTGCCTAGAGCAGCGTGTTTACAAGAAGTAGATCAGGAGAGTTCCGATGTGCCTTCCAGGAAAGAAAATAATCGCAATAAAGAATGGGGTTTCATCTCTCAATTCCACTCTCAGTATAAGGAAGTTGAGGACATCTTTAAAAAGCATTGGCACATTCTTCTAATGGATAAGAAACTCACTACTGTGCTTCTACCCACACCTCAATTCATCTACAGAAAAAACACAAATTTTGGTGATAAAGTGATAAAAAAAGTTATAGATCCCCCCGAAACGCCCTCAGACATTTTGGGATCGAAACGGTTTCTTTGCATGCAGAAAATGCAAAGCATGCAGAGAAGTTGCCAGACCCCTGAGGGGTATTGATAATTTTGTTTCTCCTGTGAATAACCGTTCCTTTGACATTAAACAGTTTATAACGTGCAATAGTACTTATGTGGTCTATGCTCTAAAATGCCCCTGCGGCCTGATTTACATAGGCCGCACTAAAAGATTGCTACGAGTTAGAATCGCTGATCACATTAATAACATTAAAATAGGTTACAAGGACCATAATGTTTCATTACATTTTAAGTTGAAACATAATATGGATCCTAGGGGGCTGGAATTTTGGGGTGTGGAACATCTCCAAACCCATTGGAGAGATATGAATCGCATCCGAGAATTATCCAAATGCGAAACTCAGTGGATTTATTCTGTGGATGTACTCTCCCCCAAAGGCCTTAATATTGAGCTAGATATTAATTGTTTTATCAGTGACACATAGTATTTATTTGCACATATAACCCCGAGTAGTCTCTGTCACATATATATAATAAGAATAAATGTAGGTTTTATATTTTATATCGTAAAATTTTATATTTTTAAATTTTAAATCATATGTAGGTCACAATTTCTATCTTAGATAAGATAGTTTTATTGTTTAGTTTATTGATCACACATTGTCTACATTTTTGGCATCATGTGGATCATGTACCATTTTGGTTTTAGTGCCATCATGTGGATCATGTACCATTTTAGTTTAGTGCCATTGTGTTTCACCCTCCATGTATATTTATCCCGATGTCCATATTAATGCTGAGGGCAGTAGCCCAGTATGGAAATAGTAAGTCGAAACAGGATAAATTAACATGTAGGCTGATATATACATTCCATCAGAAAATTATACATGTCCTGATTTGTTATACCGTTATATATGGAATTATATCTGCATGCTAACTGTATATTTGCATTATTATAAATATATGTAAGGTATATTCTTGAAATAGACATGTTAGTCATTTTACTTTGAAAAGCCGGTTGTGATTGGCTTTGAGCAGTCCTGATAATCTGTGTGAGATAGGGGCTCTTGTAGCAATTATTCCCCACTGCTGACAGCTCCCCGAGTACTGATCTATGCGCAGCGGGGACCAGGGGCGGATCCAGAGCCTAGTCTCAGGAGGGGCAAAAAACAAAAATATGTTTTTTTGGGGGCAATTTGTGGGGGAAACGGCTGGTGTTGGCGCTTCAATCATCCCAGCACCATGGTTGATATGGTGTCAGGATGATTGAATCGAATTATTTCTATTATTACATTGTTATAAAAAATAAAATAGTTCAACTCACCATAATGCAGAATCAGTGGGAGCCCTGAGCGTGTCACTTGCCACCGTCGCCTGCCACCAGATGCAGATTGTCACTTGCCACATCACCTGCCACACGTTGAGGATTGTCACTTGCCACGTCACCTGTCATCAGATGTGGATTGCCACGTCGCCTGTCAACAGGTGCAGATTGTCACTTGCCATGTTGCCTGTCACCAGATGCGGATTGTCACTTGCCACGTCACCTGTCACCAGATGTGGATTGCCACTTGCCAAGTCACCTTCCACACGTTGCGGATTGTCACTTGCCACGTCACCTGCCACACGTCATGGATTGTCACTTGCCACGTCTCCTGCCACACATTGAGGATTGTCACCTGTCACCAGATGCAGATCATCACTTGCCACGTCACCTGCCAGCGGTTACGGATTGTCACTTGCTACGTCACGGATTGTCACTTGCCACGTCACCTAACACATGTTGCGGATTGTCACTTGCTGTGTCACTTTCCTGTGTCCCAGAGTCAGGCAGCAGATTATCAGTCAGGCAGTAGAGAGATGATGTCATCTCTCTGCTTCCCGCAGCTGCCTGCACAGTTAGGGCTGAACTGTACTGCAGGGATTCAGGGCGGGCGCCGGGCAGTGAGAGATGTCATCTCTCTGCTCCCCCGACCACGGCTCCCTCATTGGCCAGCCGTCTGCTCACCCACGAGCCGCCCAGCTGTTCGCCTGCTCTCCCTCCTACCGAGCTGCCTGACAGCCTGTGGAGCCGCACACTCTCTAACCTGCAGAGCCGCCCCGGAAGCCGCCCGCTCTGTCACCTGTGGAGCCATCCGCAGAGCCGCCCGGGAAGCTGCCCGCTCTCTAACACGCGGAGCCGCCCGGGAAGCCACCCGCTCTGTCACCTGTGGAGCCATCCGCAGAGCCGCCCGGGAAGCCGCCCGCTCTCTCACCTGCATTCTCGGGGGGTGCAATTGCCACATTGCCCCCCCCTGGATCCACCCCTGGCGGGGACTTGCCAGTAGGTCTCACCCCATTGGCTGCCAAGCCTATCACTCGTATAAATACCGGCCCATCAGAAAGTAGATTACGCCCTCAGACGACGTCCGGAAGTGACGAAACGCGTCAGTGACATAATCTACCGGAAGTGACGTGTGCGTTCCACGCACCGGAGAGGAACCAGGAAGTGGGAGGTTAGCTGTACTCAGTGAACACTCTGGAGAACCTCCTGGGAGTCGGGATATCAGGCACAGTGCACTTTATCACAAATGTTCTATTTTATTGTATATTTGGTACGCAGTTTTAACAAGGGGGAGATATTTGGATGATTTAAATAAAATTGTTTTTAGCAATATTACGCTATATGGATATCTTATTCCTCCCATATGTTATGCGGCATTAACCGAGAGTGTTACTGACATCTGGTGGTCGGGCAGAGGAGATGGAAAGCTACTAGTGACAACATTATAAAGGCTTGTGTATGCTGAATTTTTGGTGAGTGCAATCCCATTGGGGGTTGTTTCCCCCTCACGCTGTGAATATCCTTGGTGAAAGAAACTCCTACAGAACACAGCTGTTTGAAATTTCCTAGATCTCCTTGATCATTGTTCTTTTTCTACTAATTTTAAATGTATCTGGGGAGGTCTGACACATAGCGCTGCTGCAATAAGAGATTAGAGACTTGGCATCGATTTTTGTTTTCTATGATTTTATTGCTTATACACACCAGTCTGCTCACATAATTTGTAATAAAAACATATTTGCCATTCTGAAGCTTCCCTACAACCACTTTGCATATTATTTTATATATACTGTGATTCTGTACCAAATATGCTGCAGAAATCTCCCTCCACTAAGTCTGGCTGCAGCCGTTTTAACTGTGGGCAGCTAAAGCTGCTGCCTGTTCACTGGACACACACGTACACACATTTACAGACAGGCAGACACACTCACACCACTGCTTACCTGCACATTTCTCCCCTCTCCGTGAATACACATGGATCTCTGCTATCTCCTCCCTCATCCAGCCCCCTTCAGCTCTGCAGCTCTCCTTGGCTCTCCTATAACTCATTCCTCCTCCACTCTCTTGCCCTCCCCCCTTCCCTGCTGGCAAACTCTCAGGAGAGTGAGAGAGAAAGAACTGTCCATGATGTCATTAGCCTAGGCTAATTACCAGACAAGAGAGAGGAAGTGGGCTGTAAAAGGTATTTACTGGCAGAAAAAGTAAAACAACAAGGGCAGAAGATTTAATAGATGGAAAGATGAAAAAATTACTGAAGGTCCGCTTTAAGATCCTAATGCCGCGTACACACGATCCGAATTTCCGTCAGAAAAACCATGGATGGTTTTTATGACGGAATTCTGCTCAAGCTTGCCTTGCATACACACAGTCACACAAAAGTTCTCTGACCTTTCAACCGTCAAGAATGCAGTGACGTACAACACTACGACGAGCCGAGAAAATGAAGTTCAATGCTTCCATGCATGCGTTAAATTGTTTCCGAGCATGCGTAGGAATTTTGCGTGTCAGAATTGCTACAGACGATCGGAATTTCCGGTAGAGACCTTTTCCATCGGAAAAATAGAGAACCTGCTCTCAATCTTTTGCTGGTGGAAATTTTGCCAGCAAAAGTCCAATGGAGCATACACACGGTCGGAATTTCCGACCAAAAGCTCACATCGGACTTTTGCTGGCGGAATTTCTGATCGTGCGCACGGGGCATAAGAAAGAACAGGGTGCTGCAAGGGGGATACACTTTGAATAAAGGTTTTTACAAGGGAGTATGTAGCCAGAGGTCTTTGAAAAAAGAATGGACAACAACCTTGAAATCTGATCTAGAATGGACTTCTGCGCTACTAAAGTGACTGTTGAATGTTGTGTGGAATGCCGCAAAAATCAAAAAAGTGTACACCACTCACTAACTTGGATCCAAAAATAACACAATCAATAATTGTGCCTGTGATTTTGCGCAAAACCTAAATCCTTAATCAAACATAAATGTGAGTAATACTAAAATCAAATAAATCAATTAGTCCATAAAGTGAAAATCCGTGACTGTAGTGCAAATCAATACGGTGAGTACAGATGAGTGAATAGTCTATACAGTGATAAAACAAAAGTGTCAGAGTGCGTTGATAGTAGATCTCGTGACTTTCGTGGTATTGGATACCCACTAGGGGCTCCCAGAACTCTCACCTTACTGGCATTAATAAAATGCCTTTATGTATCCATTCGGGGCTGCACTCGTTCCAGTCCCAGCGGTGTAGTTGTTCTGGTGCGTCTTTTGGGGTGATGGCGTCCTCTCCGGTGAATAGACTCCACATAAGGGGGGGTAATCAGAAAGGAGGGTACTCCAATAGGGTAATAACGTTTAAAACCGAAGTTTTATTTAAAAATATCTGCTTACATTAGAGTAGCGTTGAATCAGCAATTCAAACAATATGTTTACAATCCCCGCTACGTCACTTCCGGTCCGCGCTGTTGTGTATCCGGTTACGTTCGTTACGTCCTACGCGTTACGTCATATCACATGACTTCCTCAGGGCCCTGAGGAAGTCATGTGATATGACGTAACGCGTAGGACGTAACGAACGTAACCGGATACACAACAGCGCGGACCGGAAGTGACGTAGCGGGGATTGTAAACATATTGTTTGAATTGCTGATTCAACGCTACTCTAATGTAAGCAGATATTTTTAAATAAAACTTCGGTTTTAAACGTTATTACCCTATTGGAGTACCCTCCTTTCTGATTACCCCCCCTTATGTGGAGTCTATTCACCGGAGAGGACGCCATCACCCCAAAAGACGCACCAGAACAACTACACCGCTGGGACTGGAACGAGTGCAGCCCCGAATGGATACATAAAGGCATTTTATTAATGCCAGTAAGGTGAGAGTTCTGGGAGCCCCTAGTGGGTATCCAATACCACGAAAGTCACGAGATCTACTATCAACGCACTCTGACACTTTTGTTTTATCACTGTATAGACTATTCACTCATCTGTACTCACCGTATTGATTTGCACTACAGTCACGGATTTTCACTTTATGGACTAATTGATTTATTTGATTTTAGTATTACTCACATTTATGTTTGATTAAGGATTTAGGTTTTGCGCAAAATCACAGGCACAATTATTGATTGTGTTATTTTTGGAACCTTGAAATCTAACCTTTCAGAGTGATTAAGGCTAATTTCTGGTCAAGACCCAACTGAAGGAAGGTCATAATGCGAGGCACAGAGTAATCTCTGAGACTGAATTGCATACGTTCGGCTTTTCTTGCTTTGAGCAAGGTAGAAATGGTATACTCAGAGACCCCTCTATTTTTTAATACCTGGGCTTCAACAGCCTGGCCATTAAAGCCAGAGACTGAGAAGCAGGATGGAATAGAGGCCCCTGAGATAGCAGGTTTAACCTGTTGGGGAGAGCCCAGGGGTCGTCTGCTACAAGTCAGAGTATCAAACAGAGAAGAGCCAAGATCCTGATGATCATGGCTGATCTCTCAGGTGTGCCAGTTTATGAAGCTGAGATGAGGAGTGGAGAACATGTTCTTCACTTCTCATTACAGGACACACCCTTCTGTCATTGACTTTTACACAGATGACCAGTTTATGAAGGTGAGATCTGAAGATCTCACTGGCCATCTCTGTAAAATATCTCCCCATCCCAGATTCTCCAGAATATGGGTGAGAAGCTGCTGTGATGTGAGGAAGGAGGCTTCTTTCTTCCTAATATCAGCAACAGCAAGCTTAAAGATTGATATAAATAATAACTATATATGTTTATGTGCGTATATGTGTTTTATATATACAGTATATATATATATATACAGTTGTGCTCAAAAGTTTGCATACCCTGGCAGAAATTGTGAAATTTTGGCATTGATATTGAAAATATGACTGATCATGCCAAAAACTGTCTTTTATTTAAGTATAGCAATCACATGAAGCCATTTATTATCACATAGTTTTTTTGGATCCTTTTAAAATCATAATGATAACAGAAATCGCCCAAATGGCCCTGATCAAAAGTTTACATACCCTGGAATGTTTGGCCGTGGTACAGACACAGAAGGTGGCACACACAGAATAAAATGGCAATTAAAGGATAATTTCCCACATGTGTGGCTTTTTAAATCACAATTAGTGTCTGTGTATAAATAGTCAATGAGTTTGTTAGCTCTCACATGGATTCACTAAGCAGGCTAGATACTGAGCCATGAGGAGGTAGAAAAGAACAGTCAAAAGACCTGCTTAACAAGGTAATTTAAAGATGGAAAAGGATATAAAAAGATATCCAATGTCTTTAATATGCCAGTCAGTACTGTTAAATCACTTAAGAAATGGAAAATTTGGGGATCTCTTGATACCAAGACAAGGTCAGGTAGATCAAGAAATATTTTAGCCACAAATCCCCCAGGAACTGTTCGGGATACAAAGAAAAACCCACAGGTAACCTCAGGAGAAATACAGGCTGCTCTGGAAAATGATGGTGTGGTTATTTTTAAGGAGCACAATACGATGATACTTGAAGAAATAAGCTGCATGGTCAAGTTGGCAGAAAGAAGCCTTTACTGTACAAGTTCCACAAAAAAGCCTGGTTACAATATGCCCAACAACACCTTGACATGTCTCATTGGCTTTTTTGTGGCATTGGCGCAGTAAAGGCTTCCTTCTGGTAGCTCAACCATGCAGCTCTTTTTTGTTCAATCATCGTTGAATTGTGCTCCTTAAAAACAACCACACCATCCTTTTGGAGAGCAGCCTGTATTTCTCCTGAGGTTACCTGTGGGGTTTTCTTGGTATCCTGAGCATTTTTTTCCGCCAGTTGTGGCTGAAATCTTTCTTGGTCTACCTGACCTTGGCTTGGTATCAAAAGAGCCCCTCATTTTCCACTTCTTAATAAGTGATTAAACAGTACTGACTGGCATATTCAAGGCTTTGCATATCTTTTTATATACTTTTCCATCTTTGTAAAGTTTCATCACCTTGTTATGCAGGTCTTTTTGACTGTTTTTTTCTACCTCCTCATGGCTTAGCGTCTAGCCTGCTTAGTGCATCCATGTGAGAGCTAACAAACTCATTGACTATTTATAAACAGGTACAAATTGTGATTTAAAAAGCCACAAATGTGGGAAATTAACCTTTAATTGCCACTTTAACCTGTGTGTGCCAACTTCTGTGTCTGTGCCAAGGCCAAACATTCCAGGGTATGTAAACTTTTGATCGGAGATATTTGGGTGATTTCTGTTATGATTATAACTTGAAAAGGATTAAAAAAACAATGTGATAATAAATGGCTTCATGTGATTGCTATCCTTAAATAAAAGAAAGTTTTTTGGCATGATCAGTCATATTTTCAATATTAATGCCAAAATTTCACAATTTCTGACAGGGTATGCAAACTTTTGAGCATGACTGTATATATATATATATATATATATATATATATATATATATATATATATATATATATACACAAAGTACAGACACACACACACAGTATACACAGTATAGGTATAATGTATTTTCTTTTAGGACCCATTCACATCTGAGCAATGCAGAATTGTTGGCAGAATTGTGCAATTCTTGCCACGATTCCAAATTGCTGTAAAATTGTGTCAAAATATGCAATGCGCTTTTGGGTGCCATTCATTGTTAATGGCACCCCAAATGCAGTTAGCAGACATGCATTTTGCCACACATTTTGTCATTTGACAAATACACTACCAACATGTCAAAATGCGCATTGAAACAATGCTCCATGCCCAAAAAAATTTCAATTTGGCTTTTTGGGCCTTTTTTGTGCGCATTTTGATACAATTTTTGATGCACGTTTTGCTGCCTTTTTTCAACACACATTTTGGATTGTTTTTTAAAACACATTTTATGTGCATTTTGGTGCTTTTTTAACATGTATTTTGGCTAATTTTATACCTGTGTGTTTGTGTGCATTCCGGAAACACATGCAAAATGCATTATATGCTTGCGGTGCCATTAATTGTTAATGGCACCCCAAAAGTAGCTAGCAAATGTGCTGTTTGCCAAAATACGCATAAAAAGAAACTCAAAATGCATGTCAAAAAAGTGTCAAACTACATGCTAAAAGAAGCACCAAAATGTGCGTTACAAACCACACCAAAATGCGTGTTAAAATAAAAATAACCTGTGCCAAAATGTGCGCTAAAGGAACAAAATGTGTGTTTAAAAAGCGCCAAAATGCACAATAAAAAACACACGGCCAGATGCACATTAAAAAAATACAGCTTGTTAAAAAAAAACGTCAAAATGCCCGTTAATACTGCTAAAATGAGCAATAGAAAAGGTCCAAAATACACATTTAAAGAATGTGCCAAAATGTGTGTAAAAAAACTGCGAGTTAAAAAAGCACCAATGCTTATTATTTTCATGTAATTACATGGCCTTTTTAACTTTGGTTTCATTTTTAAAACTCAGCTGCTCTGTAATCACACAGGTATCTCAGGAGATCACAGGCAGCCCTCCCCTCCTACTCAGACCTCAGGTGTTCTCAGGGGAAAAACTTCTTATCTCTTCTCCTTCTGAAAACAAATGTTCCTCACTTCATAAACAGGGTGCCAGAGGAGATTTTTCTCTGAGAACTGCTGAAAACTGAAATGAGATAAATTATCTCTGTTTGATAAACTTACACCTATGTTTGTGCACCAGGTTCTTCTGGGGCAGTTTTTGAGCAAGTAAGACAGGCTTTGCAGGAGGGAAAAGGTCTAGATTAGCCTGAACCAAGGAATTATCAGGGAACCTAAAGTCAGCGTCAGGATCCTTGATCCTGACACAGTGTCAGTTTGTTGAATCTGGAGGCAAGGATGTCTACATCTGGTGTCCCCTATTTCTGACATATCAAGTTGAAGATGTCTTCGTTAAGGCTCCATTCACACTAGCGCGTTTTTTGATGCATTTTGCATTTTGCAGAAATGCATGGGGATTTTTTAACATGGGTTTCTATGGAACATGTTCACATCAATGCCTTTTTGTACCTCTGCATTTTTGGAAAGGGTCAGGGACTTTTTTTCATGCAAAATGCAGTGTTTTGCATGTAATAGAATTCAATGGACCAGCATCAAAAACGCAAGTGCAGCGTTTTTGCAGCGTTTTTACAGCGTTTTTGATGCGTTTTTTAGCGGTTTTTTTTTCATTTAATTTTTAGACTGAAAAAAAACGCA
Organism: Lithobates septentrionalis; assembly: GCA_037952835.1. Taxonomy (NCBI): domain Eukaryota; kingdom Metazoa; phylum Chordata; class Amphibia; order Anura; family Ranidae; genus Lithobates; species Lithobates septentrionalis. The sequence goes on along the minus strand of JBBDGP010001239.1, from coordinate 504,150 downwards.
AAACGTGGCAAAAACGCTACAAAAACGCTGTAAAAACGCTACAAAAACGCTGCTCAAAAACGTGGCAAGCATGACAAAATAAACTCCAAAAACGCTCAAAAGCAACATGCATAGGTGTGAATCGAGCCAAAGGGCCTTTTCCCCTTGATCCAGGCAGTGGCAGATGAGGTAGTCTGCTTTCCAGGCGTCCACTACTGGGATTTGGACTGCAAAGATCGCTGGACAATGTTCCAGTCCCTGACAGTCCAGAAAGCATAGTCAGCCATAGAAGTTAGGCTCCCCATCAACATCCCAGAGTTCCCAAATCGAATGGCTCTGAAGCACTGGACCCTCCTTCTGCGAGGACAGTGACTGCACCCCAATTGGATGTTATCCTTGCAGAAGGAGTATCCAGTACTGCAGAGTCATTTGTTTTGCTCTGAGCTCCATGATGTTGACTGGAGCTTGACTTTCACAGGTGAACATGCATGTGTATAAACCAAAAATCACACTAATGGTAAATTTGCGCTTACTCTGAAACAAGTCTAAAAGTTATAAGCAGCTAACACAACAACTAGAATCGTTGCCCAACAGATAAATAATTATACAAAAAAATGTGTAGCGCTAAAATGGCAAGATGCCTTAAAACTAATGAGTATAAAAGGCCTATACTTAAAGTATAGTGTACATATAAACATACATGCAGAGTATGACTAAAAATCAAAAAATCAAAACAGAACAGTCACTACGTTGGAATTGAGTGGGTTGCTACCCCAAACGTGAAGTGAGGAGCGCCTTCACCAACATATAACAGTTTCAAAAGGTAACGTTCTATAGTAAATTAAAAAGTCTCGTCAATACATGGGATAGTCCATCTAGAAACCAAACTCCTATCGAACACCACTGTGTCTTCAAAACATGCAGTGCACTTGAATATTAAAGATGGAGGCTTACCGGAGGGTTTGAACCCAAGACAGCATATACTGTGAGGGTCAAACCAGCTTTTATTGCACCCTGGCAATGGTGGGAAGATCTTTGTGGCCTGAGGATAGTGAGAAGGTCTTTTCTAAAGATGTATCTTCTCCACACGTAATGCTGGATCTCTCCAACCTGTACATTCAACTATTTACATGTAAATTGAGGCTCCATGATCATGGGGATATCAACAGACGGATCATCCGGTGAAGCCAAAGAAGGGGTATCTCCAAAATACAGTGACCGGTAAGTGGTCCGATAAATGAGCATGGATATATCAGGCGTATAGTAACAGTCAGGCTCGTAGCGAGCTTACTCCTCCTCACTGCACCTCCCGCGCGATAGACCACCGGAGTGATGTCACTGGCTCCTCCATAAAAACAATGCAGAGCAAACCTCTCTCCTACGAGCAGCGAACTCGTTCTGTGTCTAGCAATGTGAAACAGCCTATTCCGTCCCTACGTGTGTCATCACCAATCACGTGATTGGTGATGACACACGTAGGGACGGAATAGGCTGTTTCACATTGCTAGACACAGAACGAGTTCGCTGCTCGTAGGAGAGAGGTTTGCTCTGCATTGTTTTTATGGAGGAGCCAGTGACATCACTCCGGTGGTCTATCGCGCGGGAGGTGCAGTGAGGAGGAGTAAGCTCGCTACGAGCCTGACTGTTACTATACGCCTGATATATCCATGCTCATTTATTGGACCACTTACCGGTCACTGTATTTTGGAGATACCCCTTCTTTGGCTTCACCGGATGATCCGTCTGTTGATATCCCCATGATCATGGAGCCTCAATTTACATGTAAATAGTTGAATGTACAGGTTGGAGAGATCCAGCATTACGTGTGGAGAAGATACATCTTTAGAAAAGACCTTCTCACTATCCTCAGGCCACAAAGATCTTCCCACCATTGCCAGGGTGCAATAAAAGCTGGTTTGACCCTCACAGTATATGCTGTCTTGGGTTCAAACCCTCCGGTAAGCCTCCATCTTTAATATTCAAGTGCACTGCATGTTTTGAAGACACAGTGGTGTTCGATAGGAGTTTGGTTTCTAGATGGACTATCCCATGTATTGACGAGACTTTTTAATTTACTATAGAACGTTACCTTTTGAAACTGTTATATGTTGGTGAAGGCGCTCCTCACTTCACGTTTGGGGTAGCAACCCACTCAATTCCAACGTAGTGACTGTTCTGTTTTGATTTTTTGATTTTTAGTCATACTCTGCATGTATGTTTATATGTACACTATACTTTAAGTATAGGCCTTTTATACTCATTAGTTTTAAGGCATCTTGCCATTTTAGCGCTACACATTTTTTTGTATAATTATTGAACATGCATGTGGACTGTGAGGGACTGGAACACTTCTCCCCAACCTCAAAGACTGGCATCTTATATAATCACGTTTCAGTGATGAGTAAGGAAAGACTTCCCTGTTGTTAAGACTGGGCTAGAGAGCCACCAAGTTAGGGAATTTGTTGCTAGGCTGGACAGGAGCACGGGTAGGTCAAGAGAAGGAGCATGTTTGTTTCAGGTTGACAAGATGTTGTGTTGGATTCTCTTTCCTTAGTGCCATCACACATGCTCCTAGGCAGGGCCAGATTAAGAGCAACATGGGCCTGGTGCTAAGGATTTTGTTGGGCCTTTTTATGAAAATAAATAAAATGAAAACGCAAATTTTTTTTGTTGAATTAAATTAAAGAGAGAGAGAGAGAGGGGGGGGGGGGGGTTGATAGCGAGATAGGGGGCTGAAAAAGAGGGGATGAGAGGGAGGGGAAAAGAGAGAGAAAGGCGTTGAATGAGAGAGATAGGGACGAGAGAGAGGGGGTGAGAAAAAGGAGAATAGAGAGAGGGTGAAAGAGAGAGAGGGTGGTAGGAAAGAGGGGGTTGAAGGGGGCAAGAGAGAGAGAATGTGGGATGAAGGGGGTGAGAGAGAGAGAGAACAGGGTGAAAGAGGGGATGAGAGAGAGAGAGGGGGTGAAACAGAGAGAGAGGGGGTGAGAGTGAGGGGGTGAGTCTGTGGGGGGCACAGCATAGTACATTACACGGGGGGGGGAATAGCACAGTACATTACATGGTTGGTACTACACATTACATGGTGGATACATTGATACAGCACATTTAATGGTGGGCGAAGCACAGCACATTACATGGCGGGCGAAGCACATTACACTGTTGGCACTGCCCAATACAGCACATTACAAGGTAGGCACAGTACATTATATGGTGGGCACAGCACATGACATGGTTGGTACTGCACAACACAGCACATTGCATGGTGGGCACAACACAGCACATGCACACAGTGGGCACAGGACCTTATATGGTGGGCACAGCACATGACATGGCGGGCACAGCTGAGCACATTACATGGTGGGCACTGCACATTACAAGTGGGCACTGCACAGCACATTATATGGTGGACACAGCATATTATATGGTGGGTACTGCACATGGCATGGTGGGCACTGCATGACACCACATGATATGGTGGGCACTGCATGACAAAGCACAGCACATTACATTGTGAGCACAGCACATTAATTGGTGGACACCGCACATGACATGGTGAGCCCTGCATAGCGCATCCCATTGTGGGTACTGCACGGCACATGCCATGGTGGACAATGTACAGCACATTACATGCTGGGTACAGGACATTACATGGTAAGCACTGCATGGCACAGCACATGACATGGTGGGCACAACACAGCACGACAGGGTGGGCACTGCACAGTAATTTACATGGTGGGCACTGCACATGACACGGTTGGCACTGCATGGCACAGCACATTACATGGTGGGTACAGCGCATTACATGGTGGGCACTGCATGGCACAGCACATGACGTGGTGGGCACAGCGCATTACATGGTGGGCACTGAATGGCACAACACATTACATGGTGGGCACTGCATGGCATAGCATAGCACATTTCATGGTGGGCAATGCAACTGCACATTACATGTTAGGAACTGCACATGACATGGTGGGCACTGCTGAACAGCCCAGCACATTGCACAGTGGGCACAACACACTACATGCTGGGCACAACACATGGCAGGGTGGGCACAGCACATGACATGGTGGGAACTGCACATGACATGGTGGGCACTGCATGGCACATCACATTACATGGTGGGCACTGTACATTACTTGGTGGGATCACTGCATGGCACAGCACATGACATGGTGGGCACTGCAATGTACAGCACATGACATGGTGGGCACTGCAATGTACAGCACATGACATGGTGGGCACTGCACATTACATAGTGAGCACTGCAATGCACAGCAAATTACATTCTGGGCACAGCACATGACATAGTTGGCACAACACATTACATGGGGGGCACTGCAATGCACAGCACATGACATAGTTGGCACAGCACATTACATGGGGGGCACTGCAATGCACAGCACATGACATAGTGGGCACAGCACATTACATGGGGGCACTGCAATGCACAGCACATGACATAGTGGGCACAGCACATTACATGGGGGGCACTGCAATGCACAGCACATGACATAGTGGGCACAGCACATTACATGGGGGCACTGCAATGCACATGACATGGTGGGCACAGCACATTACATGGGGGCACTGCAATGCACATGACATGGTGGGCACTGGGCACAAGAGATCACATTACATAGGGGAAAGCAGCAGTCTTTCCCCTAGCACAATAAAACACCTCCCTAACAAATGAACTAACCTTATCTCAACAGCATGGGAGATGTCCTTCCTCCCGGGCTCCTGCTGGTTAGAACATCAGCGCCCCTCACCCAGACAGCTCCCAGACACTGAGGATCTGTGTGAGTGTAACAGATCCTGTGATAGGAGTCAGGCATCGACAGAGACAGGACTCGGCTGCAGTGACTAACACTTGTCTCCTCCATGTGTGCACAGAGGGCTCCTCTTCCTTCAGGAAGGCACACAGGTATTCATAAGCCACTGCCATGGGCCTATATTGAGGGAGGGGCCTGGAGCTGCAGCTCCACCAGCCCCTATGTTAATCCGGCCCTGCTCCTAGGAATATCCAGCTACAGTGGGTTAACATATTCACATATTTAGGTGTACTCGTTTCTAGAAATGCTACTGATTGTATTGCTGTGAACTTAATGCCAGTGTTACATGATGTTAAAATCAAACTGAAGACATAGCACAATTTGCCATTATCTCTTTTGGGCCATATAAATCTGCTAAAAATGAAAGTGTTTGGAAATACTTTAATTTATAAAATATTACCTAAGTTTAGCTATTTATTCTGCAACTCCCCACAGTGGATCCCCAAATCCTTTTTAATCCATACCTCACTCAAATGTTTTCCTCGTTTCTCTGGGGAGCCCAATCCCCACAATATAAATTTACCACCTTGACCAGATCTCCTCCTAAAGGTGGACTGGATGAACCAGATTATAATAATTGTTTCCTTGTCACCCAATTCGTAACAGCACGCTGGTGGCTGCAATCGGTCACTAGAAACTTCTCTACTATGGTAAGCTCCTATGGTAAGCTCCTTCTGTATTACCTGGGGGAAGCACCATACTCCTTGATACCATCTATGCTGACCACACTCAAGGTATGGAATGCAGGGCTTCAACTTGAATCTGTGCCTCTATCTACCATTTCCCTGAATAACCCTCCCCCCAATGGAACAACTCACTCCTACTTCATTTATTTGCTCCCTGATCCACAATTCAGAGCAAAATTTAAGATCAAAACCGTCAACCATGTTGTAGATGATCATCATCTTCTCTTCTTTAATAGCCTTTGAACTGAATACAATGCCCCCCAGTATCAATTCAGATATGTGCAGATTTTACAAGCCTTAAGATGTCAATTTTCACATCATCATTTAAATCTGGCCCACTGTGATCTTGAATCCCTGCTTCAAGATGACCTTCCTCCAAAGCCAACTAGAAACTACTAAAATCGAGTTGTCTAGTTTACAGCAAAAATGGCTGGTGGAGATTCCTGACATGAATAACAAGGACTGGGAGGAGATTTGGGATATGTCCTTCAAACAGCTGGTATCTATCATACAATTCAAAATTTTGCACCGTGACTATTTTACACCACACGGGCTTCACAAGCTTAATTCACCAATCTCTTCCTCTGTGATCATCTAGATCAGTGGTTCTCAACCTCTCTAGTGCCGTGACCCCTTGATAAAATTTCCCAAGTTGTGGGGACCCCTAACAGTAAAATTATTTTCCTAGCGTGGGTTGTCAGCACCCAAGGCAAGACAAGTAATTTGCGCTTCTAACCCACGGACATTTAGTGCTCCCTGAGTCCCTTCCACTAGTACAGTATTAAAACCCCTTATGGTACATTTTAGGATGTACCACACTTTCTCTTTGTTCTCCTTTTATCTCTCTATCCTAATTTCTTGTTTTTTTTTTCCCCCCATCCCTCTCTAGCCGTCTTTCTTGTTCTTTCTCTTATTCTTTCCTCTCCCTTTTTCTTTGTTCCTCCCCCTCTTTTCCTCTCCCTTTCATGGGGGGGGGGGGTAATGGGATGAGTGGCAGTGCTGGTGGGGAGTTGGGATGAGTGGCAGTGCCAGTGCTGGTGCTGGTGGGGGATGGGATCAGTGGCAGTGCTGGGGGGGGGGGGAGTTCTGATCAGCCAACTAAGGTGCTCTTGATCAAGGTCATCTGGTTAACTAAGAACTGTAGTGGGGACTTTTAATGGCAACACTATTCACAGGTAGTGTTACTGACTTTGTGGTGTCTCGTAGCAGTGACATCTATGCCGAAATCAGGAGATTGAGTCCTGCTGGGCGGCCGCAAAAAGGCTGGGAGAGCAGCGTGGAACAGATCAGGATCTGGTGACCCCTGGCAAATCGTCATTCGACCCCCGAGGGGGTCCCGACCCCCAGGTTGAGAACCACTGATCTAGATGGAGATTTTCCCATGTTTTTTGGACATGTCCTGATATATCTCATTATTAAATTTATATAGTGAGTAAAATCAATGCAGATGTTTAGAGACCTCCTTCTGTCCCTCACATAGATTACTAGGTCTTGTCGAGGAGCTGGCTCCTTTAAATGCTAAATTGATGCTCTGAGGTCTGAGAAGGGCAAAATAAGGTGCTAAGACCTTTGGGAATACTATGGAACCAGAGGATAGGCCAAAGGGCATTGGGACAAACTGGAAATGGCTGTCTACTACTGCAAAGCACAAAAAGTGCTGATGAGGTGGATGAATAGAAATATTCATATAGGTATCTTGTCTATGGGATGCCAGGTTTTCCCCTGTCGCAGGGAGGCAATTACTGATCTTGCAGATTCCACATGAAATTTTGGCATTTGAAGGTATTTTTTGATGGATTTTTAGGTTCAGAATAGGATAAATACCATGAACAGGTTTGAAGAGAATCCTTTAAATTTGTCTTGTGGAGGTACTGGCAGAACTACTCCCTGGGACAAGAGATGGTTCAGGGCATTCTGAAAATCTGACTGTCCTTGAGCAGTATGTAGTTGATCTGAGAGAAGAAAGCATTGAGGAGATAGAGTCTGGAACTCTATTTTGTACCCTCTTGAAACCACCAACTGAACCCACAGGCATTGGACATCTGTAACAGATGCTCCCTGACTTCTAGGAGTGAAGGTGCCCCCTTTATTGGGGCAGGGGCCTTGAAGAAGACTTAGTGGACTTTGTGGTCCATGTCTTGCACCTAAAGAAAGGTTTTGAAGTTGACTGGGTAGAGCGATTAAGTGCTCTGTAGTAGAGGCTCCTGTGGAGAAGGATTTTGAAATCTTTTCCTGTAAAACTTTCCCTGCTGTGACCTTTTTAAGAATTTTGCAATTGCTTCCCCAAAACTTTATCTGCCTTCAAAGGGTATAGAAGTGAGGTACTTTTTTGCATTAAGCTTCAGCTGTCCAGTGTAGCTCTGAAAAATTGTTTCATTACTTATTCTAGGGCAAATGCGTCAAGCACAAAACCAGCAGGCCAGATTCGGCCCATTTCATGGGGCCCTCGCACCCAGGGTTTTTTCATAGAAAAAACATGGTGGAATGGTTCCCAAACCTCTGGCTCTCACCCTCCACTCCCTGATCACCACTGTCACTTGTAAACACAAAAACCTTCTGTGGTTACAAGGACAGCTTTTCTGTCTGCGGCTTGTTTTTCTCACAGACCCTGCATGCACTCACGTTGGCTCACAGCCAGGGACAGATGCCAAGCAATGATCCCCCTGAAAGTGAGAGACAGTGAGGCGCCTACACTGCCAGGAGGTACTAGAGCTGGGCTGGGTAGGTGAGATGCGAGCTGAACCCTACATTCTGTATCTTTCGCACTCCTGAACCCTGCACTCTGTACACAGCGTATTCCTGAACTCTGCATGTATTGCACCCCTAAATCCTGCACTCTGTATGTAGGGCCTTCCTCAACCCTGCACTCTGTACACAGTGCACCCCTGAACTCTGCATTCTGCACATAGCACACCCCTGAACCCTGCACTCGGTAGACCGCATACTCCTGAGTACTCCTATGTATCTGAGTAGATACATAGCCTTATATATACACAACAAGCCCTTTGAGGGCAACCATAATTCTGATACAGCCTGCAATGAAATTAAGTCTGAACCCCCTGTTCTAGGGCATCCAAACAAAAAAGCAGAGCACCATTAAAGCATGGACCTGGGATACAGGATCCTCTTAGTTGTTCATTGCCCAAGTCTAGTTAGCTTCAGCTTGATATGTACTGAAATTGGAGTGAGAGCTGGTTGCAGGGCTGGATCTCCCAGAGTAAAGAAAACCTTCAAAAGCATCTCAAACTTTCTGTCTGCAGAATCCTTAAATGAAAGAACATCTTGAAATGGTACAATGAGAAGTTTGTTTAAGACTAATGCCCCGTACACACCATCGGACATTCCGACAACAAAACCATGGAATTTTGTTCAAAGGTTGTTGACTCTAACTTGTCTTGCATACACACGGTCACACAAATTTTGGCCAACAATTACGAACGTGGAACGTGGTGACGTACAAGACGTATGACGAGCCGATAAAAAAGGAAATTCAATAGCCAGTGCGCCACCCTTTGGGCTCCTTCTGCTTGATTCCGAGCATGTGTGAACTTTTGTGCTACGGACTTGTGTACACACGATCGGAAAGTCTGACAACAAAGTTTTGTTGGCAGAAAATTTGAGAACCTGTTAGCCAACATTTGTTGGCAGAAAGTCCGACAACAAATGTTCGATGGAGCATACACACGGTCAGACTTTCAGCCAACAAGCTCACATCCAACATTTCCCGTCGGAAAGTCTGATCGTGTGTATGCGGCATAAGAGTGCAGGAACAACTACAGGAATAGACCACTTTTTAGTGAACTCTTTTTCCACTGGAGATTTAAGATGTTTTCTGGAGTAATACAATCATCATAGATTGTCCATTCAATTTAGTTCATGAACAGAAAATGTCTTAACAGGTTTGCAGATCTCTTTGCACCCAAAAGGGTTTGGCGGGATGGAGGAGACTCAAGAACTACAAATCCAGGGTTTTTGTGCAGTTAGTTAATCCACATTAGGAAGCATGTTGCACGAAGCCTCCACTTCAGGTGTAAAAGAGTGTGGGGGAGAAAAATCTCTGGCAGACTCATATAACAATCTTTCCCTTCTGTGTCTACCTCTTCTAGGGCAGGTATATCAGGATCCAACTCAGGTAGAGACGGAGGAGCTGGAGAAGGGACGTGGTGTTTTGTAGCCCCGGACAAAGATGTCTGTATTAAGGTCATTAATTGTCCTAGTAATTGTGACATAGATGCAGAAAATTCTGCTTTTGTCAGGTAGGCCGCTTGCTGCACGCCCGGGAAAGAGCTAGAATCAGATGCAAAAACCAGGGTCAAAATCAGTTCCTGCTTGGCTGCAAGGGAGGGCAATATCACTGAGGTTATTTGTTCAGGTTTTCAGAAGAGCGAATGTTTACCTGAGGTTTAACTTTGGCTCCCTTTTGCCTGCCATAGCTACAAGTGAGGGTATTCCCCTGTGCGGTACACACGGAGCAGGGTGCAGAATATACGGTAAGCGTGTCCGGAAGGGTTGCGCTACCCAGGTGTAGACCATCCTGTAACAAATCTTTGTGGCAAAAGGGCAGGAGGAAGTGTTGAGTTCCCTATAAGGGCTCGAAGTGGAAACTAGCAATGTTTGCAACCTGTGATGTAACATTTGGTCGTCTATATGAGACTAAGCTCTAAGTGACTGAATTTTAGCTCCAGGTTTAAAACCTTTTACACTGTAAAGTGAATACATTCCAAACATATCCCCTGTTTTTATCTTAACAGTCAGAAATAAAGGGCGATCCTGTCCTACCTGTCCACAATGATGGACTGTATATAAAATCAAGGCTTTGCTCATCATTGTTGGCACACCACCTAAAGGGGACTTCAGGGTCTGAATTCCAGGGTGATGGAAGTGCCAATTGGTGAATGTTCATGCAGGATCCAGTGCTTGAAGCAACATTACAGGTCATCCCCATGGCATGGTCCTAGTACAACTTCCAAGCTTTTACAGAGGTTGTGCCAATCCAGATGCACTGCCTCTATTTTGATAGAGAATTGGATCAAATTCAAGACCCTCTGCCTCACCCACAAATGCATACAAGGAAACGCTCCGCTATATCTTCAGGAGAAAATAAAACACTACACACCCATTCGCAGCCTTCGATCAGCTAACCAAAACCTCCTCATCATTCCCAAATATCGCTACAAAGCAAAGGGAGAACGAAGATTCGCAGTCCAAGGACCTCGACTATGGAATGCTCTTCCGACTCACATCCGCATGGAAGAAAACCATCAGGCCTTCAGAAAAAAAACTAAAGACCTTCCTTTTCTAAGAAGCTGGCAACAGAGAACGCATTCTAGCGCCTTGAGGCGATTTAGTTTGCATTTGCAGCGCTCTACAAATCCTTCATTCATTCATTTATTCAGAGTTGAAGAATCTGAAGGTAAAACAATAAAATAATAAACAATTTAAGCTAAGAATGGTTTCTCTGCAAGGGAGAAGAGGTCCATCACCTTAGGACACCTTAGGTAAAAAAAACATGTAAGACGGAGTAGGGTAGGGTTACAGGGGAGATGACTAGGGGTGTGTCCTTGAAGCTTTGCCAGGGTCCTATCACCTGAATGTACAAGCCTATAACCTAGGGTCTATGAATACTTTACCTGTGTGCTGTACAAATAAAATATTTGCATTTCTACTAACAAGGTTTGTTTTGCAAATCCAACATTGTTTAAATAAATGTACAGAGACTTCATGTAGGAAACAAAGTGCAACTACATGAAGACATAAACTACATACAATTTTTAAACTTGTGCCAATGTAAGTTGGGCACTCAGGGGGCTGGACCTGGGAGTCTTTGCCTTAGTACACACAGAAGGCATGCACATATCCTGTGGCTCTTTTACAAAGCTTGTTGAGCTTCCGTCCATACCTTGCCCTTTTACTTGGAATGTATTGCTTGAATTGCAGCCGGCCAGTGAAGTGGACAAGGGTTTCTTTCACATAAATGATTTGGCCAGGAACATAAAGTTCAGCAAATCTCTTAGAGAAAGAATTTTTTAGTGGGCATATTTTATATAGTTTGTCATAGTTGGGATGATGTCGGGGAGGGCACTGTCAGTTATCATTGATTGTAGGAAGCGCATGATCATGTCATAGTGGGACCTGGATATTACAGGATAATAAATTGCCATGTGATTGATGGGGTGAGTGGACCAGAAGGCATCTAATTTTTTTGTAAGTCCCATATTAAATGTAAGGCCCAAAAACATTCTAAACTCCTCCAATGTGAGACGTCTCCATTGAAATGGATGGGCATAGGACGAATTGTGGTTGTTTGCCATATATTGATCTGCAAAAAGATTAATCTGGTCCACGATGTATTGAAGTATATCAGCAGGGTAAAACAAATAATAAAAAAAAAAATTTGGAAAAATGGTCGTTGTTGGCCTACACACCTAGCTGTGCAGTGAAAGGGGGGATTGTAGCTGACCCTGAGCTGGAAGGCAGCTATAATAGGTTTGCCAGGGCATCTGGAAGATAGGTTTGGGCCCAGATTTTTGGGGTCTGTTGTGATATTCCAGTGCTGGTACTGGGCCTTTCATCCTAGGGTATAGCGCCGTTGGTGTTGGTTCCTTTGGGGTGTATGGCACTGCTGGTGGTTGCCTGGTCTTCAGAGCATTTTATTCTTTTAGGAGCGACTGTTTCCACCCCTGATTTAGTCCCTGATCCACTACTCTCTACTGGCTCGTATTCCGAATCGGATGGTGAATATACCGCAAAGGCACCAACAAAGGCACTACCATCTGACATACTAAGGGTTTTATATGCCTCCTCGCTAGTAAAATAATTTTTGGACATGGAGGCTCTGATGATTGTGGAGGTATGTTGACTTTGTGATGGGTACACTAATTAGGCTGCACTAATGGGCCACACTGACAGATCCACTGATAGCTGCACAGATAAGCCGCACTGACAGATCCTCGGTCCACTGATAATCTGACAGGTTCTCTTTATTTGTGCACAGTAGTGAAGGTGTTAAACTGGTAACTTACTATTCCCAGGTTCTCCTCACAGGATCAGTTTGTGAGGAGAAGAAGCTGGGAACAGCTGTTAGTTTATATTTATTATCGGCTGTAAGTGGGCACAGCGGATCACATGGTAAAGAGCCAATTTCATTGGCTCTTTACCCTGATCAGAGATGCGCTGTGTCCGAGGGATGCAGCCTTTTATCAATCTCTGTGCGCCCCTGGTGGCATGCACGAGTGGCACGATGTGAAGGACGTCATATGATGTCCACTCAGGAGGGAGAACCCGCCCGGCCTTCAATCTGCTATAGGCCGGACGGGAAGATGTTAAACTTTGGTATGTGGCAGTACTGATATGTGCCCTATTGAATCTTGTGAAGTCTTTTTTTTTCCAACCATGTAAAAAAAAAAAAAAAAAAAAAAAAGATTTAAAAATATCAACACTGTCTGTGGTCATTTCACCACTGCACATATGGCCTATGCTCCCATAGACAGTAGGGTGCCTGACTGCGGCCTGCAGCAGATAAGCTTCTGTCAGCACAGAGACAGTTTTTTCTGTAAATAGGGGGTGGGGGCATACTGAATTTTGAGTCTAAACTAGGATCAATGAACATTTTTTTTAAATCAGTGTTTTGCAACCTTTATTTTCAGTCACTGCACCCTTTAAATTATACATTACGTATCTCGAGGCACCTCATTCCAAAATTAAAATAATGAAACCGATAGTTTTACAGAACACATTAACATCCACACATGTAGGACACCTAACATAAGAGGTTATTAACTCTTACAAAAGAAAATACACCTTTGCACACTGGTACAAGTGTTTCTCTTCTGCCTCAAATCATCTCCCTCACTCAGCTATCGTGACCTTAGTGCTCACAAGAGAGGGGCAAACAAGGATGCTGTGAGGGTGCCTGACATGCTCCTTAACCGATAATATCATTGATTGTTAGGATCCCAGCGGTTGGCACACACAATGTCTAAGGTTGTAATGCTGCACAATAAAAATCTGTAAATGGGTAGAAGACAATCCACAACTCCATATATGCTCTTCAATATGTCCAACTGCACATCCTGAATCTGACAGCTCAGGGGGGGATCCCTACATAATCTGGGGTAGTTGCACCTTTTTTTTCTATTGAATAAAGACCTGTGGCTTTGTGTAACAAAAAGGCAGGCTTGATCCACCAGCGACTTGTTGACAATTTTTGGGCAATTTTGAGAAATTTTTCCAAGGCACTCTGGTTGAAAAAGACTGATTTAATTTACAGTGAATTTTCACTTGAGAACACGGCCCAACGAACTATGTGCTCCTCTACATTTTACAGGACGATGGAAATTTGGCTACACATCATTTAGAAGTTTGCATATCCATGGCAAAAGCCTATATTTATTTTATTTTGTGCAACCCACTTTAATAACAGAACAACAAATAAGGTCTGTACAGATGAGTTGAGTTTTTTTTGCTGTAATGAAAAAAGACACCAATATGATTTTATTGCTTTATTTTACACATATTTCAAAATGTAATTTACAGGCTGCTTCCAGAAAAAGCAGCAGTAACAGGCAATGCATATTCTGGTGACTGGAAAAGAAAGTATGATTACAACAGTTATTATCACTTTTTAGATGGCGCACAATTTATAGCTGCAATAGTAAAAGGCTGATGTGCGCTGCTGCTAACGAGAGTTCCTTATTATTCACAAGACACCTCTCCATCTACTGAAAGATGTTACAGGTTTGGGAAACATTTGCTTAATGTAGTTTATAAAGGGAACTCGCATTGAAGGAAACTTCTGGCTTTTGGTCTATAAACATTTGACCCAAGTCAGACACAAAGACCAGTAGTAGTTTGTGTGCTAGTATATGGGCTTTTTCGAAGCAGCATTACATTAATAGAAGCTGTTATTATTTTTATTGGAAAATCCAGTTACAAAATTAGTTGACCTTAGATCTGTTGGTCATTTTGGGACAGCAGTCAATAATAAATTGCATGTGCAAACTAGTCACTGTGGACTATAGCTACAGGCTGATTGAACTGAATCACAATTCATTTAATCATAGACTCATCCTAAATTGTAACCATTGCAAAAAAAAATACCAAGAATTTGATGCTTACAACAGGCAGCTCATGCTGTTTTCATCACCAAAATATTTAAATGAGCCAGTTAGGCCGTTTAAAACTGTGCAACACTGCTTTTATCATCGGTATGCATTGGCATTTCCTAGGAGTGCATCTTGCTCTGTCTACATGTAAGACCATGAAATGTGGTGAATGAGCAGAAGGAGCTTCGTAGCAGGTGCAATTTAAAACGACTCTGGCCCACCCACCAAAAAAAAATAAATAAATAATTGCAGTCAGTTAGCAGTATCCTCTGAACACTTCTGCTATGGTCAAACCCTGGTTTATTCTGAGGAGCAATGTTCCAAATCTTCCTGGCCACTCCCTCCACCCACCCACACACACACACCCTACTGACCCTATAACTACAATGGGCTGCCATAATGGATAATGGGAATGGGCAGAAGTACCACCTCTAGGTACTTAAAATCAGTACTTGACAGCAGTTTTGTTTTCTTGGTCACATAGTTGCTTCAGTTTTGAACTTGGGGTAAAAAAAAAAGTCTTGTATATAGCTTAGGATTCAGAGTACTTCACAGGTACAAAGGAACGTATTAAAAGATGAATGCACATATTTGTAGGCACTAAATGATACCTGTACTTTCCTATTACTATCCAATTTGTGGACAGGACAAACTCACTTTATTAATAATAGTTAAATAAGAAAACGTTTCAAGAAATTATCAGAAGACATTTAAAACCAACATGGAAGAGAGCAATCATTTCCAACAAGAACCTGACTTCCTGACCAGTATTCCCATAGAAGACTAATTGTCACTATCTTACCTCCACTATGGGCTGATATAAAATTGGCAACTTTGGCAAACTGCCAAATTATTCTTTGTTCTCTTTTGTACAGGTGTAGAATTTTCGGCATACGTAGAATTGACTCTTAAATTAATTTATATAAAAAAATAAAATATGTGAAACTAGTAGTACGTGCAATGGAAGTAGAATACTGAGTACATATACCCCAGATGTTATGCATTTGCAGTCATCACAGAAGTATCAAAGTAGGGATGGGCTCTGGCGTGTTTGGATCCTAATCCAAAACACACCTGAACGGTCTTGCTAAGAAGCGGTCACTGCACACTGCCAATCGTAAGCAGCTGCACATGTACAAGTGGAGTGCCACTGCAGGGTGAGGAATGCCTCAGCCTCTTATGACTGGCGAAGTGCAGTAACAGCTTCCTAACAGGATACCTCAATTGGGTTCAGGCTAGGATCCAAACATGCCTGAGCCTATTCCTGATCCAACAGTGATTGCAGCAAAAGGTGCATGGACCTGCATGTCTAGATGGACTGGTGCATCTGGAAACACATCAAAATAGTGTGTCTGCTTGTATTTGCCTAAAGCAGAATTTTCTAACTGGTCTACAGAGAAGCAAGTCTCATCAAAGCGTAACCAACAGATTTAACCTGTGAGGTTTGCCAGCATGTAAGGACAAAATGAAAATACCATGACAGCAGGTGGAATGGAAATTTAACTTTCATAATTAGGTCTTGGAAGTGAAAATCTTGGAAGTACACCCTTTCGGACCTATTCAATTCAAAGCTTTACTATAATGCATATACCACAGTGCCATTCATTTTGAAAGGCACCCCAACACTCTAAACGAGCGCACACCTGCTTTGCAGCACACCACAGCATGCAATAATGTAATAACATGTAGTGCAGTGTGCCGAGTTTGCAATAATTACACAGGTTCATTTTAGGTCCCAGAGAGTCCAATAAACTGAATAAGCTACCTTAAAGCAGTGGTCATCAACCCTGTCCTCAGGGCCCACTAACAGGCCAGGTTTGCAAGATAGCTGAAATACATCACATGTGATATTCATTTGCTGCTCAGTGATTGCAGTATTCTAGTCTGCATCTCCCCAAGGTAATACATAAAACCTGGCCTGTTAGTGGGCCCTGAGGACAGGGTTGATGACAACTGCCTTAAAGCAAAGAATGTCATCCAGATAGGTCTGGATGGGCCCTAAAAGTCCTATTTTAGGTTAGATACTGTAAGCTATTGACATCTATGAGCCTGAAAAGTCTCCTCTGTGCCCTTCTCTGCTTTAGTTTCTGTTACTGTAGCCCAATTTTTTCAAAGCTTACCCAAGCTCCATCAACTGCTAGTCCAATGTTCCCTCAGTAGTCAGTAAGTGCACACTCATAGGACATGGGAAATTGTAATTGGCAGGGTTTACCTATTAAGTCAGACATGTCTGCTCTCAGACAGCACTTTTAGGCTTCATGCACACAGGGCATTTGCCTAGATCTCCTAAATGCCTTTCCTCCTGGCAGCAGCGTTTTTTGAGAAAAAAAAGTTTGAGGTGTGTAAGCGCGCCTAGACACGTTTGGGCAGTCAAGCGCTTGGTCGTTCTGTCATTAGCCAGTATAATCATTTATTCTGGACACTAAAATGAATTGACGCGCCTAGCATTAAAGAGCATTTAACCACTTTAAGACCACCCACACAGATCTACTGTGGCAGGGCAGTCCTCCTGAGCGAAATCGCGTACCTGCACGTGATTTCGTGCATGGGGTCTGAGTCAAAAGCCACAGGCGACCCGCTCCCGCTATGATTGGACACAGCGGAAGCAAATCAGCCGATCGTTCTGAGGAGAGGCAGAACGGTGATCTGCCTATGTAAACGAGGCAGATCACCTTTCTGCCAGAGGGGAGAATGGAGATCTTGTGTTTCTGCTAAGCAGAAACACGGATCTCTGTGAGGGGAGTGCTTTGACTGGGAGAAAACTGTTAAAAAGCACCCCCAAGGGACACACTTAATCCTTTGATCACCCCTGTTAATCCCTTCCGTGTCAGTACAGTGACTGTGCATTTTTTTTTTTTAGCACTGATCACTGTAATAATGTCACTGGTCCCTAAAAAGTGTCAGTTAGGGGTCTGATTTGTCTGCCGCAATCACTGATTGCAGCCATTACTAGTAAAGAAAAGAAAAAAATATCATATAGTTTGCAGACACCATAACTTTTTCGCAAACCAATCAATATACGCTTATTGGGAATTTTTTTTTATCAAGAATATGTAGCAGAATACATACTGACCTAAATTGATGAAGAAATTATATTTTTGTACATATTTTCGGGTAAGTTTTGTAGCTGAAAAGTAAAAAAATATGTTTTATTTTTCCAAAATTGTCTTTTTTTTGTTTTTTTGTTTATAGGGCAAAAAAATAAAAACTGCAGAGGTGATCAAATATCACCAAAAGAAAGCTCCATTTGTGGGGAAAAATCAATTATGTTTGGATGCAGCGTCACACAATTGCACAATGGTCAGTTAAATTAACGCAGTGCCGTATCGCAAAAAATGGCCTGGTCAGGAAGGGGGGTTAACCTTCCAGACTGAAGTGGTTAAACGCGTCAAGTATTTTTTTTTTTCTAACAAAAAAATAATAGTGCACTAAATTTCAAATATAAGCTTCATTATAAACTCCAGGATGGAACCAGAGTTCTGTGCAGGACAGACTGGGGAGCAGCCATTTCCTTATATGAAACTGTAATTTGGAGAAAGAAATTGTCTATGGAGAAGTCCTGGTATTCCTGGAGCCATTAGCTGAAAACCCATGTACAACTGAGCTGACCCATTTGTGGATTATTATTATTAAATGTGCCAAAAGACACCCAAGGGGGTCTTTAATTGAGGTGAGCAGACTTTGCACACGGTGGTTGTGGCGATTACCTGTCAGCACTTATTCTTTGCAGAGACTGTCACAGAGCATGGATTGAGTTTATTCACGTTTTTTCAGCAATCAAGAGTTTTATTTTATCATATTATTGTGGATGTGGACTTTTTGCATATATCTTTTAAGATCACATCTTGTCACATACTCACTGGAGTTTATTAGGAAGCTTATATTTGAAATTTAGCGCACTATTATTCTTTTGTTATTCAATTATATATGTGGTACCAGAACACATTTTAAATAGCTGCAGCTGTTTTTCATTAATATAATTAGTCACATTATTTATAGTTTGTTTGTTACTCCTATCAGCGCTTTAGTAATATATTTCACATTTTTATTTATTTTTTCTGCCAATATGCTGCTGCCCCTGGATGCGCTAGCAGTCTTTTTTTTTTCTGCCTCCAAATGTCTGTGTGCATGGACACATAAGCCAATATAGAGGGGAATTTGTAGGCAGAAAAAAAAAGCCAGATGCCCCCAAAAGCAACATTTGTAACACTTATGCCCCGTACACACGGTCGGACTTTGTTCGGACATTCCGACAACAAAATCCTAGGATTTTTTCCGACAGATGTTGGCTCAAACTTGTCTTGCATACACACGGTCACACAAAGTTGTCGGAAAATCCGATCATTCTGAACACAGTGACGTAAAACGCGTACGTCGGGACTATAAACGGGGCAGTGGCCAATAGCTTTCATCTCATTATTTATTCTGAGCATGCATGGCACTTTGTCCGTCGGATTTGTGTACACACGATCGGAATTTTCGACAACGGATTTTGTTGTCGGAAAATTTTATAGCCTGCTCTCAAACTTTGTGTGTCGGAAAATCCGATGGAAAATGTGTGATGGAGCCTACACACGGTCGGAATTTCTGACAACAAGGTCCTATCACACATTTTCCGTCGGAAAATCCGACCGTGTGTACGGGGCATTAGTGTGGATGAGGCCCTTTGCTCCTAAATGCTTTTCCTCCTGGCGGCAGCAAAAAAAAAAAAAAAAAATGCTCGACACGTGGCTACTGAAAGAATTGCTGCTCAAGCACTTGACGTGCCTAGCGTTAACGCTCGTTTAGGTGCGTTTACACTTTTCAAGTGTTTTTTTCTGCCAAAACACTTCTGCTCCTGGACAGGCTGGCAGTGTTTTTTTTTCCCCCTGTCTCTAAATGCCCATGCGAGTATGGAGGGGCATTTTTAGCACTCAAAGTGGTTAAGGCCTAAATTGGAGCAAATGTTCATATTTGTTGTCTATACTGAGACAACAAAACATTCTGAAAAATGGAAACAAAATGAATACAATCAACTTAATGTTAGCAAAACATTTTTTTGACTTGCAAACATATCAGAGCTGTTCAAATGCTATGCTTCCACTGGATTACAAATTTGTAGCTAAGAAATTTTTTTTTACAACAAATCCAAGGATGTTAAAAAAAAAAAAAAAAAAAAACACCACCACAAAAAACAAAACAAACAGTAGATACTGGAATAAATGCAATAATATCCATATTTATTAGGAATTTACAACCACCTTCAGATATTTCCTGATCCCATTTAATCTTCAGAAGTCACTTTCTAAAACAACTGCAGTTTAGATAAGAGTTTCCAAGGCTCATCTGAAATTCTCTTCATTTCAAGATGGAAACCCAAATAGAGGTACAATTTATAGCTGGCACAATAGAGGACTTAACCCAATTTGAATTAGAATTACACTTTGTTAATGCACAAATATACATAACTCCAACCGCTTTCTTTTACCTTTCAGAATGGGTATATTTTTTTTTTTTGTATTTCCATGTCTCTGTTGGAAAGATTTTCTTTCACTTTCTGTGGCATTTGAAATAAAGAGGAAAGGAAGGGTCAACTTGACAAAAAAGCACAGACAGCAATTCCAATATATAAAAAAAAAAAATTATATATTATACATATATATATTTTTTTTTTTTTTTAATTTTTTTTTTCCTTCATGTATTTATTTTTTTGTCCTCTTTCATTTGGATTACCCAGCACTTCCTGTTTGAGCAGGGATGCGAAAAAAGCCCAGACAGGCAGCAAAAGAATAAAAATAAAAAATAATCGGATAGAGGCTCTAATCCCTACCTCATTCTAGCCAGACAAAAAAAAAAAAGTTTCACTACAGATGGGCTTTTAAATGCATTTAATTTTTTTTGGCCATTCCTGAAACAAGCCTTATATTCATCCATTTTAAGATTGATGTTAGTGGACAAAACGTCGGCCTTTGGTTACTGCGCATACAAAAAAATTCTCATGTTGCCTATTTCCCATGAAAATGGTCATTCCAACATACACCACCATTTCACATTAGGATCTTAAATTATCAACATTATAAAAAAAAAAAAAAGAGAAACATACTTTTCCATAAACTATAACAGGCACAACCACGCTATATAACAAAGAGCGACACCTTTCAATATAAAACTGTATCATGACCTTTCATAACCAACCTATGCAAAATGATGTGTGGTCCACTGGAGCAAGACAAAAAAACCTTGAAACAATCAACCACTGGTGGTTTAGACAGCTAAAAATAACACTTCAACCTCTTATATTACAAGTATCTGGAATATAAAAACACCAATATAGAAAATCAAAGAAAAAGGGACATCAAGGTCTTTAAAAAGGGCACCATGGTGCATAGCAATCACCTGGAATTTGCAAAGAATATTTTTTTGCTTTTAAATAGTGGTTAACATTTGTTACAACATCACATCAAATCAACCCTGCCAGCTATTTTTAGTGGTGCATTTATTAGGTTTTTGCTAAAGAATTTAGACCTGAATATCTGTTCCATGGTTTCCAAGAGCTGAGATGTGTAGTTCACTGTATAGCAACACATTTATCCTTGCGTCTGTCCCTGGAAGGGCTGCTAATATGTAGATTTAACTAGCTTTTTGTAAGATTCCACATAATTTGCTATCTGTGCCTACTTTGCTTTCAGTTCACTGTGTGTCTTGTAACTGTATCCAGAACTACCACTGATTGCATCACCATGACTGATAAACAAAAGGAAGGAGAGCTGATATTGGTTAACAAGATATAAGCTTTTTTTCCCATTCTTGTAAATTCTTTAGTCAGACCTGCACAGTTTAGGCATGATAAGCTGCAAACAGTGCTTAGTGGAAGACCCCCTGTATTTTGTATTCAGATAAACGGTAATATAAGGGTAATGGCAAACAGAGTTAGTGGATGGCGCTGAGGTGAATCTGGTCTGTCAGTTTTCACCAAGGGTAGTAGACCCAAAAGTGCAAGGTGCTAGACTTCACAATGCCAGATTCGTGATGTGGAAATCAGACTCTGTCCCACTCCACTTCGAGTTACCCTTCAAAGATTGCATTGCTTTTACTAGTTAATACAAATTCACATTTTAATGAACAATAAATATATTTACTTGTTTTTCATACCACAAGGTCTTATATTTAGTAGAATATTAATATGATTTTGTAACCTTTACAAAAATTCAGACAGTACCAGCAGATCTCTGTCTCAAAGGAATGAAAATTTCATTACAGCCAACAAATCTTTTAGTCTTGAATGTTTGTGGTCTACAAAACCCATATGCTCTCTATAGTGTCAAAGGCATTTGTTTGGATGGTTTTTAGTTTTTGTGAAAAAATTAAAACAATGAGTTTGTGCATCTAGTAACAAAGAAAAAAGTCACAAAAGAAAAAGAAGAACACTTAAAATAATAAGGCAAGAACAAGAATATTTTGTAAAAGGCATTCATGCACTGCTAATGTCTAATGAGAATAAAGGTCCTGAGTACCGAGGTGGACAGAGAACTCCCGTGAAGTAGACATACCAGTGACCTTAAGGCTGAATCAAGACATTAACAAGTGTTCACTATCACAATCATTTGGCTTATAACATGACAGTGTAATAGCAAAGGGTGGACCCATTAATAAAGTGAGGCAACAGGCAATAAAATGAAGCAGCAAAATTCTACATTTGTCTGTGATGTTGATTTACGAGCTTGTTACTGTACATGTAAAACACAGCATAGTTTGCGTCATTTTAAAACTTTATGCAGATTATTTTATTGCAAAATTGCACTTCACTGGGGTGATTGAAATATCTCTTTGAATTCTGTTGCAGTCTTTAGTCCCTAAGCCCATGTCACCAGTAGAAGGATCTGGATAAAAAGTTTGCCGCAGTGCTGAGCCAATTGCTTCCACCGTCCTGATGTGCCCCAACACGAGACACAGCCTTGTCCTGTTCCTTCATCGGGCTCTCATCCTCAGGTAGGTAGTCGGGTAAGTCTGTGTTCTGCTCCACATCCACAGCTGTATCTTGAAATGGAACCAGCAGCTTCAAATACAGATACAAGGAGAGTCAGTAAGGTTATGTGAAAGTGGAATGCCAGCCATTTTTTTAAAAAACTTTGGGATTAAATAGGGAAGGGTTAGAGCCTCAGATTTTTTTTTTGTCGTCTATGTTCAACCTTGTGAGACACAATAGGAGTGTAAAGCTGGCCATAGATGGTTATTTTTTTTGTTTAACGGAAAAAAACCTAACCCGATTCCCCCCCATCCATACATTCACGGTATATGGGGGAATCCTCCCCACATTGTTTTTGTTCTCCAACAGCAGGGAGACCTCCCTGCTGTCAGAATGCACAAATCAGCAATGCAGGCTATAACCTGCAGTGCTGATCCAGAGGAAAATTTTCCAGAAAGGGCAGTTGTACAGAAGTCAATCAGTAGATTGACTCTACAACTACAGTGCCCATACATGGCTCAAATTTTTGCCAGCTATAGCCTGCAGTGCTGATCCAGAGGAAATTTATCAGCAGGGAAGTTGTACAGTAGTCGATCAGTAGATTAACTTTTGCATTAATGTGTCAATACATGGATCAAAATTTTGCCGGCTTTAGCCTGCAGTGCTGATCATGGAAATGTATCAACAGGGCAGTTGTACATACATCGATCTGTAGATCGACTTCCGTACAACCACAGTGCCTATACATGGATCAAAGTGTTGCTGGTCCATGCTGAACCAGCTGAGAATTTCGATCCATCCATGGGCAGCTTTAGTAGACATCTCTCCAACTAGGAGAAATTCCATTCCGCTCCTTTCACATTTTCTGGTGCACAGGATGGGCCCTAGGTCTGGAGTGTAATCCACTGATGTGACCTCAATTAAGACTTTAGTTTGGACACAGGTTTTTGGAAGTCTACACCAACAAAGAATAAAAAAATGTGATAGCTCTCTAGTGTTTCTGCATGCAGAGAGTATACATTTGTTTCCTTTCACAGGAAAAGCTCTGGATTACTCAGGAAAATAAAAAGCTCCATGAAAGGGTAGATGGAGTAACTATGCTGGATTTGCATCATTGCATTTTTGCTTAATGTTTTTTTTTATTCAACAACAATAGAAATGCAAACGTTAAAACGTACATCATAATGCAAGTCAGTGCATCATGTTGCACATAAGATAACTTATTTCATTTGTAGGACTAGGAGAACTGAGGTAGGTCTAGGCATAGCGCTAGTACAATCACATTTGCAAATACAAGGTAATCCCACAATAAATTCCACCAAAAAAAAGTTTGGGAAAGATCACACAATTCAAAAAGGAAAGCTGGACCATAGGCAAAAAGATTAAAATGTATGTGGCTGTCATTATTTGATCACTATAGAGCATGCTAAGAAACATGCTACAAACACCAGCCTATTTATACAGCTGTTTCATAAAAACTTTTGCCCACTGTGTAGCACATATGCGTTGGAAGGAAAAATTGGGCTTTAATGCTCAACTGCCACACATATGCATCTATGGCAGTTTGAGGTTGTGTCCTGAGAGCGTACTTACTGCTTTTGGTCGCGGCTTCGGATTCAAAGCCTGTCCCGCTGCCTCCCAGTCATGTGACCACTGTGAAAGCCAATCACATGACAGAGATGCCACACATCCTCCTGGGCATTATAGCCACTTAATGAGCAGCCGGGAGGCAGCATGAAGGGGTAATATGTTCGTAGAATCAATGCACATTCAGGCAGTAATAGATGAACCCTCATTGGACTTGTATCCTACCTCTTCTCCAGACTCTGCTTTTACTACTTGCTGTGCTTTCATCACTTTGGTAGATGCTATTGCTGTGGCCAAAGCCTATAGGAAAGTAAAAACACAACAACATTTATCAAGAGAAAATAAAGACACTACTACAATTACATAGAATACACATCTGTACATGCTGTATGAATGTGCAAAACTTTAGTAAAATTACTTAATTTTATTTAAATAGTATTCAAGTAATCCCACAAAACTGTATAACGAACATTATAGTGTACTCAAACCCAAGAAAATATTTTATATAGTGCAGCTTTCCAGTCCTTATATGTGGTGGTTGCAGCATTAGTTTTTACTCAGATTTCCTGGCATTAGTTTTTTCTTTTCGATTACCCGTAATCCTGGCAGTAACATACCTCCTGTAATAGGATGACAACAACCACTCACTGTACTGTATCTACAGGGGGACAGCATTGTCATCCTCGGGCAGAAGTGTGTTCAGACTACAGGACAACTCTCTCCTCCTCTTCTCCATAACAGAAGAGAGAGGTGCTTTGTATTCTACAGAGAGATCCTTTACCTTTGTTCCCAGTCAACAGTCAGAGAAGACAGAGAGCATAGGCAGTTATCAGCTAATTTCTGGAAGGATTAACATTTTTTTGCACTTATTGAACAGATATAAACAAAACACTTTTAAATGGTACATTTACCCGACTTAGAGGGAGCAAATAAGAGAAATTGTTATGCCCTGTACACATGGTCGGATTTTCCGACGGAAAATGTGTGATAGGACCTTGTTGTCGGAAATTCCGACCGTGTGTAGGCTCCATCACACATTTTTCATCGGAATTTCAGACACACAAAGTTTGAGAGCTTGCTATAAAATTTTCCACAACAAAATCTGTTGTCGGAAATTCCGATCGTGTGTACACAAATCCGACGCACAAATTGCCACGCATTGGCTACTGCCCCGTTTATAGTCCTGACGTACGTGTTTTACGTCACCGCGTTCAGAGCGATCGGATTTTCCGACAACTTTGTGTGACTGTGTGTATGCAAGACAAGTTTGAGCCAACATCCGTCGGAAAAAATCCATGGATTTTGTTGTCGGAATGTCCGATCAATGTCCGACCGTGTGTAGAGGGCATAAGGCTTTCCTATCAGTTTAAAGGATAAGTTCACCTTTGGTAAAATGTTACATGCTCCACCTGATTTTAGGGTGGAACATGTAACATGATCCCAATGCTGCAGCTACTTAGGGCCAGTTCACACCACATGCAGTTCTGTGCTTTTTTCTGCATCAAAAAGCATGGAAAGTAGATTATATAGGTTCCAATGGCATAGTTCATACCAACACAGTGCTTTTCAGTTCCAGAAAAAAAAGAAAGTACAACATGCTGCTTTTTTCTGCACAGAACTATACTGGAATGTAGGAAAAAAAAAAAAAAGCAGCAGACCCCAGGACAGTGAAAAAAACAAAACAAAAAAAACCTACAGGAAAATGTAAGAAAAGAAGCATCTGGAATGCATCCGGACACGTATTAAAATGTGTACATGCAGAAAAGCATCTGGAGGACTCTTTTGTGGTGTGAACTGGCCCTTAGAGGCACTACCCTGCTGCTGTTTTTTTTTTTATTTTAGTCTCCTTGTCTACAGATTCACCTGGGTGTAGCCGCCTGATGACGTAAGGCCGGCCATACACTGTTCAAATCTTGGCGGGCCTAGGAGGAACTGGCCGAAATTCGAACCCTTAATGGGCAGGCTGAGTGTACCAAGTTGATCAATCGCTGTCTTCTCCCGTGCCCAGGAGAAGAACACAATGGCCTGGCAGGAGGGACTCCCGCATCAACACTGTCTGTGTTAATGGGGGATTCAAGCTAATGTCTTTCCTGCAAGGGTTCTTCATATCATATCTCTATCTATCTATCTATCTATCTATCTATCTATCTATCTATCTATCTATCTATCTATCTATCTATATACACACACACACACACACACACACACACACACACACACACACACACTTGCTAATTTTTTGACCTGATGGTATTTGTTCTGCACTGCCACCTCCGAGCTCTATTGCATTAGTAAGGTGTTTACGCATACACACTTAAAGTGGAGTTCAACTCGTTTTTAAGTTCATTAAAAGTCAGCCGCTACAAGAAGTGTAGCTGCTGACTTATAACAAACAAACACTCACCTGTCCCACGGTCCAGCGATGTGGCCGCCCAAAGCCTCACTCCTCTCTGCAGCGCCGTAATTGCAAGTGTGGGTACCTGGCTGTAATAGCTTGCGGCTTCACAGCTGGGTGCGCACTGCGAATGGGTGAGTCGCGCTGCATCTTCTCAGTGGTCGGGCAATCTTCTGGGACCTGTGATGTGTCCCAGAAAATTGCAGGAAGGGAGGGGGGAGAGTAGTCACCGCCTAGGCGGCAAAAGCGGAAGTGGGAGCTGGGTGCCTGTCAAAACTAGGAACATGCTCCCCAACCCCCCAAAAAAATTACATGCCAAATGTGGCATGTAAGGGGCGAGGAGTCCTTAACCACTTCAATACCGGCGTACAGACATATGACGTCCACAGATGGGATCTCCCATCCTGGGTGGCCGTCATACGACGGCCTCGAGTTCCCGGCCGTCTAGGGGGCGCGCGCGCCCGCCGTGTTGCTCGGGACCCGGGGCGTGTGCCCCGCGGCCGCGATGTCCACCTGGCACCTGCGATTGCCCGTTAACCGGGCCGGACCGTGGATCTGTGTGTGTAAACACACAGATCCACGTCCTGTCAGGTGAGAGGAGAGCGATCTGTGTTCCCAGTACAGCGGAACACTGATCGGTCTCCTCCTCTTGTACGTCCCCGCCCCCTACAGTTAGAAGCATTCCCTAGGAAACACATTTAACCCCTTGTGTCCCCCTAGTGGTTAACCCCTTCCCTGCCTGTCACATTTACACAGTAATCAATGCAATTTTATAGCATTGATCGCTGTATAAATGTGAATGGGCCCAAAAATGTGTCAAAAGTGTCCGATGTGTCCGCCATAATGTCGCAGTCACAAAAAAAAAAAAAATTGCGATCCCCGCGATTACTAGTAAAAAAATAAATAAATAATTTTTTTAAAAAAATGCCATAAATCTATCCCGTATTTTGTAGACGCTATAACTTTTGCGCAAACCAATCAATATACGCTTATTGCGATTTTTTTTACCAAAAATATGTAGAAGTATACGTATCGGCCGAAACTGAGGAAAATTTTTTTTTTTTTTTTTTAAATTGGGATATTTATTATAGCAAAATGTAAAAAATATTGTGTTTTTTTCAAAATTGTCGCTCTTCTTTTGTTTATAGCGCAAACAATAAAAACCGCAGTGGTGATCAAATACCACCAAAAGAAAGCTCTATTTGTGGGAAAAAAAGGACGTCAATTTTGCTTGGGTACAACGTCGCACGACCGCGCAATTGTCGTTTAAAGTGTGACAGCGCTGAAAACTAAAAACTGGTCTGGGAAGGAAGGGGGTGAAAACGCCCTGTATTGAACCGGTTAAAGAGGAAGTTCTACTTTTGGGTGGAACTCCACTTTAATTTAAAAGTTTCCAACAAGAACACATTTTTTTCCACAAAAATTACTGTGCCTCCTATAAAACATACTTAGAAAAACAATATTTATTACTGCATAGTGATTTTAGGTAGTCACTTACCTCAGCTTTTAAATCTGACCGAATTCTAACCACACATCTTTGAACTGCCATTTGAAATGTAAAACTAATCACACCTTTGATTTTTAACAGGGCATCTTCACAAAGACTCCTTCGAGACTGGGGGGGGGGGGGGGGAGAAAAAAAAAAAAAAGTGTAAATATGAAATGAAAAGTAATTCCTATATAAAGCTCATCACTTTAAGTGCATCTAAAGCCAAAATGATTGGAATGTGGTGAGGAGTTAGAATCCTATGAGATTTTTATAGCCATTTGTGTCCTCACTGGGGAGGTGCACCCCATTTGTCCTTGTGACCACTTAGGAAGGGAAATCCAAAACGGAGTTTTCTCCAGAACAGCAGTAGTGGGGAAATACGAAATAGGGACAAGTTTTTGTAATGTTTTCCAACAGCAATCTATTAGATTTTTACTTTTGATTACAATTTCCAATTTACTCTTCAAAAAGGCAGCTGGAAACCCCCAGCTGTGGTAACCAACAATTTTACAAACCTTGGCACATTTTTTTCTTTTAACAAGGAGTGATTTGCAATTGCAACTCAATTGTAAACTTCAGAAATGCAGACAACACCCTTAAACTCCTAAAATATTCACATTAACAGATCTGCTGAAACGGTAATTGCACTGTTGTTTGTTTTCAATACAGTTACTGCCCCAACAGCAAAGCTGTTAAGTCAAAGAAACCTATGCTTGGTTAAACAGAGGACAACCTTGGCATGCATTCACTACTGGTGACTAGAAAGGTACAATGCTTACATGTTAAATTAATAAATCCAAGTGGATAAAATGAACTGTAAATCATAAAATATTGCTGAAAAGCCAGGAGTTGTTTGCTCCATATGATTAGAAAAGCATTTCCCCTTGGTTAAGCTTTGATTGACTGAAGTGCTCATTGCTAAGCAGTTAGCGTTTAGTTCTGTTTATCAGACACCTTGCATGCATGCTGACGGAACGCATCAAAGCAGATGTTGCAACCCTTCAGCAAATCGGCACATCACGAGCTTTGTGCACGCCACTCACTCGTTACTTTGAAGCCAGACAACCCACTTTCTTTCAAAAGCACACCAACCATGAACATTTTCCTTGCTTCATTATGTCTAGTGCTGAGGAATGTATTAAGTGAATACAATCTTAGATTAAACCACCGTATACAGTGGAAAAAGTATGAAAACCCCCTGGAATTAACTTGTTTTCTGCAGTAATTTGCCATTAAATGTGATCTGATGCTCATTGAATTCCCGGGTACACACAGGCCGACTATCAGGCGAAATCAGCGGTTACAGTAGAAACCGTACGACTTTCGGTGTATACAGCTGCCTGTCCGACCAAAGCTGATCTCCCAACCGGCATCTGATCAGCAATAGTTGCGAGAGTGCTGGCCAATGTATTCTGGCGGGGGGCGGTCCCACTGTCAGAACACAATAGCACAGTGGGGGAGCGATGTTAGTACAGCGATCTGTCAGGTTTGTTTTTTTCAGTCCACTGTGTACCAGGCTTAAGCCACAACAATAGACAAACACAATGTGCTTAAACCAACACACAATTTTATTTTCTCGGGTCTTTATTTAACACGCCCATTAACTACTTCTGGACCGTCCCACGGAGATATACTGCGGCAGGGTGGCCCTCCTGCACGAAATCACATACCTGTACGTGATTTTGTGCACGGGGTCTGGGGTGCGACCCGCTGTGAGTGGATACAGCGGTAGCCAATCAGTGGGTCCGGTGGACGCGATGCCCGCTGATCGTCCTGAGGAGAGGCAGACTGCTGTTCTGCCAGAGGGGAAGATGGAGATCTTGTGCTTCTGCTAAGCAGAAACACAGATCTCTGTCTTCCCCCCAGTCAAAAAGCACCCCCTAGGGACACACCTAACTCTTTGATCGCCCCTGATGTTAACCCCTTCCCTGCCAGTGTCATCGGTACAGTGACAGTGCATTTTTTTACCACCGATTAGCATTGATCACTGTATTGGTGTCACTGGTCCCCAAAAATAGGATTTTTATAACAGCTTACTTGTAAAAATCCTTTTCATGTAGTACATCATGGGGCACAGAGCCTAAGTAATAACTTAATGGGCATATAGGCATCTTCAGGTGATGGACACTGGTATACCCAATCCAGGAAGTTCACTCCCTATAAAACCCCTCCTCCTTCCAGGAGCACATCAGTTTTTGTAGCAAAGCAATATACTTAAACCCCAAAAGAGGGGAGGGACCTTTGTGTCCCATGATGTACTCCAAGAAAAGGATTTTACAGGTAAGCCGTTATAAAAATCCTATTTTCTTTAATGCACATCATGGGACACAGAGCGTAAGTAATAACTTAATGGGACGTCCCATAGCAATGCTACTTGAGGGGAGAGAGACACAATCCGCAGGGTACCCCCAGACTTGAGGACCTATACTGCTGCCTGCAGCACACTGCGCCAGAAGGCGATATCCTCATACCTCCTTACATCCACCTGATAAAATTTTGTGAATGTATGTACTGAAGACCAAGTTGCGGCCTTACAGATCTGAGCCATGGAGGCCTGGTGACGCACTGCCCAAGCACTAACCGCCCTGGTAGAGTGCGCTTTCACTTGGAAAGGGGGAATCTTGCCCCTAAATTATAAGTCTGAATTATAACTTGCCGAATCCACTTAGCGACAGTGGATCGACGCTGCCTGTCCTTTCTTAGGACCCTCTGGCAGAATAAATAAGATATCAGTCTTTCTAATCTGAGCAGTTGTCTTTAAATAGATTTTCACTGATCTCACCACATCAAGACAATGTAGTGACTTCTCTTCCCTGGAACATGGTTTTGGAAAAAAACAATGGCAGGACAATATCTTGGTTTAGGTGAAAACCTGAAACTATTTTTGGCAAAAAGTCTGGATGAGGATGTAACACCACTCTGTCCTAATGAATAATCAAGTATGGCTCTTCACAGGAAACCCTTCTTGCTGAGGATATAGCAACCAAGAACATCAGCTTCCTTGTCAGAAGGACTAAGGGAATATGCTGTATCGGTTCAAATGGCTGTTTTTGTAGCACTGACAAAACTAAGTTCAAGTCCCAAGGGTCCAAAGGAGGTTTGACTGGCGGATTAAGCCGCATCACCCCTTGCATAAAACCCCGGACTAAAGAATGTGTAGCAAGCGGTATTTGAAATAAGACCGACAAGGCTGAGACTTAGCCTTTAATAGTACTCAAAGCCAATTTCATCTCTACCCCTATTACAGAAAGGCAAGAATTCTGCCTATGATATACCGCCGAGGGTGCCAACCCTTGGATTCACACCAGGAAACATAAGCCCTCCAGACTCTATAATATATAGTTCTGTAAGCTGGCTTCCTTGCATTAATCAGGGTAGAGATAACTGACCTGGACAGCCCACGTTTCTTCAGAATGTGGGTTTCAAAAGCCAAGCCGTTAAATTTAGAGACCGTAAGGTAGGATGGAATATTGGCCCCTGTGAGAGTAGGTCTGGCCATAGTGGGAGGGATCATGGACCCTCCACTGCCATCTGTACGATTTCTACATACCATAACCTCCTTCTGGGCCATGCTGGTGCTACCAGAATTACCGGCTTTCTTTCCAGCTTGATCCTGCAAAGTCAGCAATTGAATAGGGGGAAATGCATAGATCAGTGAGAACTGATCCCACGTGGTCACCAACGCATCTGTTCAGCATGCGAGTGGATCCCTTGTCCTAGACACAAAGTTGACTAACTTCATGTTCAATCTGAAAAACTAGAAGCTCTACGTCCGGAATCCCCCATCTTTGACAAACGGCCCGAAAAATGTCAGGGTGAAGAGACCATTCCCCTGGGAATAACTGCTGGCGACTCAAGTAGTCCGCATGCCAATTCACTACTCCCGGAATTAAGACTGCCGATAGGCATGGAACATTCCTTTCTGCCCAAGTTAGAATATGGTTCACCTCTCTCTGCGCTGAGAGACTCTTGGTGCCCCCTTGGTGATTGATATAGGCCACAGCTGTGGCATTGTCGGATTGGATCCTGACAGGACAATCCTGTAACCTGAAAGTCCAGGCCTTCAGAACCAGACGCACTGCCCGAATCTCTAGGATATTGATGGGCAAGGTTCCTTCGGCTCTTGACCACTGCCCCTGGACAGTTGTCTTTTCTAGTACTGCTCCCCAGCCTGAAAGGCTGGCATCTGTCGTTACCCCTTTCCAGATAACTGGTCTGAAGGATTTTCCTTTCAGCAGATTCTGGGTTAGTAACCACCAACTGAGGCTTTGGGACACTTTTGGGGACAGCCGCATTGGCAAGTCTAAAGCTTGAATTGTTTTGTTCCAAGTAGACAGGATACTGTTTTGCAACAGGCTTGAATGGAACTGGGCATAGGGAACTGCTTCGAATGAAGTCACCATCTTTCCTAGCAACCTCATGCAAAGGCCAATGGAGGGATCGCCTTTTGACCTGACCATCCACACCAGCTCTCTTATGGAGTTGATCTTTGCCTGAGGCAAGAGCACCTTTTTCTGGGCTGTGTCTATGATCAGACCCAAGTACTCCAGCCTTTTTAGCGGTATTAAGGAAGATTCCTCTAGGTTGAGAATCCAACCCAAACTTCCAGGAAACTGGTTGTAATGCGTACAATTTGCTCCAAACGAGCCACCGACTGGTCTATTAGCAATAGAATGTCTAAGTATGCCAAGACTTTTATGCCCAGTGCCCTTAACCTGGCTAGAGGTGGGGCCAGGACTTTTGTAAATACCCGGGGTGCTGTAGCTAGCCGTTAATGCTGCTGTTCTACCTTGAACCGCAGAAACCTTTAGGGAGTGGGAAATATAGGAACATGCAGATATGCATCCCTGATGTTGATAGACGCCAGAAGTTCTCCTCCTAATGGGGTAGAAACTAATGACCTGATCGTCTCCATGCGAAAGGAGCAGATCTTGAGGAACTTATTTCGATTTTTTAGATCTAGAATGGGTCTGACATCTCCATTTGGTTTTGGTACCATAAAAAGGTTTGAATAAAACCCCAAACCTTGCTCTTTTGTGGGGATCTGTATGATCACCCCCTGATTAATCGGTCTAGTGCCTGAAACAGAGATTGTCTTTTCTCTGGATCTTTAGGAATGTTTGACCTCAGGAAATGAGACGGTGGAAAGTCACGAAATTCCAGTTTGTACCCCAGCGTTACCGTGGAAATGACCCATCTGTCCTGAATTTCCTCTTGCCAGACTTCTGAAAACCGCAGAAGTCTTCCCCCCACCCTGGCGAGGGGGGGGGGGGGGGGGTGACGGTTCATGATGAGGCTTTAGGATTCTGCTTTGCAGGTTTCCGGCCCCAGGATTCTTTTGAGCCTGGGCCTGACCCTGAGGTTTTCCTCTAGAGTCTGACGGCAGAGGCCATCGCCACTGCCTAGAGGCGGTCCCTGGCGCAGGAGAAAGAGCCTGTTTAAATGAAGGGCGTTTATACTTTCTTTTGACTGGCAAAAGAGTACTTTTCCTACTAGAAATTGTTTTGATATACTTGTCCAAATCATCCACAAAAAGCCGCTCCCCATGAAAAGGGAACCCAGTTAGGAGGTTCTTACATGGTGCTTCGGCTGACCAATTTTTTAACCACAAGATTCTACGCATATGTACTAGCATAAGCATAAGCTGGACGCCTGGTAAATAGAATCTTTAAATGGCATCTATGGCAAAGCATAATGCTTTTGGTAGTTCGGCCAATTCCTGGGCTTGTTGTGCAGGAACCTCTTTAAGGGCCTGTCTAAATTGGTCCTTTAGGGATTGACAGATGTCTATTGCAGCAACTGCAGGCTGAGTAACGGCACCTGCTACGGAAAAAGCAGATTTTAACAGGAATTCCAACCTTTTTTCTGTTGGATTCTTAAGCATTTGTGCATTGTCTACTGGACAAGTTTATTCACACTGGAAATCGCAGCACCAACTGCTGGTACCTTCCATTTTTTGGTGAATTTCTCCTCCATGGGATAGAGAACTGAAAATCTCTTTGGAGAAAATGCTTATCCAGGTGATCCCATTCAGCATAAATAAGCTGTTCTAGTAATGCATGCACAGGAAATGCATGCAAAGGCTGAAGGTTTTAAAGAATCCAAGGAAGAAACCGAGCTTTCAGGAGACTCCGTTAGGGGTAGCATCAAAGTAGAACGAACCATCTCCGCAACAGATTGTATCAGCAACTTCTCAGATTGTGAGGCTGAAAAAGGTTCATCTACCATTGTTTCCTCCACAGAGGAATCATCGTTTTTTCTTTCCTCCTGATCGGCTGAGGGTAATAGCTCATCCTGTGCCCACTGTTCCCCTTGCAAAGGGTCTAAAGTGGGGGAGGGGGATCTAGCATGCTTCCTATCCATTTGAATGGAAGATGCGATTAAAGCCGCTAATCTGCCTTCCATGCCCTGCAGGATGGAGGAAAGGACATCTTCAGTCACATATATAGGGGCTGAACTGTAAGAAGCAGCTGCACAGTCAAGTTGTTCCAATGGCTCACCCTGGCTTGCCATAATTGGTATTTCAGGCAAAGATGACAGTGTAGAAATGCGACTGGAGATCCTAGCGCCTGGGGGTGAAACCTTTGGTACCTTTTTGGTCTTTGTGGTGTCTTTTTTGGTACGCATAGTCCTAAGCACAAAAGCAGAGGCACTATTAAATTGCACTTAATCGCTGAACATAGTCATGACAGTAATGCCGCTATTAAGCTCAGCCCAGTGCTGGGAACAAAGTCTTCCTGTATCAGGAATGCCACTTGCCACCCTTCCGTGCCCCACAGCTCCTCTGTCCCGTGTGCAGCCTGCTTGCTCCTCATCAGCCGAGAAGAGACTGCTCCAGCTGTATTTTTATTATCCCGCTTGCCTGCTGTGCGTCCTCGTGGACGTTGCACGGCGATGCGCCTAGGCCCCGCCCCCTCTTTCGTTTTGAAAATGTTCCTTGTGTGGCTTTCAGGTCTACAGACCCAACGTGGGGGGGGGGGGGGGGGAGCAGAGCCCCTGACACCAGTCAGCATAAGGACACAACAGATGGAACAAAATTTGAGACCTCCGCACCCCCCGGGGCCAGGGGGGGTTTATTACAAGCGGGGTACACCGCTGGCGTTTCCCTAATCCTCTGTCTTTTCAGGGGGGAGAATAAAAGCATTTTGGCATGGGCACCCTATATAAGGGGAGCTGCATGAGTCGGGCAAACAGGTTAGGGTAAATCCACGAAGAGCCTTTGAAGCATTAGTGGACCCGTACTGCAAAATGCTATGTGTATTTTATGTTATGCTAACTCTCTCTCTTTCTTTCTTTCTTTCCCACTCCATTTCTGTTTTCCCTCTCCCTATCTTACCTCTATGTTTATCACCTAGACGGAGGAACCATACTCACCCTCACCAGATTTTACAGATCCCGGAAGGTCGCCTGGACGAACCCCTCTGATGCAACATGGCTACAATTAAGGTAGTGTCATACAATGTACGTGGTATGTGCTCTCCCAACAAACAAAATAGGCTGTGGTTAGAATTAAGAAGACTGGGGGCACAGGTGTTGTTCTTGCAGGAGACCCATTTCACGGACACTTAACTCCCCAAGCTACCCACCCACTTATTTTCACAATGGTACCTAAGTAATTCACCAAAACCCAAATCCAGGGGTTTCGGCCAAAGCTATACACAGAAATTGCTAATTCCAACCCTCAGATCACAGAATAGACCCCCAAGGCCGCTACGTGTTCCTGAAGGGTACTATACTGGGACAATCATACACATTTGCTACATTGTATGCCCCTAATACCCAACAACTCACATTCATAGACCAAGTTCTCTCTAAGCTGGCAGACTTTAGGGAGGGTAGATTGATCCTAGGAGGGGACTTCAACGTCAGCCCTGACCCTGTGTTGGATACCTCGGCAAAAAGATCAACACACTCTCATGCCTTTTTGCGTCACTTCCGGAGGTCCCTCCAGGGTTATACCCTGGTGGACTGCTGGAGAGCACTACATGCGTCTGAAAGGGATTATAGCTACTATTCTAGTGTGCACAAGGTATACACTAGAATTGATCTACTACTAGTGGATCAAGGTTCTCTTGACCCGATATTGGGAGCAACCATAGACCAGATAACGATTTCTGATCACGCCCCGGTGACACTCACACTCTCACTATCCCAAGCCCTGACTAAAGTGAGGACCTGGAAACTGAACGAGAGCCTGTTAGATGACCTGGGAGTAGTGACAGGGGAACAGGAGACTCTGACACACTATTTCGCAGAGAATGCCAACGGAGAGGTCAATGACGGTGTTCTATAGGAAGGCCACAAAGCAGTGGTCCGTGGCACCTTCATTGCCCTGGGAGCAAAACTCAATAAAGAGAGGCAGGCGGATTTCCAGAGGGTACTGCAGGCTTTACAGCGCGCCGAGCTCGGTCATAAACGAAGGACAGATCCTGAGGAATTTAGACGCCTGACTGAGCTACGACAGCTTTTCTCTAAATAGCTAGATCGCAAAATAAACTGCAAATTATGCTACCTGGTTCATACCGATTATGAAAAGGGTAACAAATGCGGCAGGATACCGACGCGAGTTCTCCGTAAAAAAAGACTCCTAGCACACGTGCATAAGCTACACTCCCCTACGGGAGAACCTGCACAACACACCTCAAAAATAGCATCTATGTTTCGCGACTACTACGCAACCTTGTACAATCTGGACTCCGCCTCCTCTCCAGCAGATGTAGCCCGTAAACAGTCTCGTATAAAAGCTTACCTCTCTTCCATAGGGCTCCCCACCCTTTCCTCGGAACAGGCAACTGACTTGGAATGCACAATCACTACAGCTGAATTACTAGCCACAATTAAGTCTCTGCCTACTGGCAAAAGCCCTGGACCTGACGGCTTCACTAGGGCATACTACCTAAAGTTTTTTGACACACTACAGGCCCCTCTGCGTACCCTCCTTAACTCCCTGGCGACCACTGGATTTCTACCACAGGAATCTTCGCTGGCACACATTACAGTGCTCCCAAAAGAAGGGAAAGACCCCACTGCCCAGGTCAAGGTGAATGGCGGCCTCTCTTCAACGTTCCCCATCCGGAATGGCACGAGACAGGGATGCCCGCTCTCGCCCCTTTTGTTTGCGCTGGTCCTTGAACCATTATTGCAGGTCAGAGCCAATCAAAGCATCAAGGGGGTGCAGGCGGGCTCCCTAGAGCACAAACTCTCTGTATATGCAGATGATATACTGTTCCACGTAGTGGACCCCCAGGTCTCGTTGCCGAATCTGATGGGAGAACTGAATGCTTATGGAGAGGTATCCAATTTTCGGATAAATTACACCAAGCCAGAAAGATTACCAATCACTATTCCACCAACCATGGCGGCCTCCCTGAGGGGATCTTTCCCTTTCACGTGGGCCACCCCTTCCATGAAATATCTAGGCGTTCAGCTCACGGATCGACCAGATTCCCTGTATACACACAACTATATACCACTACTCAAGAAGATTTCTCATGACTTATTGTCCTGGGACAAGGCAATTTTCACTTGGGTCGGACGGACAAACATCTTAAAAATGACCATACTGCCCTCGCATCCTTTTCCCCCTACAAATGATACAGATACAAATACCAAAACAATTCTTTACGTACCTACGTAGCCTCTTTATTAGGTTTGTGTGGGGTGGCAAGAAGCCACGTATCGCTATGGCAATTCTACAAAGAACTAAGTTGAAGGGGGGACTAGGCATACCCAACATATCCCAATATTACCAGGCAATTGCCCTGCAGCGCATATTGAACTGGAAGTTCCATACACCCTTTAAGCTATGGGTTCCCCTTGAGAAAACGATGGTGGGCAGAGACCTATCCTATGCACCCTGGGTCCCCAAAGGAGACAGGGGGCTCTCTGAGTGGGTCTCCCCACTGACGGTTCACTCCCTGAAAATATGGGACAGAGTGAACGCACGTTTAGCTCTGGCACCACAGACATCCCCACTGTCTCCAGTGAGCGGACACACGTGGTTTCCTCCGGGGGAACCAGTAGCCTCGCTTGGAACATGGACGAGCGATGGAATTGTTAGCCTGGCAAGGTGACGTCGCTCTCCATCTTACGGGAGCGATACGGTAGCTACCCCTTTGATTTTTGGCGACACCGCCAACTAGAGACCTTTGTAGCCAAATGCCACAAACAAGCGCAAATTAGAACCACGCTGACAGAATTTGAAAATGTGTGGGCATCTACAGACCCACTGCCCCATATGATCTCGGCACTATACGGGATATTAGAGACAGCTACACCCAGCCCCAAACCCCTCTATATTAAAGAGTGGGAAAAAGACCTCCAACACGAATTCACAGAAGACCAGCTCCATCACCTGTACCGCCTGACTCACTCGAGCTCAATAGACTCTAAGACCCAAGAAAACAATTATAAAATCTTATCAAGATGGTACAGGGTGCCCACAACCCTGGCTAGAATTTTCCCCACCGCTTCTGATAGATGCTGGAGGGGGTGTGGTATGAAAGGCACATTCCTAACATTTGGTGGGAGTGCCCTGTGTTAACACCTTTTTGAGCCATGGTGGGCAAACATATTACAGACAGCCTGGGAATAGATATCCTGGACCTACCAAAACATTTTCTGCTACACATCCCCCCCATGCCCCTGTCTCGTTATAAACAAAGTGCTCTCCCCCACCTCCTCAATGCAGCAAAGCGCCTAATACTAATACATTGGAAGAGCTCGCATATTCCAAGCGAGCAGGACTGGTTGGGGAAGGTGGGGGAGATCATGGAGGCAGAGAGTTGGCTAGCCACTTGTTGAGACACTCGGGAACGCTTTGAGCTTACATGGGCAGCCTGGAGAGCTCACGTACATGACACAACAATGGCCTCATCTAGTCTGGATGTTGCACTCCTTGCTTTAGCAGATCCATCCTTTGGGAGACGTATCGAGGCGAACCTTCCGTCAACAACTACAAGATCTACTTCAGTGTACATATCAGCAAATCCGGTGAGACTCATTACACATGCTTCTTCCTACCCCCCTAGCCTTCCTTTCCCTCTATTCCTTTTCTTTCCTCTTTATTTGTTATATGTATATTGCTGTGTTACAACCCCAGGATACCCAGTATCCATTTATTTTTTTGTGTCATCTGGGTGGTCACTAGGTTTTGGACCGACCCAGGTACTCCGAGTTCACCCATAATCTTTGTAATTAGGGAGCCATGTATACAAGGACTCTAGATTTACAGCTTATGTACACCTTACCACCTTCCAATTTGGAGGGGAGGCCTGCTCATATAGACTGAATGTCTGGGACAGGACTCGGACCATGTTAAATGTACCCCCTCCCCTATGCTTCCCCCCCCCCCAACCTCCTTCCCTCTCCCTGTATCCCCCCATTAATGTTACCTTATTGTGATGTTAATCTGTTTAAAAATTGGAAATGAAAATAAAGATTATACAAATAAAGAAAAGTGTCAGTTAGGTGTCCGATTTGCCTACCACAATAATGCCGCAGTCCCGCTAAAAATCACTGATCGCCACCATTGCTAGTAAAAAAAAAAAAAAATTAAAATAAAGATTCCATAAATATATCCCATAGTTTGTAGACGCTATAACTTTTGCGCAAACCAATCAATATACGCTTATGGGATCTTTTTTTTTAACCAAAAACCGTGTAGCAGAATACATATGGGCCTATTGATGAATAAATTTGATTTTTAATTTTTTTTACTGGGTATGTTTTATAGCATAAAGTAAAAAATACTGTTTTTTTTTTCAAAATTGTCTGTCTCTTTTTGTTTATAGTGCAGTTTGAAAAAGGAAAGCAGGGGGACTGGCTGGATCACCATTACCAGGAATTTCACATAAAGAACTGCAAAGAGAACAGGATATTTTTTCCATACAAGTACAAAAGACATAGTATATCAAGATTATAAAAAGTTGGGGTCACATATGCTTAAAGTCAAGCGGATGGAGACGCTTCTAGCTACAAACAAAAATGAACCTCATCCATAAAAACCTTAATAATTTCCCTCAGTCTGGGAGAGGTTAAGGGCAACCGCCCATCCTCCCAGGAGGTGTGCGCTGACTCACTGTCCACATCTTCCCCCCCCCCCTCTTTATCTTCATTGAGATGCAACGCTGCTGTCATAAATGAGTTAGTCAATGACTTAGGAGGCATGCCAACTTGAAGCGCTTATGCCTCGTGTACCATGTAGCCTTGTTAGTAAATATTCATTTACATTCATTTATTTCTGCCATAGAGGCAGCAAATTCTTATTTAAAAAGGAGGAATGCGAGGTACACAAGGAGATAAGGGGAGATTCAAAAGGTATGGCGACTAAGGGCCAACGACCCAGGTGCAGAGTTTTGAGTGGGACTCTGAATAACCTCATCATGGCCATGTGAACTATGTGCTGGCCTGCCCCCTCCTTTCTGATGTCCACCATTAGCGTGAGGAGATCCCCTGGAAGATCCAACCTTTATCAGTGCAGAAGGGGTGCAGCCGACCTGTATCCACTGACTGGAGGCTGCCATCACCCAATCTTTCCTGCATAAGGAGGGGGTTTAGTGTCCAGGGACATTTTACGCAGCGCTCCACACATACAATGCACACTCACATCGGTCCCTACCATCAAGGAGCCACAATCCAAGGTCCCCAACTCACATTCATATACTAGGGCCAATTTTGGACAGAAGCCAATTAACCTACCAGCATGTCTTTGTAGTGTAGGAGGAAACCAGAGTACCCATAGGAATCCCACGCAAGCACAGAGAGAACATGCAAACTCCAGGCAGGTAGTGTCGTGGTTGGGATTCGAACCAGCGACCTTTTTTACTGCTAGGCGAGAGTGGTACCCACTACACCACTGTGCCACCCAGGAAGAATCAACACTTCTTGAACACACTGCAGCTAACTGCAACCATGTTGCACTGCTGTGCTGAGTGTTCTATGCACAATCCAGTGCCAGAGGGCAATGTTACAGGCTGGCCCAGCAACTTTCATGTGGTGGGGTCTGGGTATGGTTCCCCAAGGCACTGTTGTGGGTGACCAATCTTGGACCAGAATCACATTGCCTCAGTGGTGTTGATCCAGCCAGGTAGAGAAAGGGACTCTGTGTGAATAACCAAGCGACATGCTTAATATTCCAGTAAAAAGTGGGAAACATACAATGCTCAGCATAAAGGAGTACACCCCTTTTGAAAAGTAAGATTTTAATCAATATCTCAATAAACACAAAAACTATTTCCAAAACGTTGACAAAACTTGAGTTTTATAGAATATTTGTTTAGCTCCATTACATGAAAGTGCAGTTAATAATATAACTTAGATTAAAAAAAACCTCAGTTTTACTCAAATTAGTTGATGCAAATATGAATACACACCCCACAACAAAAACTACTACATCTAGTATTTTGTATGACCACCATGATTTGTAAGGACAGCACCAAGTCTTCTAGGTATGGAATGAACAAGCTGGCGACATATTGCAACACCTATCTTTTTCCATTATTCAAGAATGACCTTTCTTAGAAGCTTGGATGCTGGATGGAGAGTGATGCTCAGAATTCCCCATAGGTGGTCAATTGGGTTCAGATCAGGAGACATACTTTGGCCACTAAATCACTTTCACCCTGTTCTTTAGAAATGCAACAGTGGTCTTGGATGTTTGTTCTGGATCATTGTCATGTTGGAAAAGTGCATGACAACCAAGGGCATGGTGTGATGGTAGCATCTTCTCTTTCAATATAGAGGAGTACATTTGTGAATTCATGATACCATCAATGAACTGCAGCTCCCCGACACAAGCAGCACTCATGCAGCCCTACAGAAGAACACTGCCACCACCATGTTTTACTGTAGGCGCCATGCATTTTTCTTTGTACTCCTCACCTTTGCTACACCATACAGTTTTGAAGCCATCAGTTCCAAAAACATTTATCTTGGTCTCATCACTCCAGAGTACAGAGTCCCAGTAGTAGTCTTTTTTTTCAGCATGGGCCCTGGCAATCTCTCTAGGGTGGCTTTTTTGTGCATTGGCTTTAGGAGAAGCTTTCTTCGTGGACGACGCCCATGCATGCCATTCCTCTGCAGCGTACACTGTGTTGTGTCACGGGAAGCAATCGCTCCAGTTTGGCTTTCTACTTCTTTAGCCAACTGCAGTGAACTTGCATGGTGATTTTTTTCAACCCTTCTCTTTAGAAGGTTCTCCTGTCCGGTACTCCTCGCCTTGTTCGCATGTAAGGGAGAGGAGAAGAGGGTATTAGAGTTTTGTGTAGGGGTGGAAAGGTTGCTCCTTTTTAGATGCAGCTATGTCCGACCACTGAATCTAGTTGCTTTGTCTTACCTTTGCGCATGGTGAACTATTAGCTGGGGGTTTTTTTTGGGTGTATGTTTATGACTCTTACACTCCTTTTTTAGTATACACTTTGGGTTTTGGTGTATTGAGAGTTGATATAAACTTCCCTTGAATTTTTCATTTAGAGGGGAAAACGAAATTACACTTGTAAGTGGAGGCACTGTACACTCTTAACTTTTTTATTTATTTATTCGGGGGGGGGGGGGGGGGGGGGTGTATGGGCCCCTGATCCTTTGCACGGCGTGTATGGTTCACTTTAGATTTCAGCACTTGGTGTTTTTGATGGGCTTAAGCAATAGACTGCAATTGCACCATGGAAGATACAGCTTCTGGAGGCCACAAAGCCTAATAATTTTCTATCAAGCTAGGGGGTTAGTGATTGGTTACCAATCTAATGCCGCGTACACACGGTCGGACTTTTCGTCTACAAAAGTCAGACAGCCTGTCCGACAGACTTCCGACAGACTTTCGGCGGACTTTCGACGGACTTGCGGCGGACTTTCTAACGAACAGACTTGCCTACACACGATCACACAAAAGTCCGTCGAATTCTTACGTGATGACGTACACCGGACTAAAATAAGGAAGTTCATAGCCAGTAGCCAATAGGTGCCCTAGCGTGGCTTTTTGTCCGTCGGACTAGCACACAGACGAGCGGATTTCGGGGTCCGTCGTAGTTACGAAGTAAAGATTTGAAGCATGTTTCAAATCTAAAGTACGTTGGATTTGAGGCTAAAAAAGTATGTTGAAAGTCCGGAGAAGCCCACACACGATCGGATTACCAGCCAGCTTTAGTCCGTCAGCGTCCGTTGGA
Organism: Lithobates septentrionalis; assembly: GCA_037952835.1. Classification (NCBI taxonomy): domain Eukaryota; kingdom Metazoa; phylum Chordata; class Amphibia; order Anura; family Ranidae; genus Lithobates; species Lithobates septentrionalis. Next base: position 460,969 of record JBBDGP010001239.1, on the reverse strand, counting down.
CTTTTGTAGACGAAAAGTCCGACCGTGTGTACGCGGCATTAGACACAATATGCAGACACAATGGGGGTTATTTACAAAAGGCAAATCCACTTTGCACTACGAGTGCACTCGCTGTACATCCGAGGGGGACATGCAAGGAAAATAAAAAACAGCATTTTAGCTTGCACATGATTGGATGATAAAATGAGCAGAGCTTCCCCTCATTTCAGATCCACCCCTCAGATTTACAGCGACTGCACTTCCAATTGCACTTGTAGTGCAAAGTGGATTTGCCTTTCGTAAATAACCCCCAATGTGTTTCGCGTAGGGCTTTGTCTGTTTGACTGGTTAGGTGTACTCTGGGTCGTATTAGTACTTGTTTAACTCCTATACTATTTACCAGTATAGAACAGGCTATCATGCGGCAGATAGTAATAGAGAAATATAGATAGAGGAAGTCCTTGAGCAACATGAGAGAGAAGAAAGAGGAAATGGAAAAAAAAAAAAAAAAAAGGGATAAAAATGTGGGGGTTTGTTTTTTTTCGCCTTTTTTTTTTTTGTCTCTTGGTTATATATCTTGGTATAAAATATTTGAGAGGTTTATACATATATAAATATTGTGTGTATGTCATCAATGGGTATTTTTGTTACTGTATTTAATGGTTTGTGACTTTTTTACTATATTGAAGCTCAATAAAGCTTTATGAAAGAAGATGCTCCTGTCGAGGTGTTAACTTCCGTGGACGGCCTGGACGTCTTTGAGATGGTTACAGTTCCATCTTTGTTACATTTTTGCATTACTTTTGCTACAGTATTCTAACTGATATGTAAAGCTTTCCTGATCTTCTTGTAGCCTTCACCTTTCTTGTGTAAAGAAATGATTTTCTCTCTCAGGCCTTGTGACATTTTCTCTTCCATGTGGTCCCATTGCTGACAACATGAAATGGGAAGGGGTTTTCTTTGTTAAGTAACGCCCTCTAATAATAAACTGGCTGCTGAACACCTATCCACTTTCATTGGGGTGTATTCATTTTTGCAACATGGTCTTGAATGAATTTGTTATGAAAAATACTTTTTTGTGTGCACAAACAAAATCTTGGTTGCAATCAATGGCCCGCATTTGTGGAAGTATTTTAAAGTATAGTGTCCCATAGAAAATGTTGATTCTTAAAGGAAAGTAAAGGTTTTCTTACCAATCTGTTGGAGTGTACTCATTTATGCTGAGCACTGTAGGTCAGAAACCTGCTTGGAATAGTAGCGAGATTGAGTACACTCGCAAAAAACTGAAGACTGCTGGGACTTGGAGGAGTTCTATGGACTGTGCAAACAGCTTTGTTTGCCAGTGTCCTCATCTGAGGTGGCAACATATAACCTATTGACAAGATTTATTTGTATTGTACAATTGGCACGCAGTAGTCATCATGGCTGTTATACTAACTGGCAAGGGGCAAAAGAGACTGCCAAAAAAAATAAATAAAAAATCAATGTGTAAGTGCGATATGATATGAAGTGGTGTATATGAGCACTGTATACAGTACACTTTCTAGCAGCGCAGAAATTCAACATACTATATGGCAATAAACACACAGGAGAGAGAGAGAGAGAGAGAGAGAGAGAGAGAGAGAGAGAGAGAGAGAGAGAGAGAGATAGAGAGATAATATTGCACAGAAACCGAAAATGGTATTCACAAAGAAACGCATGCCTAAATCGCATCGTGATTTCGGCACACATGTGTGAACCCAGGCTGAAAGTACAGATCGCTACTTTTTAGAAGTTACAGAACAGCTGAAATGTTTCCAGGACAGAGCTAACAATTCACAAATCTTAAATGTTTGCTTGAAGCAGGTGCTGGAAAGCATAATAGACACACAATATATAAGAGATCATGTATTAAACAGCCAAGCTCAATATTTACCGTATCCTCAAGGCCATCAATATGTAAAACCACAGTTTTGGCACGTTTATTTGTGGCTCCAAGAAAGAACTGAGCCTTCCGCCTCCGTGAGTTCATCTCATTCATGCAGTCACCATCTGCTGTGCTGGAAGACTGCAAAAGGTCATAGACTTCAGTGGCAAGAAGCTGCGTGTCCCCTGGTGTGGTAGTCCTGTACCAAGGTAAAGACAGACAGTCACAAAGACAAGTTCAAATGTCTAAACAAACATTTACACCGTACACATGAAGGTTACGATCTGCTTTAGCTTTTCAACTATTTAAATACAGCTAATAGAGAGCGATACATTATCAAAAAGCTGAATCTTCAGGCGATTTCATATGCAAAACTTGATCAATCAAGAATTCTTGTCAGAATTGGAGTCACTCGAGCAGTTACTTTAAACTAAAAACATATCATATAAGTTTTAACACATTAATGTAGGTTCAAAAGTTATTTTCAAAATTTTTTGCAGCTTTTATTTAAAAATAAATTTAATGTAATATTAAATAAATTTAAATTTTTAAATGTAAAAATTATCATACACAGGTACTTTTGCACCAGATGTCATTCAGCTACAGGTTAAATTTACTTTAACAGTCAACTTAATTCTTTTTTGTTCCAGATTAAAATTCCACATACAATTAAATAATGGTTAAACAGCTATATTCTGCAATTTCTGCTCACAGAACTATACGTTTCAAACTGTACGTTTAAAACACAAGCTTGCTTTCTTTTTTTTTTTTTTTTTTTTTTAGTACCATATATCTGAGTATATCAAGCAGCTTGCAAATATAATTACCTACCTCTGTCTTTTCTTTCTCCATGCTTTAAGAAACGTCATCACAAACTTGTGAAAAAAGGCAGCCCCCTTATGTTTAGGTACAGCAGTAAAGCATAGGTCTACAAACTGTTTTGAACCATGTCCAAGTGCTAGTGATCGGGGTCAATTCTCTGAGATTTGCATTACCTTTTTTTTGTGTAATCTCCAAACCCAAGTTAAGAAATGATTTTTGATGACAATATTATAACTACTTAGATTTACGATATTGGTTTGATCATGGTATATGTATTTTGTGTGATGCAAGTCAACAAAAAAAAAAAATACTACTATGTATGCACAAAATGCTAGAAAAAAAACACAACAGCGGCAATCCTTTACTGAATATCAGAGGGAAACTTGCCTTTATTTATCATACAAAGAAATCTGTAACCTAAAGAGAAACTAGCCAACCTGGGCACTGAGGAGTAGCCCAGTAACTAAGAAGGTATGTTACTAATTCTGTTACTAGAGATCAAAGGATGGAATCACTGAGTGCCAACTGGAGTCAATTGCTCTGTTATCTTTCCAATTGAATTTTAATTTTGTAGGTTCTGGACAGCACATAAAAGCAATGACTGGAGTACAGGGAACGTCAGTAAAGATAAAAATATAGATACAGCACCCTATGGGGCAAATTTTAAGTATGGGCTTGCCGTTTTTTTGCCCATTCATACATACCTAGGTGGATGCAGCATTGGACCAATACTGCATCTGTCCCCCGTCGCCTCTTCACAGAGAACCGAGCCATTAAACATCGCCGATGGTTCGGTTCTCACAGATCCGAGTGGAGAACTGCTGCCTGTCAGTCAGCAGCTCTCCTGCTCTACTTCTCCATGCTCATTGGAGTGCTGAGCTGTGCAGGGGCGGGGAGCGGCCGTCTCAGCAGCTCGCTGAGAGGCTGAAACGCCTATCAGTCCAGGCACCTGGCAGATGCAGACTTCCAGAGTCAGAATGAAGGGGTGCCTGGACTGATCTTGGCGACGTCAGCAGAGAGCGGACTTCAGAACGCTCTCTGCTGAAAACGGGTCACAGGAGTGCGAAACTGATTGCACTCCTGTGACCCACATGAGCTCAGGCTGGACTTCTCCTTTAAGGGTAGGCAAAGGAAAGAAGTTATTAAACATAAATCATATTACTCTTAATTGCTTACTGAGCATAATATGAATTCTAAAAATTAAAAAAAAAAAATATAGAACAGTTTGCTGTATGCTTGTGAATCACATGTGCACAGGCTGCAAGTTCAGAGCAGAAATAATAATCAATGGTTTCTGAGGCTAAAGACAATAAATCAAACAAGGTCTGTGGAAAACATGCCTCCCATGTTGTTAGGAGAGTGTTAAACTCGGTCATGGACCTGGTATGACAGCTATCACAGCTAGGGTAATCAAAAGGTAGAAGTTAGATGTTAAAGTAGAACTTAACTGAAAAACAGAAATCCCGCTTTTCGACCCCCCCCCCCCCAGCAGAAGTTCACCCAGAACCCCGCCTGCAATCTCTGGAACCTGTGATGTCTCAGGTTCCAGTAGGCTGTGGGACTATTCACAGAGAGAAGCACAGCTTGTGCATAAGCAGCTGGCTGTGAAGTCGCAGGGAGTTGGAGCAAATGTAAACAACCATTGTGATAGAAATAATGCATAATGCACTCTTAATAGAGACATCTGGGGTCCTTAAGCCCTCAGATATCTGCTCTACTCTGGAAAGGAGGAGATCCAAAAAAAACCACCACAAAAACAAAAAAAAAAACAAAAAACAAAAAACAAAAAAAAACACCTATTGATCTCTGCTTTCTATGGGAAATAAATGGCAAGGTTTGCATCTGGCAGAGTCAGAAGTAACGTTATGATGTTGCTTTGGGCCTCCCAGCATCATAGAGAAGGCTGGGTACCATACGGTCTTCAGACACAGCTGTGTGGTAACCCAGCGCTGCCGCCAGATCGGATCTCCAGCTTCCCAATTGAATGGGAGAGCCTGGAGAGGCACCGATGGGCGGACGTCCCCTTCCACTGCCTGTAAAAGCAATCCAGCAGCTAGGATTATTATTATACAACATGTTATGCTTACCTGCTCTGTGCATGAGATTTGCACAGGGAAGCCTGGATCCTCCTCTTCTCGGGTCACTCTTCACTGCTCCTGGCGCCTCCCTCCTGTTGAGTGCCCCCACAGCAAGCAGCTTGATATGGGGGCACTCGAGCTGAGCTGCAGCTCCTTGTGTCCATTCAGGCACGGAGCTGCGGTTCGGCCCTGCCCGCTCTCTCTCCGGGTTGGCTAACTTTGATTGACAGCAGCTGGAGCAAATGGCACCGCTGCTGTCTCTTAGCCAATCAGGAGGGAGAGCCCCGGATGGCCAGGGGACTCGTGGACATCGCTAGATAGAGATGGGGCTCAGTTAAGTATTAGGGGGGCTGCTGCACACAGAAGGCTTTTCATCTTAATGCATAGACTGCATTAAGATAAAAACCTTCAGCCTTTACAAACCCTTTAAAGTTCACGGCATCATATGATGTCATGCGGGCATGAAGTAGTTAAAGCAGACATAGTCTCAGGCAGCTTTCTCCTATAAAACAACATGAATGATATTGTGCTTAAAAAGGAGAAGTCCAGCCAAAGCTTGTTTGGCTGAGCTTCTTATATGGATCACAGGAGTGCAAATAGTTTTGCACTCCTGTGAACCATTTTCAGCAGAGAGCGGTCTGAAGTCTTCTCTCTGCTGACGTCACCAATATCAGTCCAGGCACTGCGTCATCGCGACAAAGTCTGGATCTGTCTGGTGCCTGGACCGATACCCGTCTCTGCCTCTCAGTGAGCAGCTGAGAGCCCGAGACAGCCCGCTCCGCCCCCTCCACAGTTCAGCACTATAAAAGAGCGCGGAGGGAGAAGAGCAGAGAGCTGTGGCTGACGGTCTACAGCTCTCTGCTCACGAAGCTCTGAAAACCGAGTGATCGGCAGTGTTTGATCGCTCGGTTTTAAGTGTAGAGGCGCCGGGGGACAGATGCAGCATCGGACCCATGCTGCATCCACCTAGGTAAGTATGGAAAAAAAAAAAAAAACACACGCCATACTTCTCTTTTAAAGTAAGACGCTGCTCTTTTGCCTACACCCAGTTTTTCAATCAATGGTAATTTGGGAATGGAGAAGGAATGGACTTTAGATGCATAGAGCAAATTTTTTTTTTTTTTTACATAGAATCTTTATTATAGCAAAATATATTTAAGTGGACATAGACAATTGTAAAAACACATACAGCATAAATTGTGAATTAAAAAATGTTTTCACTAACCAGCTAGTGGGCAGTGAGACTCGACTAATCTGTATTTATACCATCCCTTAAGGTAACAAGTACCCCAAAAGTATCCCAATGACACAGGAAATAAAACAAACAGGTATCATCCTAAAAATTAAAGTTGATGGGGGTCGACAAAGTCAGCTCAGGTAATCTCAGTACTGATTGATAATGAATTGATCTATGCTCGCTCGACTAGTTTCGTGCACCAAATGCGCTTCTTCAGGAGGTGATCTTGTAATAATAGTAATATAGGCACAGAGTGGCAGTAAGGCAGAGCAGTTATGCAGATTAGGGCACATCAGAAGACCACACAGGTCATAAAGGCAGATATGGGGGCACATTTACCAGACAGCAAAACACAGGTCAAAAAATGTATTTGTAGCTAAATGAGCCTCCCTGAGATAATTAGCAAAAAGTTAATTCAAGTAGGTGGTCCTCAAATTGGTGAGTCTAAAGGTTATCATACAGGAAGGCATGGGAACAAAAATATGAATGGGTTTCGGTGTTAAATGCACAATAGTACAAAAGACAAGGATGTAAGGGTTACACCCTGTCATCATGGGAATCAGCATAGCATTGCCAAAGGTGTGAAAGTAAGGGACCTCCTGGTGTCCAGCTGGATAGGAGTCTTTCAATCAGTTCGCATCACTGTTTCTACAGGGCAACAATCAATTTAGTGGAGATTTAAAGTGAAAGTTTAGTCAGAAAATGAAGTCCTGCTAGATCACTTCAGGCTGGCCCCTTTTGCAGGTATAGCTATGTAAAACCTTAAAAATAAGTGCCTATTCTGTTTTAGAACCAGTAATATACATTGTCTCAACCTGCTCTGTTGCTCTCCATTTTTAGGCACTGCTTAGTTTGTAGAGGCCAATCTGCTGACAGCCTTAAAGAGGAATTAAACCCTCCTATCATTTACAGCCAAGGAAGCTGCTTCTGTTTGAACTGCAATTGCCATGGTGCTGCACATGTGATTAGTTATAACACCAGCTGTATTATGGTTTAACAGTTTGGTTGAGGATACAATAAAATGGGACCGTTTGCATTCCCAGAATTCTGGATAACGTTTTTTTTTTAAAACTGGTAAATTGATGGGTTTAGTTCTTCTTTATGATTTATGGCTGGAGCTTTGGGCTTCAGCAAAATGGCAGCCTCCAGCAAGTAGTAACAGGAGCAGTGCTGGGGGCAATTTACAGCATCTCATCACCAACCACATCAGCCATCTCATCAGCAACCATAGAGGCTAAAATCTGACTGTACAACTTAGTTCAGATCTACCAATATCTATGTAATGCAACAACCTAGGCATAGATACAAACTCAATGGACTGTTTAGGTTTGTTGTCATATTGCATAGTTTTAATGAATCCAAAAAGAGTTTTGCAGATTAGCCAGCTATACTGTTTCTAGACCTGGTCACCCGATGACACCATCAATGTTTTCTGGTGATCAGAAGCAGAACAGGATTTGACAACGTCAACATTCTCTATTAAAGTTTTTAAAGTTGCTTTATCTGTGCTGATAACAAAGGTTGCCCTGGTAGGCAACCAAACATTATATTTGAAAGTGCGTGTCTTTGTTTTGGAACGACTGCATCTCCTATCAGGTCTTTACTGCTGGTGACGGCCATTTTTACATGACAATTGGTGGCCCTGTTAGAAATCTCTGAAGCTTACTGGCACAGTGGTAACAGTTTTATCAGACTGGAAGTGAGGTATAAATTTAGAACAGGGACATCAGAATGGATCAGTGTGAAAGTAGCCCAAGTATCGGTTGCCTTCAATAAAATAAAAGGCCTGAAATTTACCACTAATAATGACTTCAACAACATGGGCAAAACACTGAAGTGATACACTAAAGCAGACAGGATTCTTGTTCTAACAAATGACATTTGTGGCTTTAAGGGACAGCTGATAATTAAACTTGTATTAAACGTTCCTAATCACCTTAAGTGAATACTAATTGGAAAGAACAGATTAGTGGAATGGATTTTCCTCAGCCTGTTAAAGGCAGATGATCTAGCAAAGACGGGTGTTCTATTTCTTCATGAGCTGAATTATTTAACATGTAGATTATCGTATGCTATGGAGAGGAAAATGTAATAAAGAAAAAGTTTGGCCTTTGCAACATAAATCAAAGCTGTTACCAGAGGGAAGAGCCTTCTTTACAGGCCATAAAATTCAATTATTTAACAACAGTTGAAGCTGCTAGTTTTAATGTAGTTCATATGGACACATTAAAATGTGTGAAGCATGCATAAATACCAGCATTGACAAAGTGCTCTGCTCTTGATTATGCTCAGCATCGGATGCACTCAGTGTTATCTCTGTATGGAACTGTGGAAGGTGTCACTTCTGTTCTTCGGAAAAGTCAAGTAAATATGTCTTTAAGCTTGACTTGAAGTCAGACTTGGCATTTTATGTTTCTGCTGACAAAGAGTTCCCAAGTTGACATAACATAAATGTCTTTAAAGTTTAGTTTCTTTTTGGAAACCAGATTAGCCCTTTACTGCCGGGGGGCCTACACAAACATTTCCTCCATCCAAGCGGAGTGCAGTCAGGCAAGCAATGAGGGCTGAAGGAGTTAATGTTTGGAATGTCTTGCTGCAGGAAAGATGCAAACATCAGACATTGTTCTGATATGTTCTACAACTGCAAATTCATTGAGGCAGATTATATGAAAATTAGTAGTAATTGTGAATACAATCAGGAGAAGGAGGCATATTTAACCTAGGCAAGCATTTGCTAATCTACTCTTTAACCTTCCCGATGTCAGTTTTGTGCACTGCTCGTGACATTTTATGTCTTCTTTATTCTGGGATGTGAATTTATTACCCACATTTCTATGTACTGAGTATTTGTATATACAGAAATAAAACGTAATAATTCCAAAGGTCATGGCTGTTGGCATGTATGTATTTTAAAAGGGCAAGCACAGCATCAAACTATAGTTGTGTTATACCAAAAGTATGTTATTTGCGGTAATTACTCATTTTTCACCAAGTGATTTATTATAGAAAGCAACATTAGTAGAACCCCTGTCAGGTTTTAATAGTCTGTGCCTGTTAGGGAGATTCACCCTCTTTAATTTGTCCTATTTACTGTTCTCATCAAAAGCGAAAGAAAGCATCAATAGAAGGGTAATATTCCAATGAGGACACTAGTTCAGATGACAACCTGTTTTGGCTACAGAACAGGAAAGAAAAAGAAAAAAAAAAAAAATTTCACCTTCGATTCTACTTTAAAGCGGTAGTAAACCGCTGAAAAACACAAAAAAAAAAAAAGACAAATGGCATAATGTGCTAGTATTAACTGATCATCATTGCAATTTTGTCTGGCTCATGACAATAAAGAAATCTCTACAGCATCTTTTGGATTCAAGTGTGCGATCAATCTTTTCTTCCATGTGCTAGTATGCATATGGCTGAAGCCATATCTTCATTTTTCTGTATAGTGGCTGGGCTCCAGTGTGCGCAGTCTACACCTTCTGTCTTCTGATTTGCATATGATGTGGATATAAAAGCGGTGCTCCAGATGTTTTTTGGTTCATTAAAAGGTCAACAGCTACAAAAACTGTAGCTGTTGACTTTTAATAAACACACTCACCAGTCCAATGATCCAGCGATGTGATTACCCGCCCCTTTCCCCACGCCAGCTTTTTAACTGTGGGCACCTGGCTGTGGCAGATTGTGGCTGCATAACCGGGTGCCCACGAGTCACACTGCGCGATGCGAATGGTCCTGCAGTCCTCTGGGACCTGTGACGTGTCCCAGAAGACTGCAGGAAGGGAGGGGGAGAGGAGAACTGGTCGGATCGCTTGTCAAAAACCAAATTTCAGAGCTTGATGTCACTGCCCTTACGATGCACTTCCTGATGAATGCCGAGCAGTTGAAATTTCACAAGACAACACTCCAGTCCAGTTCACTTCAAAAGTGAATTCTTGCAAAATTTGGCCTGCTCTGCATTCCCAGGATCTCGCTGAAAGGAGTGTCACATTAAGCTTACTCAAATACTGTAGGAGAAAGAGAGGGGTAAGATAAGTATATATAATGGATTTCTCTCCTTACGGGTAAATTTTAGAAGTACAGTGATTATTAAGCAGACTTTGCATTTTACAAGGTCCACCCTCGACCATCAGAGCAATGATTCTATTGCCGTAATTAGTGATGCACCAAAATTTCGCCTGCCAAAAATTTATCAGCTGAAAATAGGGTTTTTAGCGTTGTCCCGAAAGCAAAAAAGGTGCCGATAATGGCCCAGATTTTACCTGCTTATACAGGGGGTCCCCGGGTTACAAACAAGTTAGGGACTGTAGGTTTGTTCTTAAGTTGAATCTGTTTGTAAGTCGGAACAGGTACATTTTTTAAGTGTAGCTCCAGCCAAAAAAACTATTTTTAATATTTTTGGATAGCATAGGGAAGGGTTAACACCCCTGTAACATTTGTTTTGCTGTGTGTGCCCCTGTTCAGAAGATTTCACCTCACTTTCTGTCCCAATGACAATTGGATTTTGAACATTTTGGGTTGTTGTGGAAACAAGCCTTGGTGATAAAGCATCAGTGGAGGTACCTTTTCCCCATAATAGCTCTTACAGGAGTGAAATTCTCTTCCTAGGGGTAGATTTCATCTCACTTCCTGTTGTCTCCCTCCGTTTGTAAGTAGGAGTCGTTTGTAAGTCGGATGTTTGTAAGTCGAGGACCCCCTGTAGTGTGTTTTTGTCCCGTGACTCAAAAAAAAGACACAAAAAACCCCTCAAAAACACAATACGGGTGCATTTTTGATGGGTTCCTGCTGCGTTTTCAATGCCTTTCAATGGGGAGGTGCTTACCAAAAATGCAGCAAGCAGGATTTTTAACACCACTTCAAAAAGGTGCAGATACTGGCCAACAAACTCAGATTTAAATTCATGATATTAATCAAAAAGTTGAATACAATATATATAAGTTAATTTTTAGTTTTTTTGTTTTTGTAAATCGTCAATTTCGGTTTCGGCCAAGTGCATCCTAAATTTTCTGTTTCGGTGCACGACTAGCCATAATTCATTATCAAGTCTAAAATGATAACCTAGAAAGAATTTTAACCACCTCCCATCCAGCCGCTGCACATATGCCAGGAGGGAGCAGCATCATTCTGGGAGGAGGCATTGGTGCATCCTTCCATTTCTGGTCCTCGTGTGCAGCCTTGGGATCACGCAGCGGCGCCATCTGGGATCACTGTGTCCGGTGGACCGATGACCGATTGGGTCACAGGGCCCACATGGTAAAGGGCCAATAATAGCTATCACAAAAGTAAACAATGGCATCATGAATGGATGCAAAACACAGATTGCTTAGGTAGTGATCATCACTGTTTAAGCAATTGTAGAGTAAAATAAAAATCCTAAATCGGGTGATACAGAGCAGTACACAGTGCCATTATGGTGACAGTAGGTTTAAAAAATGATATACTTTTTTTTTTACATAATTTTTTAGAGCAACTGCAGTGTCACTGTGATAAGATCGTACTTCTGTGTCAGCGATCATGCACAACGGCTGGCTGCTCCAATATCACTGTAAGCCAGAGCCGCCAGTCATTGCCTCTCATCTCTGCCGCAGCAGTACAGTGTCACCAGACCAGTACTGCCAGTCACTATCCCTAATCATCGCCGCCACTCCAGTCACAGCGTCCCTGATCACCGCCACTCCAGTCATAGCGTCTGTGATCACCGCCACTCCAGTCACAGCTTTCCTGATCACCGCCACTCCAGTCACAGTGCCACCAGACCAGTGTAAGCCAGCAACAGTGTTCCTGATAACAGCTACACAAGTCCCACTATCACTAGATCAGAGCAGCCAGCCACAGTGTTCCCAATTACCGTCACACCATTGCAGCGTTGAGCATCTATGCAGAAAAAGCCAGTACAAGTTTCAGATGTAATAGGTATGTTTTATGTATTGATTCCATAATTTAATGCTATTTGTAAAAATAATCGTTATATCAACACAGCTTGCTAATCACACCAATGTTCTGTGAGCTGTGGCTGTGAACTTTATTTCAGGAGCTCTCAAACTTTTTGCCAATGGGTCATACTAAAAAGGATGAGAAACCCCAGGCTATACTAATCAATACCAAAACACAATTAACTATATAGCACTAGTTTTTAAGGAACCTTCTTTCTACAAACTAATTGAAAGGATGGATACTTGTTCTTGGTAGTATGTTGTACGTAGTTTCCATTCCATCTAGTGGTTAGTGAAAGGACTGCAGCAAAGATTACCAAATAATCGAGCCTCTTCCCAACACTGTAACAATTGTTTAAAGGATAAGTTCACCTTTGGAAAATGTTACATGTTCCACCAATTTTTAGGGTGCAACACGTAACATGTTCCAGCACCTGAACTTTTACCTGCAAAAATAAGTATTTTTTTTTTTTTTATCCCAAAAGGTGAACTTGGCCTTTAAAGCCTAACTTCATCTTTACTTTGACTTTAAAAATGAACTATTTCCTTTACCAATAGGTGAGCCCGCTGTCAGCAATGTAATCAGCTACATACAGTATACAGCGCTCTGTCTGCAATGCTGAAACAAAATGAAGTTGGGCTGACTGCTACCCAGCCAGCCACAAGAAGGCTTGTATTTTATCAATGAATAAAGGAATCCTCTGATTGGCTGAGAAAAAGCTTGTGACTTTACTTGCCCTCATCGCCACCTCAGCCAATCAGAGGAAGCATCATATTCATTGATAAAAATACAAGGCTTCCTGTGACTGGCTGAACAGCCCTCAGACAGACTAGATTTTGTTACAGCAGCAGACAGGAACTCCCCGAACCTCTGCCCAAACACAGCAATGTATACAGAATATAGCCAATTCTACATACAGTTTATAAAGCTGACAGTAACTGCATCCATTAGTAAAGAAAATCGTTGTTTAGGGCCAGCCAGGCCCAAACAAACTATTTAACTATTCGCGGCCCAAACTTTTTTTTTTTTTAAGCAGAGGCCCTAGAGAAAAAACGGTGGGTGTTGCAATTTTTTATGTCACATAATATTTGCACAGCGTTTTTTTTTTTTTTTTTAAACACAATTTTTTTGGAAACAATACACTTTAATAGATTTTAATGCACAAAAATACAACATATCAAATCATTTGCTAAAATATAAAAGATGTTATGCTGAGTAAATAGATACCCAGCATGTCATGCTTTAAAACTGCGCATGCCCATGGAATGGTCGATAAACTATGTTACTTAAAAATCTCCATAGACAATGCTTTAAACACCCTTACAGGATTACCCGTTTCGTGTTAAACAGGAGGATTGGTGCAACTATTGCTCTCATGACGTTCGTGCCAATACCTCCCATTTTTGGTGCGATGATCATTCACAAATGCCTGCAGTGCATACAGAATGGTCGCCTTTGCAAGTGAGCACGGGGAAGCAGGGAGCACTTTCATTTTTTATTTTACACCATCTCTTTAAATATTTTTTGATCAAGTTTATTGTTATCACAAGAGATGAAATACACTTCATTTGATAGCATGTGCAGTGACAGGTACGCCTCTGCCTTTAAAAGTTTCTGATCAAAACAAAATCGGTTTGATCATATGTCGTTACAAGCTGCTGACAGCTTGTAAACATCAAGCTGAAACCAAAGTGACAAAAAAATCCTCGCCGCTTTCATAGACCATAGAGACGATCGGGGAATGCAAGTTCCTCCCTCAACGCTATGATCAGCCAGCTGGATCACCGGCTTTAGTCCTAGGCTCTCCAGTGGAACAGTAGAGCCCCGGAAGGGTGGGGGGATGGCGGTCTAAAAGCAGTTTGCAGCTGAAGCAATGATCCCAGTATAACCAATGAAACCCGAGGACATGCAAGGGAAGGCCTAAGGGCGGCTCGTGGTTAAAGTCAAAGGGAGTTTTATTTTCAAGATAAGGTTTTGGACAAATATTACCATAAATATTGTTTTACAATGCACAAGAATTGCAAAATATTTCAGCATTTTATATTGCGGAATATAACCTGTGGCTTCTAACTTACTTTTGGACAACATTTTGCAAACTCAGCATCATTCCTAATTCGCACCTCATTTTCTCTCGGTTGGCACGGCATTCTGCTAAATATCGGAGAGCCTGAAAAAAGAAAAAAAAAAAAAAAAAAAGAAACTTCATACGAAATGCAAATATAGATTTAGCACCACCAGAGTACATTGAAAGTAAAACACCTATGTCATATATACAAGGCAGTGTCAAGCAGTGTGGGTGCTTAAAGCAGAACTGTGGGCAAACCTTCCCCCCCCCCCCCCCCCCCATTTTTGTAATGTAGGGTTATAACCCCTGCAAGTATATTTTTTGCCATCTGTGTCCCATTGGGAAGATTTACCTTCCCTTTTTGTCCCATAGCCAAACAGGAAGTGAAAGAAAATCACTGCAAATTAGGGGAATTCCTTGGGGACCCCCAGGTCACCAAAACTAGTTTCCCCATTGGAAAATATCCCCTCTATTACTTCTCTGGGCACAACACAACATTTGGGGTTTCTTTTACTTTCACTAATATTGGGAAACAGGACAAATACAGGAGGGTGAATGTCCCTATCTGGGACACAGAAAGCAATAAAAACTGACAAGCATTGTAATCCCTCTCCACTCTGTCCAAAACCAAAAAATAAAAGTTTTGGCTTCAGTTATATTTTAAAGTGTAACTAAACCCAATGAGAAATATTTTTTGAATAAAATTATATATACACACACACATCACACTGGCTCCCTACTTTGACATCCACGACACTTCCTACCCAGGACACCAGGCCACACAGACTTTTATAGTGACAGTTTCATGACAGCTCTTTACAAATATTACAGATGCTGTCCAGAGCATAGTGCGCGTGCGCCAGTGACATCACCGGTGCTGCAAAAGCAAATGACTCCTAAACAGTGCACATTTAGGAGATATTTACTGTACCTACAGGCAAGCTTATTATAAGCCTACCTGTAGGTATAAATACATTTAAAAAAAAGGCTTTACTACCACTGGGAAACAATATAATAATGGCTCATATTATTTACTATATATACCTGCAATGCTAGTTAAGAGTTTCATCATTTCCCAATGTCTATGCATTAGTTCTATAATGAACCTCTATGAGATTCATTCATTCTGGAGGTTGAAAGAAACAGAACACCACAATTAGCTTCCCCATATTTAGTATTAATAAAGTGTAGGGATGGTTCAAGACAAGGAAGAGCTTGGCTTTTTGAATAAAATTTCCAAATGTTTCATGACAGTGAAAGTGCAAGGGAGCTTAAAAACCTCTTTGCCAATTAACTGTAGGAGGCAGTAGCTACTCATCTGTCCCACCACCAACAGTAGGCAAGTTCCCAGTACCGTATATACTCGAGTATAAGTCGATCCGAGTATAAGTCGATCCGAGTATAAGTCGAGGCCCCTAATTTACCACAAAAAACTGGGAAAAAATTATTCACTCGAGTATAAGACGAGGGTGAGAAATGCAGAAGCTACTGTAAGTGGAAAAAGAGGGTCAACGATGCCCATCTGCAGCTGCATGCCTCCCTGTGTCCTGTGCAGCCTACCTGTATCCTGTGCATGTGTCCTGTACATGTGCCTGTGTCCCTGTGTCCTGTACATGTGCCTGTGTCCCTGTGTCCTGTACATGTGCCTGTGTCCCTGTGTCCTGTACATGTGCCTGTGTCCCTGTGTCCTGTACATGTGCCTGTGTCCCTGTGTCCTGTACATGTGCCTGTGTCCCTGTGTCCTGTACATGTGCCTGTGTCCCTGTGTCCTGTACATGTGCCTGTGTCCCTGTGTCCTGTACATGTGCCTGTGTCCCTGTGTCCTGTGCATGTGCCTGTGTCCCTGTGTCCTGTGCATGTGCCTGTGTCCCTGTGTCCTGTGCATGTGCCTGTGTCCCTGTGTCCTGGGCATGTGCCTGTGTCCCTGTGTCCTGGGCATGTGCCTGTGTCCCTGTGTCCTGGGCATGTGCCTGTGTCCCTGTGTCCTGGGCATGTGCCTGTGTCCCTGTGTCCTGGGCATGTGTCCTGTTTCCTGTGTGCATGTGTCCCTGTGTGCATGTGTCCTGTGTGCATGTGTCCCTGTGTGCATGTGTCCTGTGTGCATGTGTCCCTGTGTGCATGTGTCCCTGTGTCCCTGTGTGCATGTGTCCCTGTGTGCCTGTGTCCCTGTGTCCTGTACATGTGCCTGTGTCCCTGTGTCCTGTACATGTGCCTGTGTCCCTGTGTCCTGGGCATGTGCCTGTGTCCCTGTGTCCTGGGCATGTGTCCTGTTTCCTGTGTGCATGTGTCCTGTGTGCATGTGTCCCTGTGTGCATGTGTCCCTGTGTGCATGTGTCCCTGTGTGCATGTGTCCCTGTGTGCATGTGTCCCTGTGTGCATGTGTGCATGTGTGCATGTGTCCCTGTGTCCTGTGTGCATGTGTCCCTGTGTGCATGTGACCCTGTGTCCTGTGTGCATGTGACCCTGTGTCCTGTGTGCATGTGTCCCTGTGTCCTGTGTGCATGTGTCCCTGTGTCCTGTGTGCATGTGTCCCTGTGTCCTGTGTGCATGTGTCCCTGTGTCCTGTGTGCATGTGTCCCTGTGTCCTGTGTGCATGTGTCCCTGTGTCCTGTCTGCATGTGTCCCTGTGTCCTGTCTGCATGTGTCCCTGTGTCCTGTCTGCATGTGTCCCTGTGTCCTGTCTGCATGTGTCCCTGTGTCCTGTCTGCATGTGTCCCTGTGTCCTGTCTGCATGTGTCCCTGTGTCCTGTGTGCATGTGTCCCTGTGTCCTGTGTGCATGTGTCCCTGTGTCCTGTCTGCATGTGTCCCTGTGTCCTGTCTGCATGTGTCCCTGTGTCCTGTCTGCATGTGTCCCTGTGTCCTGTCTGCATGTGTCCCTGTGTCCTGTCTGCATGTGTCCCTGTGTCCTGTCTGCATGTGTCCCTGTGTCCTGTCTGCATGTGTCCCTGTGTCCTGTCTGCATGTGTCCCTGTGTCCTGTCTGCATGTGTCCCTGTGTCCTGTCTGCATGTGTCCCTGTGTCCTGTCTGCATGTGTCCCTGTGTCCTGTCTGCATGTGTCCCTGTGTGCATGTGTCCCTGTGTCCTGTGTGCATGTGTCCCTGTGTCCTGTGTGCATGTGTCCCTGTGTCCTGTGTGCATGTGTCCCTGTGTGCATGCGTCCCTGTGTCCTGTGTGCATGCGTCCCTGTGTCCTGTGTGCATGCGTCCCTGTGTCCCGTGTGCATGCGTCCCTGTGTCCCGTGTGCATGCGTCCCTGTGTCCCGTGTGCATGCGTCCCTGTGTCCCGTGTGCATGCGTCCCTGTGTCCCGTGTGCATGCGTCCCTGTGTCCCGTGTGCATGCGTCCCTGTGTCCCGTGTGCATGCGTCCCTGTGTCCCGTGTGCATGCGTCCCTGTGTCCCGTGTGCATGCGTCCCTACCTGTGTCCCGTGTGCATGCGTCCCTACCTGTGTCCCCGTGCGGCCTACCTGTGTCCCCGTGCGGCCCACCTGTGTCCCCGTGCGGCCCACCTGTGTCCCCGTGCGGCCCACCTGTGTCCCCGTGCGGCCCACCTGTGTCCCCGTGCGGCCCACCTGTGTCCCCGTGCGGCCCACCTGTGTCCCCGTGCGGCCCACCTGTGTCCCCGTGCGGCCCACCTGTGTCCCCGTGCGGCCCACCTGTGTCCCCGTGCGGCCCACCTGTGTCCCCGTGCGGCCCACCTGTGTCCCCGTGCGGCCCCCCTGTGTCCCCGTGCGGCCCCCCTGTGTCCCCGTGCGGCCCCCCTGTGTCCCCGTGCGGCCCCCCTGTGTCCCCGTGCTGCCCCCCTGTGTCCCCGTGCAGCCCCCCTGTGTCCCCGTGCAGCCCCCCTGTGTCCCCGTGCAGCCCCCCTGTGTCCCCGTGCAGCCCCCCTGTGTCCCCGTGCAGCCCCCCTGTGTCCCCGTGCAGCCCCCCTGTGTCCCCGTGCAGCCCCCCTGTGTCCCCGTGCAGCCCCCCTGTGTCCCCGTGCAGCCCCCCTGTGTCCCCGTGCAGCCCCCCTGTGTCCCCGTGCAGCCTCCCCGTGTCCCCGTGCAGCCTCCCCGTGTCCCCGTGCAGCCTCCCCGTGTCCCCGTGCAGCCTCCCCGTGTCCCCGTGCAGCCTCCCCGTGGCCATCTCCAGCCTCCCCGTGGCCATCTCCAGCCTCCCCGTGGCCATCTCCAGCCTCCCCGTGGCCATCTCCAGCCTCCCCGTGGCCATCTCCAGCCTCCCCGTGGCCATCTCCAGCCTCCCCGTGGCCATCTCCAGCCTCCCCGTGGCCATCTCCAGCCTCCCCGTGGCCATCTCCAGCCTCCCCGTGGCCATCTCTATCCTCTGATCAGCGTGTGATAATACACTTCGGCGGCCATTCCACTGTTCAAAAGCCGCACCTCCTCCTCGTCCGCGATAGGCTGTTCACTGACTGCTGGGAAATGGAGTGTTCAGCCTATCACAGACGAGCAGGAGGCGCGGCTTTTGAAAGCTGGAATAGCCTTTCGAACATTATTATCACACGCCGGCCGCTGTCTGCCTGCATGACACGCTGATCATGCAGACAGACGGCGGTGACTCGAGTATAAGTCGAGGGGGCACTTTCAGCCCAAAAAAAAGGGCTGAAAAATTCGACTTATACTCGAGTATATACGGTACCTTCTACAGAGTACCTGATATGAAATACAACCAGGATCTATTAGAAGCAGAGCAGTTGCATTGAGAAAAGGGGGGTGATCTTTTGTTCATGGTCCTATGACTGTATTTATAGAAGTTCCGAGCCAGTGCCTACCGCAGTACGATGCATCAAAATTACAAATTCTGATTAAAACAAAAAAATATATATATTTTGTTCCCTCTTTTGTATACCTCAGTATAGACCTTGTAGAGGGAACAAGGTGCAGACTGTCTCTTCTAGATGATACATGGTGCAAGCAAACTTGCATTTCATTTGGCCAGAATTATCTAAATAAATGCTGGATTGGTTGTGGACAAGCTTGCACTTTTAGTCACACATGATAGATCTAACAAAAGTATTCCATGCTCTCCCTATCACCTTCCTCCTAATAGCAGTTGTGTTTTTTGGTATAATAATGTTCTGCCCCATTTTCCAACTCTGGAAAAATTTTCCAACTTTGGAAAACAATACTTGACCATATCAAATAATTAAAAGGGATCAGGTTTACAGCTGGATCCCTGAATAATTTTGTTCCACCACCTGGACAGCACCATTGATTCCGATTAACAAAAAAAAAAATTAATTTGGTCAAAATGTATTCTGTTACATGTCTTTGGTAAAAAAAAAATCCCAATAAAGTGTATTTTAATTGGTTTGTATGAAAGTTATAGCGTCTATAAACTATGGAATATATAATAGAATAGAAAAAATGTATACTAGCAATGGCGACGATCATCGACATAACAAGACTGCGATCCAACATTAACTGACGCTGGGGGGGGAAACTAACTGCCACTGACATCACCAGTGACATTATTACAGTGATCAGTGCTGATACAAGTGTTTGTGTGTGTACTGTGTGCTGTTTTTACTGATGATCTAGTGGTTTTCTTTTTTGTCAAATTTGTTTATTGAAGTTTTGTAAGTCAGGGTACAGGTTCAAAAGCAATACAGGAATATACAATAGTAAGGTACAGTATAACATTATAATATGACAAAAGATAAAGTTGTCTCTTACTTTAAACAAAAAAATTGTCAACTCAGAGACATTTCCTATAGTGTTAAGAAAGCAAAACAGACTATGATAGAATAATGGAATCTCAATAAAATTATAATTTGAGAATATCTAAAGTTTTAAATAAAAGAAGCGTTAAGGAATTGTCACTCTCATATTTCAAGAGTAAGTTCCAATGGTTAATAACGTCATAGAAACATGAAATATAATTTAAAGTGACGCTATATGAACCTGATGAAGATAAAGGAGTATAAGAAAGGAAAAAGAAAAAGGTAGGATAGCGAAAGGGTTAGAAAAGAAAGGAAAGAGGAGAGAGGAAAGGAAATGAAAGGGAAGGGATCTCCGAGGTAAGGCGTGTTTTCAACCATATATTAACCACTTAAGGACCGCCTCACGCCGATATACGTCGGCAGAATGGCACGGGCAGGCAAAATCACGTAGATATACGTGATCTGCTTCCCGCGGGTGGGGGGTCCAATCGGACCCCCCCCCCCGGTGCCCGAGGCAGTCCTCTTTTGTCCCCCGGCGATCGGAGGTGAGGGGGAGGCCATCCGTTCGTGGCCCCCCCTCGCGATCGCCGCCGGCCAATCACAACATTCCTTTGCTGCTGTATGCTAAACATCATCTCTCATCTCTTCTCGGCTCGGTATTTTCTGTTCCGGCGCCGAGGAGAGAAGACTGCACTGTGAGTGAAAACACACTACACACACAGTAGAACATGCCAGGCACACTAAACACCCCCGATCCCCCCCCCCCGATCGCCCCCCAATCACCACCCCCCCCCCCCCCGTCACAAACTGACACCAAGCAGTTTTTTTTTTTTCCTGATTACTGCATGGTGTCAGTTTGTGACAGTTACTGTGTTAGGACAGTTAGGGTTAGCCCCCTTTAGGTCTAGGATACCCCCCTAACCTCCCCTAATAAAATTTTAACCCCTTGATTACCCCGTCGCCAGTGTCACTAAGCGATCATTTTTCTGATCGCTGTATTAGTGTCGCTGGTGACGCTAGTTAGGGAGGTAAATATTTAGGTTCACCGTCAGCGTTTTATAGCGACAGGGACCCCCATATACTACCTAATAAATGTTTTAACCCCCTGATTGCCCCCTAGTTAACCCTTTCACCACTGATCACCGTATAACCGTTACGGGTGACGCTGGTTAGTTCGTTTATTTTTTATAGTGTCAGGGCACCCGCCGTTTATTACTGAATAAAGGTTTAGCCCCCTGATCGCCCGGCGGTGATATGCGTCGCCCCAGGCAGTGTCAGATTAGCGCCAGTACCGCTAACACCCACGCACGCAGCATACGCCTCCCTTAGTGGTATAGTATCTGAACGGATCAATATCTGATCCGATCAGAGCTATACTAGCGTCCCCAGCAGTTTAGGGTTCCCAAAAACGCAGCGTTAGCGGGATCAGCCCAGATACCTGCTAGCACCTGCGTTTTGCCCCTCCGCCCGGCCCAGCCCAGCCCACCCAAGTGCAGTATCGATCAATCACTGTCACTTACAAAACACTAAACACATAACTGCAGCGTTCGCAGAGTCAGGCCTGATCCCTGCCATCGCTAACAGTTTTTTTGGTAGCATTTTGGTGAACTGGCAAGCACTAGCCCCAAGCAGCGTCAGGTTAGCGCCAGTACCGCTAACACTCACGCACGCAGCATACGCCTCCCTTAGTGGTATAGTATCTGATCAATATCTGATCCGATCAGATGTATACTAGCGTCCCCAGCAGTTTAGGGTTCCCAAAAACGCAGTGTTAGTGGGATCAGCCCAGATACCTGCTATCACCTGCGTTTTGCCCCTCCGCCCAGCCCAGCCCAGCCCAAAGTACAGTATCAATTGATCACTGTCACTTACAAAACACTAAACGAATAACTGCAGCGTTCGCAGAGTCAGGCCTGATCCCTGCGATCGCTAATAGATTTTTTGGTAGCGTTTTGGTGAACTGGCAAGCACCAGCGGCCTAGTACACCCCGGTCGTAGTCAAACCAGCACTGCAGTAACACTTGGTGACGTGGCGAGTCCCATAAGTGCAGTTCAAGCTGGTGAGGTGGCAAGTGTCCCGCTGCCACCAAAAAGACAAACACCGGCCGTCGTGCCCATAATGCCCTTCCTGCTGCATTCGCCAATCCTAATTGGGAACCCACCACTTCTGCAGCGCCCGTACTTCCCCCATTCACATCCCCAACCAAATGCAGTCGGCTGCATGAGAGGCATTTTCTTTATGTCCTCCCGAGTACCCCTACCCAACGAACCCCCCAAAAAAAGATGTCGTGTCTGCAGCAAGCGCGGATATAGACGTGACACCCGCTATTATTGTCCCTCCTGTCCTGACAATCCTGGTCTTTGCATTGGTGAATGTTTTGAACGCTACCATTCACTAGTTGAGTATTAGCGTAGGGTACAGCATTGCACAGACTAGGCACACTTTCACAGGGTCTCCCAAGATACCATCGCATTTTGAGAGACCCGAACCTGGAACCGGTTACAGTTATAAAAGTTAGTTACAAAAAAAAGTGTAAAAAAAAAAAAAAAAATTATATATAAAATAATAAAAAAAAAAAAAATAGTTGTCGTTTTATTGTTCTCTCTCTATTCTCTCTCTCTATTGTTCTGCTCTTTTTTACTGTATTCTATTCTGCAATGTTTTATTGTTATTATGTTTTATCATGTTTGCTTTTCAGTTATGCAATTTTTTATACTTTACTGTTTACTGTGTTTTATTGTTAACCATTTTTTTGTCTTCAGGTACGCCATTCACGACTTTGTGTGGTTTTACCAGAATGATGCCTGCAGGTTTAGGTATCATCTTGGTATCATTCATTTCAGCCAGCGGTCGGCTTTCATGTAAAAGCAATCCTAGCGGCTAATTAGCCTCTAGACTGCTTTTACAAGCCATGGGAGGGAATGCCGCCCCCCACCGTCTTCCGTGTTTTTCTCTGGCTCTCCTGTCTCAACAGGGAACCTGAGAATGCAGCCGGTGATTCAGCCAGCTGACCATAGAGCTGATCAGAGACCAGAGTGGCTCCAAACATCTCTATGGCCTAAAAAACCGGAAGCTACGAGCATTTCATGACTTAGATTTCGCCGGATGTAAACAGCGCCATTGGGAAATTGGGAAAGCATTTTATCACACCGATCTTGGTGTGGTCAGATGCTTTGAGGGCAGAGGAGAGATCTAGGGTCTAATAGACCCCAATTTTTTCAAAAAAGAGTACCTGTCACTACCTATTGCTATCATAGGGGATATTTACATTCCCTGAGATAACAATAAAAAATGATTAAAAAAAAAAATAAAATAAAAAATAAATAAAAAAAATGAAAGGAACAGTTCAAAAATAAGATAAAAAAGCAAAAAAATAATAAAAGAAAAAAAAAAAAAAAAAAAAGCACCCCTGTCGCCCCCTGCTCTCGCGCAAAGGCGAACGCAAGCGGCGGTCTGTCGTCAAACGTAAATAGCAATTGCACCATGCATGTGAGGTATCACCGCGAAGGTCAGATCGAAGGCAGTAATTTTTGCAGTAGACCTCCTCTGTAAATCTAAAGTGGTAACCTGTAAAGGCTTTTAAAGGCTTTTAAAAATGTATTTATTTTGTTGCCACTGCACGTTTGTGCGCAATTGTAAAGCATGTCATGTTTGGTATCCATGTACTCGGCCTAAGATCATCTTTTTTATTTCATCAAACATTTGGGCAATATAGTGTGTTTTAGTGCATTAAAATTTTAAAAAAAAGTGTGTGTTTTTTCCCCAAAAAATGCGTTTGAAAAATCGCTGCGCAAATACTGTGTGAAAAAAAAAAATGAAATAACTTTTTCATGTAAACAAAAAGTGTCAGAAAGGGCTTTGTCTTCAAGTGGTTAGAAGAGTGGGTGATGTGTGACATAAGCTTCTAAATGCAGTGCATAAAATGCCAGGACAGTTCAAAACCCCCCCCAAATGACCCCATTTTGGAAAGTAGACACCCCAAGCTATTTGCTGAGAGTCATGTCGAGTCCATGGAATATTTTATATTGTGACACAAGTTGCGGGAAAGAGACAAATTTTTTTTTTTTGCACACAGTTGTCACTAAATGATATATTGCTCAAACATGCCATGGGAATATGTGAAATTACACCCCAAAATACATTCTGCTGCTTCTCCTGGGTACGGTGATACCACATGTGTGAGACTTTTTGGGAGCCTAGCCACGTACGGGACCCCGAAAACCAAGCACCGCCTTCAGGCTTTCTAAGGGCGTGAATTTTTGATTTCACTCTTCACTGCCTATCACAGTTTCGGAGGCCATGGAATGCCCAGGTGGCACAAAACCCCCCCAAATGACCCCATTTTGGAAAGTAGACACCCAAAGCTATTTGCTGAGAGGTATAGTGAGTATTTTGCAGACCTCACTTTTTGTCACAAAGTTTTGAAAATTGAAAAAAGAAAAAAAAAAATGTTTCTCGTCTTTCTTCATTTTCAAAAACAAATGAGAGCTGCAAAATACTCACCATGCCTCTCAGCAAATAGCTTGGGGTGCTACTTTCCAAAATGGGGTCATTTGGGGGGGGGGGGGGGTTTTGTGCCACCTGGGCATTCCATGGCCTCCGAAACTGTGATAGGCAGTGAAGAGTGAAATCAAAAATTTACACCCTTAGAAATCCTGAAGGCGGTGATTGGTTTTCGGGGGCCCCGTACGCGGCTAGGCTCCCAAAAAGTCCCACACATGTGGTATCCCCATACTCAGGAGAAGCAGCTGAATGTATTTTGGGGTGCAATTCCACATAGGCCCATGGCCTGTGTGAGCAATATATCATTTAGTGACAACTTTTTGTAAATATATATATATTTTTTGTCATTATTCAATCACTTGGGACAAAAAAAAATATTCAATGTGTTCAACATGCCTCTCAGCAATTTGCTTGGGGTGTCTACTTTCCAAAATGGGGTCATTTGGGGGGGTTTTGTACTGCCCTGCCATTTTGGCACCTCAAGAAATGACATAGGCAGTCATAAACTAAAAGCTGTGTAAAATCCAGAAAATGTACCCTAGTTTGTAGACGCTATAACTTTTGCGTAAACCAATAAATATACGCTTATTGACATTTTTTTTCCAAAGACATGTGGCCGAATACATTTTGGCCTAAATGTATGACTAAAATTGAGTTTATTGGATTTTTTTTATAACAAAAAGTAGAAAATATCATTTTTTTTCAAAATTTTCGGTCTTTTTCCGTTTATAGTGCAAAAAATAAAAACCGCAGGAGGTGATCAAATACCATCAAAAGAAACCTCTATTTGTGGGACGAAAAGGACGCAAATTTTGTTTGGGTACAGCATTGTATGACCGCGCAATTATCAGTTAAAGCGACGCAGTGCCAAATAAAAAAAAAGACCTCTGGTCCTTAGGCAGCATAATGGTCCGGGGCTGAAGTGGTTAAATATGAGAAAATGAAAATCCATGAGAAAATTATCCAGGCATCAATAAGGTTGCATCGAAATTAGAAGGCAGGAAATGTGTCGTCCAAGGAAGCCATATATTCTTGAATTTAGGAATTTTGTCATGCGTTATAGCCTCTGTTTTGGCATGAACCATGGCTTGATTAATTCCATAATTAGTTTCAGTTAATATCAGGGTACGAGTTTTCCAGGCTTTAGCGATTGTTTGTTTCTCGGGCTGTAGTAATCTGCAGCATTAGCTTGAACAGATTATTAGAGAGAATTGTCGGTTTTAAATTCAAAAGCGCAATCAAGGGATCAGGAAGGATGGACACTGCAAATAATGTCGAGATCATGCGGAATATGTTTTCCCAAAATCTTTTGATCTAGTGGTTTTCATTCCCTTATTAGCATAAGGGAATGAAAAAACAATGAGATCCGCTGTCACTGAACATAGCTCTGTGTTTACACTCACAGAGCTGTGTTCGGTGAAGCTCAAAGCCGATCGCCTGGTGCTGGCGGTCAATCACTGGCTGGGACCAATCAAAGCACAGCCGGGCAGGCTCGTGCGTGCCTCCTACCCAGAAATGCAGAATCACATACATACTGCAGTTGGGAATGGACAGCTGTCAGAGAAGTAAAGCGCTCTGGCAGTTGTCTGTTCTAGTGTGAATACAGCCTATGAGTAATGCATGTTGGTTTTCCTCAAAATATCCAGTATTCCAGGCAGATTACTTCCCCATGGTAGGTAGCATTAGGACATTTAGAAAAAAAAAAAAAGCCAAGTAGTGCAGGAAATCCCACTAAAAATCATTTAGATCAAAAATGCTTACATTAGCAAAAAGGTACAAACTTCCAAGATCCATTAGTGGGATTTTCTGCACGAATTGGCTTTTCTTCTAATACTACTTACCAGGGGGAAGTAACCTGCCTAGAATACTGGATATTTTCAGCGAATCCATATAATTATATCTAGTAATACATGTATAAACTGTATTTTTACATAGATACAAATAAAACTGCGGAGGCTTTCCAGT
The DNA here is from genome assembly GCA_037952835.1 of Lithobates septentrionalis. NCBI lineage: Eukaryota > Metazoa > Chordata > Amphibia > Anura > Ranidae > Lithobates > Lithobates septentrionalis. Next base: position 434,820 of record JBBDGP010001239.1, on the reverse strand, counting down.
GACGCCAGAGATGGAAAATACAGAGACCTGACCCATCCAAACCTCATCTGTTTTGGACAATAAAAGTGTTATTACCTTTTTTGTTTGCAAGTTTTGATTAGATTGTAAGAAGTTGGAGCCTCTGTCATCCTAACCACCTTTCTTACGTATGTAATGCTGCCATTGGGGTTTATTTACTAAAGCTAAAGAGTGCAAAATCTGTCACACTTCTGCATAGAAACCAGCTTCCACGTTTTATTGCAAACTTTTAATTAAACAAGCTGAGGTTAGAAGCTGATTGGTTTCTCTGCAGAAGTGAGACTAATTTTGCACTCTCCAGCTTTAGTAAATAAACGCCTATGTGCCACACATTTTTCACTAGTCAAAGCACTGGTGAAAACAAAAGTAGTGTATGGCCAGTTGGTCAATATATTATTTAATCCCGAAAATAAAAGTAAACCAACAGCTGCAACAAAGTTATGCTAGACTGTGGGCAACTGGATGTGGCAAAGGCATCTGTCTCTACCATGAGAGTCAGTAGTTTAATCTACAGATGTAAAAACATGGGAAAAGCAGAGGCTACCACTGCTGAATGGACAGGCTATTACTAGTTAGAAATACATTGAAAAACACAGATTTTATAATTCTAATTCCATCATTTTTTTTTAATTGGAGATGAAGTTTGCAAAAACCTAAATCTAAATGAACTTACCAGAAGAGCAGAGTAAACCACTTGAGGATTGGGATGGTCAAGGAATAAGATGAGGCCTGGGAGACATCCTTGATCCTGTACAATGGCTCGCCGGTTTAATGGATCTGAAGCCAAGTCCCGCAGCTGATTAACAACTGCCAGCGCATCCGGCTCTCCGCTCATTGTTCTCAAGAGTTTCTTTTATGCCATACGCAAAAGAATAGCTAAGGTTGGGACAAAGTTAAAAATTAGGCTCTCTTAATTTATGCTAAAAATAAACACAATGTAGATTCAGAAAATAATCTAGAGGTGTATCCAAAATATAAATACAATTTAAACACAACTAGCATAAATCCAAAATAATAAAAATAATGTAATTTCGGTAATCTGCAATACTCAAAGAAGAATCAACACTCCTAGCCAATCAGAGCGCTATAAAATTTGCACAGTGCTGTTAGCCTAACACTGAGAGCATGTTTACAGAACAGGGAGCACAGAGTGGATACCACCAGTGTGCTGCTGTTTCTTATATATCCAGTTGCAGCATATTGCACTCTGGGAGAGAGATCAGATTTACAGCAAGTAAATATTGCAACAAATGGGGCTTTTCTGTTTTATTTTTTAATGGGATATTGTTATCTTCTTTCTTGGCTGGAGTTCTGCTTTAATGAGGAGCTTTAATCAGTTTTGCAAACATTAAGTCAGCAGCTATAAAAATAAAAAACGACACTCAACTGTCCAGGTGCGTCCTCAGCCGGTCTTCGGGCTCCTGGCACTGGTACGTTAACTGTAAGAAGCCGCCTGCGACTCCTTGTGGCTTCACAGCAGGCTTCCCACTGCGCATGCGCGGGCCACACTGCGCCCTCTAAATGGTCCCGCCACTTCCTGGGACCTGTGACATGTACCAGAATCACTTCCACTCAGATTGCCTAGGCGATCCAAGTGGGAGCGAGTACCTGTCAACACTAGGTACCCGCCCCCAACCCCCCCCCAAAAAAAGTTACAAATATTGCAGAGGAGGGGGGGGTTAGCAATTAGCTGCTGCACCTGCAGGGTACTAATGAGAAAATTTGCAGGGTCTGCATCCCTTTAGACCCAATTTCCTATTGCAAGTATCTTGCCTAAAATGACATTTTAAAATAACATTTTTGTTGCAGGGGATGCTTAACCACTTGAGCCCCGGACCTTTATGCTGCCTAAGGACCAGAGGTCTTTTTCCAATTTGGCACTGCGTCGCTTTAACTGCTAATTGCGCGGTCATGCAATGCTGTACCCAAACGAAATTTGCGTCCTTTTCTTCCCACAAATAGAGCTTTCTTTTGATGGTATTTGATCACCTCTGCGGTTTTTATTTTTTGCGCTATAAACGGAAAAAGACCGAAAATTTTGAAAAAAAATGATATTTTCTACTTTTTGTTCTAAAAAAAATCCAATAAACTAAATTTTAGTCATACATTTAGGCCAAAATGTATTCGGCCACATGTCTTTGGTAAAAAAAATGTCAATAAGCGTATATTTATTGGTTTGCGCAAAAGTTATAGCGTCTACAAACTAGGGTACATTTTCTGGAATTTACACAGCTTTTAGTTTATGACTGCCTATGTCATTTCTTGAGGTGCTAAAATGGCAGGGCAGTACAAACCCCCCCCAAATGACCCCATTTTGGAAAGTAGACACCCCAAGGAAATTGCTGAGAGGCATGTTGAACCCATTGAATATTTATTTTTTTTGTCCCAAGTGATTGAAAAATGACAAAAAAAAAAAAAAATATTTACAAAAAGTGGTCACTAAATGATATATTGCTCACACAGGCCATGGGCCTATGTGGAATTGCACCCCAAAATACATTTAGCTGCTTCTCCTGAGTATGGGGATACCACATGTGTGGGACTTTTTGGGAGCCTAGCCGCGTACGGGGCCCCGAAAACCAATCACCGCCTTCAGGATTTCTAAGGGTGTAAATTTTTGCTTTCACTCTTCACTGCCTATCACAGTTTCGGAGGCCATGGAATGCCAAGATGGCACAAAACCCCCCAAAATGACCCCATTTTGGAAAGTAGACACCCCAAGCTATTTGCTGAGAGGCATATTGAGTCCATGGAATATTTTATATTTTGACACAAGTTGCGGGAAAGTGACACTTTTTTTTTTTTTTTTTTTTTTTTTTCATAAAGTTGTCACTAAATGATATATTGCTCACACAGGCCATGGGCATATGTGGAATTGCACCCCAAAATACATTTAGCTGCTTCTCCTGAGTATGGGGATACCACATGTGTGGGACTTTTTGGGAGCCTAGCCGCGTACTGGACCCCGAAAACCAATCACTGCCTTCAGGATTTCTAAGGGTGAAAATTTTTGATTTCACTCTTTACTGCCTATCACAGTTTCGGAGGCCATGGAATGCCCAGGTGGCACAAAACCCCCCCAAATGACCCCATTTTGGAAAGTAGACACCCCAAGCTATTTGCTGAAAGGCATGGTGAGTATTTTGCAGCTCTCATTTGTTTTTGAAAATGAAGAAAGACAAGAAAAAACATTTTTTTTTTCTTTTTTCAATTTTCAAAACTTTGTGACAAAAAGTGAGGTCTGCAAAATACTCACTATACCTCTCATCAAATAGCTTGGGGTGTCTACTTTCCAAAATGGGGTCATTTGGGGGGGTTTTGTGCCACCTGGGCATTCCATGGCCTCCGAAACTGTGATAGGCAGTGAAGAGTGAAATCAAAAATTCACGCCCTTAGAAAGCCTGAAGGCGGTGCTTGGTTTTCGGGGTCCCGTATGCGGCTAGGCTCCCAAAAAGTCTCACGCATGTGGTATCCCCGTACTCAGGAGAAGCAGCAGAATGTATTTTGGGGTGTAATTTCACATATTTCCATGGCATGTTTGAGCAATATATCATTTAGTGACAACTTTGTGCAAAAAAAAAAAAAAAAAAAAAAAATTTGTCTCTTTCCCGCAACTTGTGTCGCAATATAAAATATTCCATGGACTCGACATGCCTCTCAGCAAATAGCTTGGGGTGTCTACTTTCCAAAATGGGGTCATTTGGGGGGGTTTTGAACTGTCCTGGCATTTTATGCACAACATTTAGAAGCTTAAGTCACACATCACCCACTCTTCTAACCACTTGAAGACAAAGCCCTTTCTGACACTTATTGTTTACATGAAAAAGTTTTTTTTTTTTGCAAAAAAATTACTTTGAACCCCCAAACATTATATATTTTTTTAAAGCAAATGCCCTACAGATTAAAATGGTGGGTGTTTCATTTTTTTTTTTCACACAGTAATTGCGCAGCGATTTTTCAAACGCATTTTTTGGGGAAAAAACACACTTTTTTTAATTTTAATGCACTAAAACACGCTATATTGCCCAAATGTTTGATGAAATAAAAAAGATGATCTTAGGCCGAGTACATGGATACCAAACATGACATGCTTTAAAATTGCGCACAAACGTGCAGTGGCAACAAAATAAATACATGTTTAAAAGCCTTCAAAAGCCTTTACAGGTTACCACTTTAGATTTACAGAGGAGGTCTACTGGAAAAATTACTGCACTCGATCTGGCCTTCGCGGTGATACCTCACATGCATGGTGCAATTGCTGTTTACGTTTGACGACAGACCGCCGCTTGCGTTCGCCTTAGCGCGAGAGCAGGGGGCGACAGGGGTGTTTTTTTTTTTGTTTTTTTTTTTTCTTTATTATTTTTTTGCTTTTTTAATCTTACTTTTAAACTGTTCCTTTCATATTTTTTTTTTTAATCATTTTTATTGTTATCTCGGGGAATGTAAATATCCCCTATGATAGCAATAGGTAGTGACAGGTACTCTTTTTTGAAAAAATTGTGGTCTATTAGACCCTAGATCTCTCCTCTGCCCTCAAAGCATCTGACCACACCAAGATCGGTGTGATAAAATGCTTCCCCAATTTCCCAATGGCGCTATTTACATCCGGCGAAATCTAAGTCATGAAATACTCGTAGCTTCCGGTTTCTTAGGCCATAGAGATGTTTGGAGCCACTCTGGTCTCTGATCAGCTCTATGGTCAGCTGGCTGAATCACCGGCTGCATTCTCAGGTTCCCTGTTGAGACAGGAGAGCCAGAGAAAAACACGGAAGACGGTGGGGGGGGGGGGGGCATTCCCTCCCACGGCTTGTAAAAGCAGTCTAGAGGCTAATTAGCCGCTAGGATTGCTTTTACATGAAAGCCGACCGCTGGCTGAAAAGAATGATACCAAGATGATACCTAAACCTGCAGGCATCATTCTGGTATAACCACTCAAAGTCGTGAATGGCGTACCTGAAGACAAAAAAATGGTTAACAATGGTTAACAATAAAGCACAGTAAAGTGTAAATAATTACACACCTGAAAAACAAACATGATAAAACATAATAACAATAACAATAACAATAAAACATTGCAGAATAGAATACAGTAAAAAAGAGCAGAACAATAGAGAGAGAGAATAGAGAGAGAGAGAACAATAAAACAACTATTTTTTTTTATTTCAGATTTTTTTTTTTTTTTACACTTTTTTTGTAACTAACTTTTATAACGGTAACCGGTTCCAGGTTCGGGTCTCTCAAAATGCGATGGCATTTTGGGAGACCCTGTGAAAGTGTGCCTAGTCTGTGCAATGCTGTACCCTACGCTAATACTCAACTAGTGAATGGTAGCGTTCAAAACATTCACCAATGCAAAGACCAGGATTGTCAGGACAGGAGGGACAATAATAGCGGGCGTCACGCCTATATCCGCGCTTGCTGCAGACACGACATCTTTTTTGGGGGGTTCGTTGGGTAGAGGTACTCGGGAGGACATAAAAATGCCTCTCATGCAGCCGACTGCATTTGGTTGGGGATGTGAATGGGGGAAGTACGGGCGCTGCAGAAGCGGTGGGTTCCCAATTAGGATTGGCGAATGCAGCAGGAAGGGCATTATGGGCACGACGGGCCTGTGTTTGTCTTTTTGGTGGCAGCGGGACACTACTTGTGCTTGCCACCTCACCAGCTTGAACTGCACTTATGGGACTCGCCACGTCACCACGTGTTACTGCAGTGCTGGTTTGACTACGACCGGGGTGTACTAGGCCGCTGGCGCTTGCCAGTTCACCAAAACGCTACCAAAAAACTGTTAGCGATCACAGGGATCAGGCCTGACTCTGCGAACGCTGCAGTTATGCTTTTAGTGTTTTGTAAGTGACAGTGATCGATCGATACTGCACTTGGGTGGGCTGGGCCGGGCGGAGGGGCAAAACGCAGGTGCTAGCAGGTATCTGGGCTGATCCCGCTAACACTGCGTTTTTGGGAACCCTAAACTGCTGGTGACGCTAGTATAGATCTGATCGGATCAGATATTGATGCGATCAGATACTATACCACTAAGGGAGGTGTACGGTGCGTGCGTGGGTGTTAGCGGTACTGGCGCTAATCTGACGCTGCCTGGGGCTGGTGCTTGCCAGTTCACCAAAATACTACCAAAAAAACTGTTAGCGATCGCAGGGATCAGGCCTGACTATGCGAACGCTGCAGTTATGCGTTTAGTGTTTTGTAAGTGACAGTGATCGATCGATACTGCACTTGGGTGGGCTGGGTGGAGGCGCAAAACGCAGGTGCTAGTGGGTATCTGGGCTGATCCCGCTAGCACTGCGTTTTTGGGAACCCTAAACTGCTGGGGACGCTAGTATAGATCTGATCGGATGAGATATTGATCCGATCAGATACTATACCACTAAGGGAGGCGCATGCTGCGTGCGTGGGTGTTAGCGGTACTGGCGCTAATCTGACGCTGCCTGGGGCGACGCATATCACCGCCGGGCGATCGGGGGGCTAAACCTTTATTCGGTAATAAACGGCGGGTGCCCTGACACTATAAAAAATAAACAAACTAACCAGCGTCACCCGTAACAGTTATACGGTGATCAGTGGTGAAAGGGTTAACTAGGGGGCAATCAAGGGGTTAAAACATTTATCAGATAGTATATGGGGGTCCCTGACGCTATAAAACGCTGACGGCGAACCTAAATATTTACCTCACTAACTAGCGTCACCAGCGACACTAATACAGCGATCAGAAAAATGATCGCTTAGTGACACTGGTGACGGGGGGTGATCAAGGGGTTAAAACTTTATTAGGGGGGGTTAGGGGGGTACCCTAGACCTACAGGGGGGTAACAGTATCTGTCCCAACACTGTAACTGTCACAAACTGACACTATGCAGTAATCAGAAAAAAAAAAAAAAAAAAAAAAAAAAAAAACTGCTGGTGTCAGTTTGTGACAGGGGGGGGGGGGTGATTGGGGGGGGGGATCGGGGGGCGATCGGGGGGGGGATCGGGGTGTTTTGTGTGCCTGGCATGTTCTACTGTGTGTGTGTGTGTTGGTACACTCACATTGATGTCTTCTCTCCTCGGGCCGGAACGGAAAATACCGACCCGAGGGGAGATGACATCATTTCCTTTGCTGCTGTTTAGCATACAGCAGCAAAGGAAGATTCTCATTGGCCGGCGGCGATCGCGAGGGGGGGGCCACGAACGGATGGTCTCCCCCTCATCACCGATCGCCGCTGGACAAAAGACGACCGCCTCGGGCACCGGGGGGGGGGGTCCGATCGGACCCCCCACCCGCGGAAGGCAAATCACGTACCCTGTACGTGATTTTGCCTGTCCGTGCCACTTTGCCGACGTACATCGGCGTGAGGCGGTCGTCAAGTGGTTAAAATCTGACTAGTATCTTAGTGCAGACTTCTGGGAAAATCAGTGAGCCAATCACACAAGCAGGAAATGGTGTTTCTGGTGGGCGTTCTGTACACATTCTGTGTACAGAACACCTCCAGGTAGCCATATTGCATTTACAGAAAATTACAGAGCTGCAAATTAAAAAAGGAAAGGTAATTTTAACATTCAATTACAATATGACTTGTGCTGCAATTGTATATGCCATAGTCCCCTCCCCCCACCCACCAACGAAAGTGGAGTTATCCTTTAACCACTTCAGCCCCAGAAGGATTTACCCCTTAATGACCAGGCCATTTTTTGCGATACAGCACTGCGTTACTTTGAGTGACAATTGCGTGGTCGTGCGATGTGGTACCCAAATAAAATGGAGGTCCTTTTTTCCCCACAAATAGAGCTTTCTTTTGGTGGTATTTGATCACCTCTGCAGTATTTAGTTTTTGCGTTATAAACAAAGAAAGACCGACAATTTTGAAAACAAAATAAAATAAGTCTACAAAATAGGGGATAGATTTATGGCATTTTTATTATTATTATTTTTTTTTTTACTAGTAACGGTGGTGATCAGTGATTTTTAGTGGTACTGCGATATTGCGGCAGACAGATCGAACAGTGACATTATTACAGTGATCAGAGCTAAAAAATATCCACCGATCACTGTATAAATGACCCTGGCAGGGAAGGGGTTAACACTAGGGGGTGATCAAGGGGTTAAGTGAGTCCTAGGGAGGCGTTTCTAACTAGGGGGGAGTGGACTGACTGGGAGTACAGACAGATCATTGTTCCTGAGCACTAGGAACGTACAAACTCACTGTACTCTCCTGTCGGAACAGGGGTCCCCATTCTGCTTCTCTGAGAAGCGATCTCGGGCGGCCGGTGGACATCGCGCATCGGCTCCCCGATGCGTGTGCCCGCAGCGTTTCGTGCACGAGACGACGTACAGGTACGTCATTTCGCGCAATAGGGCCGTCCTGTCGCAGTATATATGCAATGGGCGGTCCTTAAGTGATTAAAGAAAAAACAAGCATTTACAAATGTTGCCAGAACACATTGCTACATACAGTATGGTACAGTGCTCACAGCAGCTACATCACTCAGTTGCCCCCAAAGTATTTCAAGTGACAAAAAACATGAACTTGGGCTTCGTTCACACTCGTGCGACTTGTTTTCCAATGATAACCATTCCTATATACGCAACGTAAAGGTGTAGCAAATTCAAAGTAGTTAATGCACTATATTGGTCTGACTTTCATGCAACTTGAGGGCCATGGTTCGAATCCCAACCACAACACTACCTGCCTGGAGTTTGCATGTTCTCCCTGTGTCTGCGTGGGTTTCCTCCAGGTACTCCGGTTTCTTCCCACACTCCAAAGACATATTGGTAGGTTAATTGGATCCTGTCTAAATTGGCCCTAGTATGTGTATATATGAACGTGAGTTAGGAACCTTAGTTTGTAAGCTCCTTGAAGGTAGGGACTAGTGATGCACTGAATTTTCGGCCGCCGAAGTATATCGGCCGAAAAGGAAATCTCGCCGATAACGGCGCCGAAAATGGGGGCGGGGCCACGTCCCTGGTGCTGCCCATTACGGGAGTGTCCTACTGGCGCGCCGCGCCACAGTCCTCTCCTCTCTTCTCCTCCTCCCTGCCACGATCTCGTTGTTTCACGGAGCTTAACTACAGAGACCGCAGTAACAATGTCCCGCGACAGATGGCACATTGATCCAATGGTGGGACATTGAATCAGTGTGACGTGATTACAGGAGGCGGGACATTGTTACTGCGACCTGGGCAATTCAAATGCAGATCCATGTCACATGGAGATTGCCGCTCTGATTCGGGAACTGGCAAGCTGCATGACGCGCACTGGCAGGCTGCATGATGGGCACAGGTGAGGCTGCATCTCATAGGCACAGGCAGGCTGCATCTGAGGGGGCAAACGCGGACTGCATGACGGGCACTGGTAAGGCTGCATTGATCTCTTGTATCATGTCCCCAGCCTCTGGCCCTCTCCTGTAGCGTGTCCCCAGCCTCTGGCCCTCTCCTGTAGCGTGTCCCCAGCCTCTGGCCCTCTCCTGTAGCGTGTCCCCAGCCTCTGGCCCTCTCCTGTAGCGTGTCCCCAGCCTCTGGCCCTCTCCTGTAGCGTGTCCCCAGCCTCTGGCCCTCTCCTGTACCGTGTCCCCAGCCTCTGACCATCTCCTGTACCGTGTCCCCAGCCTCTGACCATCTCCTGTACCGTGTCCCCAGCCTCTGACCATCTCCTGTACCGTGTCCCCAGCCTCTGACCATCTCCTGTACCGTGTCCCCAGCCTCTGACCATCTCCTGTACCGTGTCCCCAGTCTCTGACCATCTTCTGTATAAAAATATTTTTAAACACAGTCACTTTCGGTATCGGTGCTGTTTCGGTTTTCGGGATCAAGGAAGATTTATTTATGGTATCGGTTTCGGCACCAAAAAACCCATTCAGTGCATCCCTAGTAGGGACCCCTATTTGATTGGCCCCCTTTCCCCAACAGTGATGCTATGAAGTCCTTGGTACTAGAGTCTGACTAGCGGTTTCCACTGAGCAGAGTTCTAAAAAAATTGTTCTCAAATCCCACCAACAGTGCAAGTTTTGAAGGTCAATAATAAGTGTGCAATTTAGCTACCTGTGTTACAAAGCACAAACTGCTAGCACAATTTGAATATGTGGCCATAGAGTATCACAGCCCATTCATGAAATCATACTAACTGTACAGGTACTTGGTTCTGCACCAAAGATACTATTTATATGGGATTTCCCCAGTGCCGTAATGTCCTTTCACAATCTAAAAGATGCAGAGTTGCTCAAGTAGCTTACATCCAAAATTAGCCAGCATCACCTCCATAAGAGGTAACTGCTAGGGTCCATTAGCTTCCTATACAAAGTAAATGAACTAACAGTTATGTTTTAGACACAAAGCTATTATGTGGTCCTCAAATGCCCAATATAATGGGCTTAGTGCCAACAAAAGCCACAACACAGCTGCAATGCAGCTCACATGCTCCCTAATCTTGCTAGGCAGGCTTCTTTTTCACTTCTTTTGTATATAACTGCAAAAAATATCATGCAACTCAGAGCTCCTGACAAACAGCTGTTTTATAGCGTACCTGTTTATTGTCTATATAGGGAAAAGCAACAGGTTCACTTTAAAGGGGTTGTAAACCCTTGTGTTTTATCACCTTAACCACTTACCGACCGCTGCACGCCGATGTACGTTCAAAGTTTGGAGGCGGATATCGTTGTTATGGCAGCAGCCATAACCCCGGTATCCCCGTTTTCGTGCGGTGGTCGGCTTTCAGATAAAAGCAGTCTCTGCGGCGGGTTCGCCGCAAGATCACTTTTATCGGTGGCGGGAGAGGGCCCTCCCTAGCGATCTGGTGCCCTCCGCCGCTTACCGGAGCCATCGTAGCGGCGGAGACGATCGCGTCTGTCTCCTTGCTGTGCCTGGAGACGAGTGAGGCTAAGATGGCGCCCACTCATCTCCATGACACTGCAGGGCGGAAGCGACGTCAAAATGTGACTTCCGCCCATACGTCCTAAAAAGGCAAATTTTTTTCAATGTCATTTTTCAAGCGACTTATTTATTTTATTGCATTTTAGTGTAAATATGTGATCTTTTTGACCCCAGATCTCATATTTAAGAGGTCCTGTCATGCTTTTTTCTATTACAAGGGATGTTTACATTCCTTTTAAAAGGAATAAAAGTAACACAATTTTTTTTTTTAAACAGTGTAAAAATAAATAAAATCATGTAAAATAAAATAATAAAAATTATTATTTTTTTTTTTTAAAACCCCCCAACGAGCTTGCACGCAGAAGCGAACGCATACGTGAGTAGCGCCTGCAAAGGAAAAGGCTGGTCAAACCAGACATATGAGGTATCGCCGCAATCGTTAGAGCGAGAGCAATAATTCTAGCCCTAGACTTCCTCTGTAACGCAAAACATGCAACCTGTAGAATTTTTTAAACATCACCCATGGAGGTTTTTGTGAGTAAAAGTTTGACGCCATTCCATGAGTGGGCGCAATTTTGAAGCGTGACATGTTGGGTATCAATTTAGTCGGCGTAACATTATCTTTAACAATATAAAAAAAATTGGTCTATCTTTACTGTTTTATCTTTTTTTTTTTTAAAAAGTGATTTTTTTTCCAAAAAAGCACGCTTGTAAGACCGCTGCGCAAATACGGTGTGAAAAAAAAAAAGTATTGCAATGACTGCCATTTTATTCTCTAGGGTGTTAGAACCCCCAAACATTATATATTGTTTTTTTCTAAGTAATTTTCTAGTAAAAAAAACTGTTTTAAACATGTAAACACCGAAATTCCAAAACGAGGCTGGTCCTTAAGTGGTTAATGCATCCTATACATTAAGGGGAAAAAAACACCTGCCAGTCACCGGCCCCCCAGCCCCCCCCGTTTTACTTACCTGAGCCCCTTCATCTCCTCGGCGGGGAAGCGCTGTCCCTCTATCCACAGGGTGCCAGTTCTTGATTGAATAGATAACAGTGCAGCCACTGGCTCCAGCTGCTGTCAATCAAATCAAATGACGCGGGCGCCGGGGCGCTAATCCGGCATTCGTGTCTGTGGACGCAAATGCTGGACTCGAGAGCGCGCCCACAAGGTAACCCCCTCGGGAGAGAGCTTCTCCTAGGGGGTTATCTGATGCGGTGAGGAGGCGTGAGAGCCGCTGGGGGACCCCAGAAGAGGATGTTCAGGGCCACTCTGTGCAAAACGAGCTGCACAGTGGAGTGAGGTATGACATGTTTGTTATTAAAAAACGATCCTTTACAATCACTTTAAAGCCAGCCCCTACTGCAAGCAATTCTTATCTTACATCTTGGTATGTCCATTATGAACAGGCTCCTACTACATAGTATGTTAGAAGTGCCATTCACAATGACTGAACAAGGTGGAGATTGTGACATCACCGCCCCTGCTCCTCCACCTCATCCAACCAAAGATCATTGTGTATTCATTAAAAAAATAAAGAAATACGAAGCATTATATGTAGCAGTGCTGAATGAGCAACCCCCTAGGTTCAAAGTGCATCGGGAGAGCTGCACACAAGACCCCGAACAGAACCATTAAGCTCACAGCTATCGCTTTAATAGTGCTGACTAGTTATTTCCAGCTTCTCCAGCAGGTATGAGATGTGCATACACTATGCCAAGCTGGACCATTATAAGGCCTGAATCCCACAGGCATACTACAGTGTACACTTGTGCGAGGGACGGGTTTGCCCTCACAAATATTCATAGGTGTTCCATGCAGTTCCAGACATCTGAATCAGCATGGCTGTCAAATTGGAAGCACTGGCTGTGTCCCTGGAGCCACTGTGTCCCAATTGACATGAATGGAACACCTGTGCTTCCCTGTGCAGGCAAACAGCCCTCCCACATATATACACTGTAGTATGTCAGTGGAAACAAAGGTCTAAAACCCCATACACACTATTCAATTTTCTGAAGATTTTTGTCTTCAAATTTACCAAAACCATATAATGAGGTCAAACCTTAAGAGGCTAAATTTGTATGCAATCAGGCAGGCCCTTGCACTACATGGTTTTGGTAAATCTGAAGACAAAAATCTGCAGAAAATCTAATAGTGTATGAGGCTTTATTATGCAATACAACTAAACTCTTTCCACCTATTTTTACCAACAAGTAAGCTTACTGTATAATAAAACTAAGCTGTAGGTAAAATTAATATCTCCTTAACGTGTACTATTTAGGACATGGGTGCTCAACCTGTGACCCTTCAGCTGTTGCGGCACAAGTCCCATGAAGTTACAAGCATGACTCCCAAGGGCAGAGGCATGATGAGACTTGTAATTACGCAGATGGAGGGGCACAGGTTGAGCACCCATGGTTTAGGAGATATGCCAGTGAGCACCAGCCAGTGCATGTGCTCTGAAGGAATGGCACACCCATGCCAACAAACCCTGACTCCCGCGCATGCACGGTAGTGACATCATCGTGGATCGGCCATTCAAGTTGCTGGGCTGGCAGTGTTGACAGTATAAGGCACGGAGACTGGTGATGTGCTGAGCGGATGACCATTTTGGATGCCCTGATTTGGTGGAGCAAGCTGCAGAGGCCCGACGGACCACTGGTAGAGCCATCAAGGGAGACCACCCACGGTTATCTATACATGTGTAGCGCTGGTTGATTTGCGATCTACCATATGTTAGGTAAATTTAGTAACTTGTTCGTTAAATAGGTTAGGTTTGCCTCTGTTCCAGCTTGGCTGACGTTGTGTGTGTTTCCGTGCTGACCGGTGGGTGTCGCCGTTATCACTGGTCAGTGTTGGAAATGCAACGTGTCGAAGCGTATGGATGCTCTTCTGTTCCAGAGACAACTCGGTGGAGGTGGTCCTCCAAGATGCATTCTGGGCGAGGGTATTTATGGGACAGACGCCATATTGTGGGGTTCGTTTTACAGCCACCTGCTGGCCGACAGGTATGCGTTAGAGAAGAAATCTCGTGGTCCTCCGTTCCGGGGGCCCACGTTGCTGCGACGCAGGGGTGGGCCCAGAAGCTTGTCTGGGGCCTACCACAGCAGCCGAGGAATGGTCCTGAGCTGTCTATCCAATGGGAGGAAGCTGGACAACCGAGGAGATCCCAGGGGAGGACCCGTCATGGAAGGATCACACAGCGTGCTGGTCTGGAGAGGGGCCTGGTAACTCGGTTGGAGGATGTATCCTAAAACGTAACTATACAGCATAGTGTTGCCGGGTTGGCTTAAAGGTTCAAGCACTGTGACTGACGTTCATCGCAGAAAAACCAATACATCCTTTGGCAGAGGATCGTACCGCTTTATCCCAAACAAGTCTGTGGCAGAGACTTTTGTTCGTGCTGTGTACTGGCTGCTAGGCAAGTGAGAGAGGCCTATCCAGGCGAGCAAAGAGTGTGTCCCATGAGGGGAGCGCATTCTATTGTAATATCCAAATTCTACCAGGACATTTGTCAAGAACCTTACAAGAAGATATTGGAGTTTCTTCTGCAGTTTCCCTTCTGCCTCTTTCCTGCTATTTCCTTAGTAAATTGTTCAATAAAGCATTGAAAACGTACTCAAGTGTTGGTGCGTGTATCGTCCAGAGGTAAACTCAACGGAACCCCTAGACCCGGTGCCGGTAAAACAGAGGGAAGGTGAGTGAAGGTAACAAGCCCGCTAAAACCAGCAGCTCCACCGAGAGTGCTACACATGCCTATCACCCCTGCAGGGGTAACAGAAGCTGGTGAGTGGGGACCCATAAGGGAGAGCACACGAGTCACCTGATCTGTCGAGCACAAGAGTCACTTGATCGTTTTGAACATTTGGTTATTTTGGAGCTTCACCAATTTTATATCAACGCTGTTTTTGGGACTTTTTTAAATACCGGTAGTTTTTTTCCATACACATATTTTCTCTTTTTTTTGTAACAAAAATTTTTTCTGATGAACTTTTGATGCATTTGGGAACTATTTATGGTTCACTATATTATCATTTTTTATAACTTTTATGGACATGATTAGCTTTTTTTGGTCACTCTATATTTATATGCCATTTCTGATTTGGTTCAGTCACACTTTATATATATCATATGAGGTCACTATGATTGGTTTATTATATCTGTGTATCTAATATTTTTAGTATTTGTTTATTTAATAATTGAGCACTGTTACGTGTAGGGTGCACACCTTTTGCACTACCAGGGAGAGTAATTTCTCCTAATATAGGTAGTGCCATTTACCTCATTTCATTTATTTATTGATTACCTCCACCCACTAGTTATTAGGGTAGCGCCACTCACCCCACTTTTTTGTTTTTAAACCCAGAAGGAAGGCCAGGCGAAGATGGAAGGCTCTGAAGTGATGACTTTACGCCATTGGAGGGCTTAGAATTAAGGCAAGTATCTCCTAATGTGCTAGTATGTGATGAATACTAGCACATTATCATATAACCTTGCAGGGAGTTTTTTTCTCCTTTTATTTGAAAACTTTACTACCACTTTAAGTCCTGACATTTAGCTATAACTATACTCTGCTGTATGGTCACTGTTCAAGAAAATGTCCAATGATCAACAAATTGAAAACGGTTCATTCCTGTTCACTGTCTACTTCACAGCAATCAGATTACACTTGATGGATGATTGGCTTCATTCTCTCTAACAGCTTGGCTCAGAGACTGTAGACTACATAGTACTAACAGTTAATTATGGTTAATAAAGTTGCTTACAGCAGGATAATGAGCAAATCAGGGTAAACTTTTTTTAAATTTGCAAATTATATTACAACATGTTCATTCTTTTTTCCTACAAAATAAGGAGATAACCTTCAAACCTACGTAGAAGCGATAATCTATTTGCTAAATTATATAACCTCAATTCCAAAAAAGGTGTTTACTGTGTAAAATCTACATAAAAACAGATGCCACGATTTGCAAATCTCATAACCCCTTATTTTATTCACAATAGAAATATCTCAAAAGGTTTAAACTGAGAAAAAAAACAAATAAAAAAAACAAAAAACATTCCCATGATTAAGCTCCAAGGGGCGGAGCGAAAGTGTTGGGGGCGTGGCTTGGCTGGAGTCCAGGGCTGGGCAGTCCATCTCACTTCATGCACATGGGTCTGCTTCACGATGCGTGGTTTATGGATCTTTTCCTTTGACAAATGTTATTTATTACCCATGAATGCTTTTAATTCATATGTTGTATTGGTAAAATAAAGTATATCCAAGCACATTTTTTTTCTTTTATTTGGATAGAGTAGTGATGGACAGAGCCATTGTCCGTTTTTTTTTTTTTTCAAAATCACTCTAACTGTTCTGATCACCAGTAATGAATGTCAGGACAAATCCAAAATTTTGAGGTTTCCACCAAAAAACAATAGACAAAAAAAACTTCCAATGGGGACACTTATTCTCATGACAACTGTCTAGTGGGGATACCTCTCAGAATGGAAAGATATCCTCACTTTCTGTTCAGTTTAGACCAGGGGCCAGTTTATGGTTCTGCAGACTTAAGTGGGGGCAAGGCTATGGCCAGTGGGGGTAGAAATTGTCTTGGCATCAGTGGGACTAAAAAGTGCCTCATCTTTGATATCAGGGGGAAGAATAGTGCCCCACTTATGGTGTCAGTGGGAGGAATAGGGTTTCATATCAGTGCGAGAAGTGCTCCAAGGGCCAGATAAAGGCAAGCAAAGAGCCGCATGTTGCCCCCGGTGTTTGAAAATTACTGGTCCAGACGACAGGAAATTAACGGAAGTTTCTCTGATGAGACACTGAAGGCAAAACAAAATCTGACAGCGGTTTTAACCCTTCACTATTTTATAGAATGAAAACAAAACATGTTGTCTTTGATTTACTTTATTTTGTGGACCTAAACATGTGACAACACGCTAGAACTGTCTTAGCTCTTACTTTCTCCTCCTTTTGGTTCCCTGAAACAGAACACCGCTTTAGGGCAGCTACAAAACACTACCTGTTTATGTTACTGGATTTGATCTGTCATTTAAGTAAAGATGAAAATAATACACTTTATTATCGAATGATTTTGAAATGCCCATTTGAGTGACCTTTGGGTGATGCACTGATCATGCTAATAGAGACCAGCTCTAAACTCATGTCGTTTGCTCAGGCACTAAAGAATTCATAGTTTAAAGCAGAGTTCCACCCCACCCAGAAATGGATTTATCGGATCCCCCCCCCCCCCCTCCGGGTTCACATTTGGCACCTTTCGGGGGGGGGGGGGGGCAGAAACCTGTCAATTCCTGGTTTTTGCTCCCATTTCCGGGCATAGATCGCTGCACATTCAGCCCCGAACTACGCCATGTCTGGTTCCCCCCCCCCCCCTCTGTCTTCTGGGAAACACACAGGTCCCAGAAGACAGCAGCTGCCATTCAGAATGTGCAGCGCGACTCGTGCATGTGCAGTAGAGAACCAGGAGTGAAACCAAAAGTCTGTGAGTCGATCTGAAGATTGGCTTCAGTTGCCGACATCGCGGGCATCCTGGACAGGTAAGTAGCCACTAGCCATATATTAAAAAAAAGTCAGCAGCTGCAGTATTTTTCTGTAATTTTTTTTCCCAGGCGGAACGCTGATTTAACTAAGCAAATATATTCTCTTTACGTGTCCCCTATACCAGAGTTGTACAGAAAGAGCCTGATAAAAGCTCAGAAGCAAGATGTTCCTGCAAAGCATTTTAAAAGGTTGGCAACTATGTTCCTGCAGTGTATGGGATATGAATAGGTCAGACTTAATCTGGAATCCTGATAGACACGAGGGAGTAGACAAGGACTGATTAGTGTGAAGTGACAAAACAGTGCATATATAAAAAAACAAAACCATATATATTCCCAACTAAGATAACACAAGAATAGTAATTAAAGTGGTTGTAAACCACTGAATACAAAAAAAAAAAGAAAAAAACTGTAAGACAACGGCATAATGTGCTAGTATGCATACTGACATCTTTCCCCGATGTTTCTTCCAGGTTCGCTGGCTCCGGAGCTGTGAGCATGCACGCGGGAGCAGCCGTTTCCAGCACGGGCTCTGAAGGTCCGGCACTGTAAGCCTGACCTTCAGAGCGCATGCACCAATGATGTCCTTGGCTGCTTGGACTCTGAATATATAAATGGTGAAACAGAGTTTACAACCACTTTAAAGTGCAACTAAAGCTTGTTTTGTTTTTTTTAAATAACAAACATGTTATACTTACCTGCTCTCTGCAGTGGTTTTGCACTTCTTTTGGGGTTCCCCGCCGGCGCTCCTGGCTCCTCCCCCTCGACCAGTGTCCCTGAGAGAGCCAGCTGCCCTGGGCACCACTGCCTGCTCGCTACCAAGCCGCTGATCTATGCATCCATAAGACCCCCCCTCATTAGCTCACTGGCTGTGATTGACAGCAGTGGAAGCCAATGGGCTCTTGTTGCTGTCTCAGCCAATGAGGAGGGAGAGCCGTATACAGTCGAGGCCATCATGAACATCGCTGGAGGGGGCTCAGGTAAGGATTGGGGGGGGGGGCCGGTGTGCACAGAAAGGTTCTTTACCTTCATGAATAAAATGCATGAAGGTAAAAAAAAAAAAACACAAAAACAAACCTTCAGTTTTAGAAACACTTTAAACTGAATTCGGTGCATTGAACCCCTTTCTGGGCTGTTTTTAGACCACATCCAGTCCAGTGCGTTTTTTTTTTTATTGACATCAAAAATGCATGGACAGTAGGTTACATGGATTTCAATGGCAGGATTCACACCATTGCAGTGCATTCCAGTACAGTCCACAAAAGTAGAACATGCTGGCACTGAAAACATTACAGCAAAGAAACAAAAAAAAAAAAAACAACAAAAAAAAAAAAAAAAAAAAAACACACAGGCATCAAAAACGCATAAAAAAAGTGCATGCAGGAACACTTCCTGACTGTTTCTGTGATGTGAACTGGCCCTCAAAGGAAAATGGCTTAAACAAGGCCTCATGCACATTTTCAATAGTACAATAATACAATATATACAATAGTTTATTCTTGCCATTGAAATGAATGAACGCCCATTGCTTGATGTGGCTAAATGTGTTAGACTTTTACAAGCGTCAATGTTTTATGTAAAAACACCCGTCAGAAAGAAGGACGTCTAGGAGAGCCAGAAAAACGTCCAGTGTGTACCAGGCCTGAGAGTAATAATGTTTGAAAAAGTGCAAACATAAATCCTTGCTAATCTAGCAACTTTGCAAATAAAACTTCTCTTGCCTCAGTTGGTTTTCCAGTTGGTTTGTGCATGCAGAGCTTTCATTCCAGGCTCATGCAAACATTCCTTTGTTTATTTTCAGATTGTCTGCTTTACACACTGTACACCAATGATCATTCAGACTAACTGCCCTCAGCTATGAATTAATTCAGCAACAGACTGACGTTCAGCATCATGTCTCCAAATATGATATGAATGTTGTAAATGCCAATACCAATTAGATCTGCCATGCCATTACAACTGCCCAAAGCTAAACAAAAAGCACCAGTCTGACATGTCTGTATTCCACTATCTGCATAAACTTATCAGAGAATTACCAGCATATCAATCCTAGTTTCAGTGTTGTCAAATTCATGGTTTTAAGTACTATATTATAAAAGAGTCAAGACTGGTACATTAGTTAGAGGTATTCATGAAAAAGCCCAGTCAACCACAGATGCAAGATCAGTAGTATGACACACTTGCAGCCACAGGGTTCCCGATCAGACCAATGCTGGCTCCCTTGACTTTCACGCCCGGTTCACACTGACGCGATCCAAAATTCAAAGAATCGCATGTTATCTGAAAATACATTTTTTTCTATGAAGACCATTGACATTGATGCGGTGTGATTTTGATCCATTTAAAAAAAAAAAAAAAAAAAAAAAAAAAAAAGGAGGTCCTGTGCAAATTTAATCCCCAGCTATGCCAAATCCCCTCAGAAATCGCATTAAATTTGCACCTGTCAAAACACAAATCGCACTGTGAAATCGCATTATTTCGCACCACATCAGTGTGGACCTGGACTTAGCCCTGGTTCACATTGATGTGTGAAACGCACAATATTTGCTGCATTTCCCCGCATCTCAATGCAAGCATACGGCGTCCATACGATCTGCTGCGGCTAACAATGTTAGATTAACTACACCCCGAGACAGATGAAAAATGCAGTGCAATTGCCAGGTGCAGGGAGAAAAAAAAAAAAAGGTCATACATAATTTTGGTGCAGACGCATTGGGATTTGAGCCATACAATATGTATCTCTGAAATCACACCACACAGACATCACGTAATATTCACAGAAATTCAGTGCAATTTCTGTGCGAATCACATTCGGTGTTCAGCACACACCAGTGTGAACCTAGGCTTAGTGCAGTTACAAACGTCCCAATTAAAACAAAAACATCTGTGCAGTAGGATCTCCTCGAACTACAAGGGTTACATGCATATTAAATCTAGGGACAGAGGAAAAGGCTGTAATACATACTTTATTCCCCACTCCCCAGCAGCTGAAACTCTTCTCAATGACGCTCTGGGTGGTGGGTCCTCACTATACTCTGGACTATTGGTCCTACGTTTTACGTGACCACAGAGTTGTGACCATCGGCCCGATTGCCTTAAGCCTTGTCACACGCTTAGATTTTCAGATGACTGTTCATACGTTTTTTGTTGCATGCTAGTCTCATGTCTAAAGTGAAGTTTTCGTATGATAGAATACAACGATTTTTTTTTTTTGTATGAAAACCGTACTAATGAAACGAAAATCGGATGTTGAGCTCACATTTGACAAACATCTTATAGTCTGCACATCCAGCTTTTTTCTGAAGAAAAAGCAAAATCGACTGTTGAAAGCACCGTAATACTAACAATCCGAAAATTGGCAGACAGCTCATTGCACTAATTTTTCCATCCGATTTTCGTATCGTGTGTACGAGCCTTTAGAGTAGAGGCTGTGGGAGACCCGTCGCACAGCAAGGAGGAAGGTTTCTGGAGGGAGGAATGAAGTACGTATTAAACCGTATACTCTGTAACCTCAGACTAAAAGCAGAACTAAACCCACCAATCTAACGGTTTCCCAAAATAAGTTACAATCAAGGTAAATCTTGAATGATAAGTGTTAGGGCTTGTTTACACTAGCCGTGGGAGCTAAAAAGCTACCCAACTTCGTGGATCGCTTTTTACAAGGCGTTTGCCAAGTGGTGTTACGTTGCCTCCTCACTACCTGTTTTAACCCTTAAAAACCTGCACCACTGTGCAGGTCCATTTATTTGGTGAGTTGCGTTTGGCAGGCAGTAGCCAGGGGAATATCAGAGGTGGGGGATCATTTTGGTCCAGCTGCAATACAAAGAATCACAGCCTGTGATGTGTGTACACTTCTGTCCTCTGCATTTGCAGCCTGAAGGGGATATTTAGTCATTAAAAAAAAAAAATTAAGTCAGCAGCTAAAAAAAAAAAAAAAAAAAAAAAAAAAAAAAAAACTGTAGCTGCTGACTTTGAATAGACACTTACCTGCGGCTTCACGACTGGCTACCCTGTGCATGCAAAAGTCATTCTGCGCTCTGAATGGTCCCACAGCCTCCTGGGACCTGTGATGTGCCCCAGGAGGATGCGGGCAGGGAAGTGGGGTGCAGAACTCCCACTGGGATCACCTAGGCGATTCCAGTGGAGGCAGGTACCTACTAGAAATAGGTACCCACTTCCTAAAAAAAAAAAAAAAAAAAGTCAAGTGCAAGTGCCAAAAGTGGTGGGGGAAGAGGAGCATCAGCTTTAAAAGGAGTTTGTAAAGGCAGAAGGTTTTTTTTATCTTAATGTATTAGGATAAAAAGCCTTCTATGTGTAGCAGCCTCCCCAGCACCCCCTAATACTTACCTGAGCCTCATCTCTGTCCAGTGATGTCCATGAGTCCCTCGGCCGTCTGGGACTCTCCCTCCTGACTGGCTGAGAGTCAGCCAATCAGGGGAGTGGAACTGGACCCCTGAATGGACACAGGGAGCTGAAGCTCAGCTCGGCTGCCCCCATAGCAAGTTGCTTGCTGCGGGGGGCACTCAACAGGAGGGAGGGGCCAGGAGCAGCAAAGAGGGACCTGAGAAGAGATGAATCAAGGCTGCCCCATGCAAAACCAACTGCACAGAGGAGGTAAGTATAACATGTTTGTTATCAAAAAAAGAAAAAAAAAAAAAAAAAAGAGACTTTACAATCACTTTAAGTGGGGACAGTTGGGGTGGTAAAATGCAGCTCTACATGTTTTTACCCCCCATGTAAATCTAGCCTTACATTTACTAGTGTGCTTATGTTAGCTCTCAACTAAACTGTAAAGTGCCATCAAGTGCCTACTGTGATAGCGGATCACATTGTCAGCACTATGACAATTGCAGATCAAACAGAGGCAGCTTCCTTGGCCTAGGATGGTGTAGTTCCACTTTAAAGCAGAATTTCAGTCCTCCTTTCAGATTGCTGCCCCCACTCCAGTGCACAATTATGGCGCATGCGTAGATTTGCCCATTGGCTCTGCCTGGCCCCCCTACAGATTTCCTACGTATGCTGAAAGACTGAGAAGGTTTCCAACTTCACTGGTAGCATTACTTACACATGCATGGGGAACACCATACATGCACAGATGGCTGGTGAACAATGCGCATGTGCCACAAGGTTCTCTTCTGAAATTCTCACCTAGGCAGGAAACACTTTGTGCAGCACAAATAAATCACTTTAAGAAGAATAAAAATAAATGACCGTTTGTAAGCGAAGGAGAGTAGGCAGCACAGGTGCTTCGGGGCTGGCTCACACAATTTACAGCTTTGGTTGCAGTCAGCTGACAATAGGGGGCGGTATGATGGGCATTTCAGTTCCTTTTTTTTGTGTGAACTTTATGCGAAGCGCACAAAGCGACACTTCATTCATGTCACTACATAGGAGTAAGGATGAGCTCCGGCGTGTTCGCAGAGCCCACGTGCAGAGCCCGCCAGGAAGTCGGCACTGCGCTAATCACAGGCAGCGAGATATTGTTCTGATGCGCGGCTGCAGAGATCGGGAAATGTTTAGATTACTACCTGGCGGGCTCTGCACGTGGGCTGTGCGAACACGCCGGAGCTCATCCTTACACAGGAGCGCTATGTGGTGCGTTGCTGAGAGGTGGTATGCAATGCAGAAAATCAGCATTTTGTAGCAGATCATTGCACCCCACCTCCAGGCTGCATTGCGGTGTGAAAGGGGCACATAGAGAACCATTGTTTTCTGTGTGTCCTGGTGGTGACCCGCATTCATCCAGGCCGGTATAACACAGGTCATTGCACCATAACAATGGTCTGCTTTAAGCATTGCATTGTGGGAAGTGAGGGCAGCATACCAGGAAGTACCATGCTACCCACTACAGCTCCACACCGCCCACCCTGCACAGTACTGGGGGAGGGGGGTTGTTTTATATCAATCCTATACACAATCCAGGTGTTTTTATAATAAACCTGCTCTATAGATAGTATACGACCAATCCCTCCGGTACAATCAGTGATTTCACCCATCTATGGAAGGAAATGTCGTTGTCTGCCAGCCTGCCCCTGTGACTCGTTCATTCCTGCACATAGCGCCGCCTATGTACAGGAATGTGTCGCACATTCACACTCCGTACCGCACACCATGCCCGCACATCACTCACACCGTACCGGGCGGAGACAGAGCGGAAAATCCTCACCGATAACTGGTCCGGGCCCCTCCAGCCGCGGCCCGGGTCCACCTCCCACAAGTCTGGTCGATTATTGGCTAATGACAAAACATGGCCCAACCAGCCAATAATACGTTTCCTTCTAGAAATGTATTCCTATTGGTTAATGAAGTGACGTTTTTCTGACACTGGCTGCCATATTTTGTGTGGGCAGGAGGTTCAGCAGCCAAAGGAGAGAAGGTCAACACTGACAGTCTCTCAGCATTAGACAGGTCGCTGTGTATTGTGCTGGATTTTTGACGTTACAAATTGCATATTATTATTATTATTATACAGGATATATATAGCGCCAACAGTTTGCGCAGCGATTTACAACGTGAGACAGAAAACATCTTCGTATCCATGTTTAGCATTGCAGTACATTCTAAAAGTCTGCATGCTGCATTCTGGGTATTAACCACTTCAGCTCCAGGACATTTTACTGGAGCACTGCCATACTTTAACTGGTAATTTTGTAATCATGTACTCAAACAACATTTATATCATTTTTTTTACACAAATAGAGCTCTCTTTTGGTGGTATTTGATCACCACTGGTTTTTTTTTAATTTTTACAATATAAACCTAAAAAGATGGAACATTTTGAAAAAAAAAACAATATTTTTTACTTTCTGCTATAAAACATATCAAATAAAAAAATTAAAAAAAAAAAATTTCTTCATAAATTTTGGCCAAAATATATTCTGCTACATGTTTTGATAAAAAAAAATCCCAATAAGTGTACATAGTTAGTCAGGTTGAAAAAAAGACACAAGTCCATCAATTTCAACCAAAAAAAAAAAAATCATACAATCCCATATACACAATCCTTCACCCACAGTTGATCCAGAGGGAGGTGAAAAACTCCAGCAAAGCATGATCCAATTTGCTGCAGCAGGGGAAAAAATTCCTTCCTGACCCCCCAAGAAGCAATCAGATATTCCCTGGATCAATGTACTTATAAATGTTAGTACCCAGTTATATTATGTAAATTTAGGAAAGAATCCAAACCTTTTTTAAAGTAATCTACTGAACTGGGCAGAACCACCTGGAGTCTATTCCGCATTTTCACAGCTCTTACTGTGAAGAAACCTTTCTGTATTTGGAGATTAAATCTTTTTTCTTCTAGACGTAAAGAGTGCCCCCTTGTCTTCTGTGATGACCTTAAAGTGAATAACTCAACACCAAGTTCACTATATGAACCACTTATGTATTTATACATGTTGATCATATCCCTTCTTAATCTCCTCTTTTCAAGAGAGAATAAATAGATAGATAGACTAATGGCGGCTATCAGCGACTTATAATAGGACAGCAATAGTGCAGCGGACAATCTGACGCTAACTGACGCTGGGGGGGAACTGATTAACTGCCACTGACATCACCAGTGACAATAATACAGTGATCAGTGTTAATGCTAGACACTGTCGCTGTACTAATGACACTGGCTGGGAAGGGGTTAATATCTATCAAAAAGTTAAATGTGTGCCTAATTATGTGTAATGTGTAAAGTGTGCTGATTTTTACCAAAGATCTCTCAGTTTCTCATCCCTGCTTAAAGTGGAATTAAACCCACTGAAATTTTTTTTTAAATTTTATCCCTCCCATCCCTCACCAGGTGAAGATGCAAGCCCTGCCAGCAATGACAGTGCACCACTGGAAGGATCCACTTTACAGGTAAGTCTGTCATAATGTACTAGCATGCAGTGCATACTAAAACATTATGATATTAACCTTCAGAGGGACCATTTTTAAAAATTATTTAACCACTTTAAATTGCTTCTAAAGTCTTAAGGTTCTTCACCTTAATGCATTCTATGCATTAAGGTGCCAAACCTTCTGTGCTGCAAAATTTACCCCAGTCCCCCCTTATACTTACCTGAGCACAATTCCACTCATTGATGTGCATGAGAGCAGCGTGTCTCGCCGCTGTCTCCCTCCTCCCTGGGCAGATTGATAGCAGCTGTCAATTTAATGCTGTGACGAGCAGGTGGGGGGCAGGGACGAGCTGTGTGTCAACAGATGCAGACAGGGCGGCTCGGGAGCAAGCACGCACAGGTGACCCCATGAAAATCGGCTTTCTATGGGGGCACTTGTCGAAGAGGAGGAGCCTGGAGCACCTGCAGGGGACCCCAGATAAAGAGGATCGGCGCTGCTCTGTGCAAAACCACTGAACCCCCAAACATAATATATATATACACAGTATCTCACAAAAATGAGTACACCCCTACATTTTTTACATATTTTATTATATCTTTTCATGTGACAACACTGAAGAAATGACACTTTTCTACAATGTAAAGTAGTGAGTGTACAGCTTGTATAACAGTGTAAATTTGCTGTCCCGTCAAAATAACTCAACACACAGCCATTAATGTCTAAACTGCTGGCAACAAAAGTGAGTACACCCCTAAGTGAAAATGTCCCAATTGGGCCCAAAGTGTCAATATTTTGTGTGGACACCATTATTTTCCAGCACTGCCTTAAACCTCTTGGGCATGGAGTTCACCAGAACTTCACAGGTTGCCACTGGAGTCCTCTTCCACTCCTCCATGACGACATGAGCTGGTGAATGTTAGAGACCTTGCACTCCTCCACCTTCTGTTTGAGGATGCCCCGCAGATGATGCTCAATAGGGTTTAGGTTCGGAAACATGCTTGGCCAGTCCATCACCTTTACCCTCAGCTTCTTCAGCAAGGCAGTGATCATCTTGGAGGTGTGTTTGGGGTCATTATCATGTTGGAATACTGCCCTGTGGCCCAGTCTCAGAAGGGAGGGGATCATGCTCTGCTTCAGTGTGTCACAGTACATGTTGGCATTCATGGTTCCCTCAATGAACTGTAGCTCCCCAGTGCCGCCAGCACTCATGCAGCCCCAGACCATGACACTCCCACCACCATGCTTGACTGTAGGCAAGACACACTTGTCTTTGTGCTACTCACCTGGTTGCCTCCACACACTCTTTCACTTGACATCATCTGAACCAAATAAGTTTATCTTGGTCTCATCAGACCACAGGACATGGTTCCAGTAATCCATGCCCTTAGTCTGCTTGTCTTCAGCAAACTGTTTGCGGGCTTTCTTGTGCATCATCTTTAGAACCTCTGCAGCAAAGCTGGCAGCACTCATACGTCTATTTCCCAAAGACAACATCTGGATATGATGCTGAGCACTTGCACTCAACTTCTTTGGTTGACTATGGCGAGGCCTGTTCTGACTGGAACCTGTTAAACCACTGTATGGTCTTGGCCAGCGTGTTGTAGCTCAGTTTCAGGGTCTTGGCAATTGTCTTAAAGCCTAGGCCATCTTTATGTAGAGCAACAATTCTTTTTTTCAGATCCTCAGAGAGTTCTTTGCCATGAGGGTTTTTGACCCCAGATGTCTCCTCTGCCCTTAAAAGCATCTGATCACACCAAGAGCGGTAAGATCAGATGCTTGCCCAATTTAAAAATTGGCATTGTTTAACCACTTCCCGCCCGCCCTATGGCGGATTGACGTCCGGGAAGTGGTTCTGTTATCCTGACTGGGCGTCATATGACCTCCAGCAGGATAACATGCCGCAGCGCGCCCCCGGGGGCGCGCATCGCGGCGATCGGTGGAGCGGTGTGTCAGTCTGACACACCGCTCCACCGATCTTGGTAAAGAGCCTCCGGCGGAGGCTCTTTACCACGTGATCAGCCGTGTCCAATCACGGCTGTTCACGCTGTCAATAGGAAGAGCCGTTGATCGGCTCATCCTCACTCGCGTCTGACAGACGCGAGTAGAGGAGAGCTGATCGGCGGCTCTCCTGGCAGGGGGGGTCTGCGCTGATTGTTTATCAGCGCAGCCCCCCCTCAGATCACCACACTGGACCACCAGGGATCGCCACTAGGACCACCAGGGAAGGGGCAACATGTGGATGGCCAGGTATGTACCCCATGGCCATCCACATGTGCCCAGTGTGCCAAATCTGTGCCAATCAGTGACCACAAATGGGCACTGATTGGCACCATCATGTTGCAGTGATGCCCAGCAATGCCACCCTTAGGGGCATCACTGCAAACAAGCAGTGCCATCAGTGCCACCCATCAGTGTCCATTCATGCCACCTGTCAGTGCCAATCAGTGCCCATATATCAGTGTCCATCCGTGCCCATCTGTGCCAACTATCAGTGCCACCTACGAGTGCCCATCAATGCCACCTATGAGTGCCCATCAGTTCCGCCTATAAGTGCCCATCCGTGCCACCTATGAGTGCCCATCAGTGCCGCATACCAGTGCCACCTATCAGTGCCACCTATCAGTGCCCATCAGTGCCGCCTATCAGTGCCCATCATCAGTGCCCGTCAGTGCCACCTCATCAGTGCCACCTCGTTGGTGCCACCTGATCGGTGCCCATCAGTGCCGCCGTATCAGTGCCCGTCAGTGCAGCCATATCAGTGCCCGTCATTGAAGAAGAAAACGTACTTATTTACAAAAAGTTTTAACAGAAACCAAGAAAAACTTGTTTTTTTTTCAAAATTTTCGGTCTTTTTTTATTTGTTGCGCAAAAAATAAAAACCGCAGAGGTGATCAAATACCACCAAAAGAAAGCTCTATTTGTGGGAACAAAATGATAAAAATTTAGTTTGGGTACAGTGTAGCATGACCGCGGAATTGTCATTCAAATTGCGACAGCACTGAAAGGTGAAAATTGGGCTGGGCGGGAAGGTGTCTAAGTGCCTGGTATTGAAGTGGTTAAACCAGAAGTGACAAAATACTCATGCTTCTGGTTTCTTATACCATAGAGATGATAGGGGACCTTCCGGTCCTCAATCAGCTCTATGGTAAGCTGACAGAACTTTCAGCTTCATTCTGGGCTCGCTGGTGGGACTGAAGAGCCCAGAGAGGCACCAAGGGGTGGTGGGGGCGACCCCTGCCGCTGCCTGTAAAAGCAATCCAGTGACCAATTAGCCACTAGGATGACTTTTCAAAAAAGCCAATCTCCTGCTGAAAAAAACAGTACCAAGATGATGCCTGTAGCTGAAGGATACCACTTGAAACTGCTGATGCACACGTACATATATGTCTTCCAAAAGAGTGTTTACTACCAATGTAAGATGACACAAGGGAGGCCATTCATTCAGAGGTTTAGCCAAGCTTTAAAGTACAATAGGGCAGTGGCCTCCAAACTGTGGCCCTTTACCAGCCTTTATCTGGCCCTTGAGGCAATATTCCTGCCACTGACACCAACAATGGGGCATAATTCCTTACTCAGAGGGCATACATTTATACTTAGACAAAAAAGTTAATGAGAAAAACAAACCCCCAAAAAAACAAAAAACAACACGTATAAAAAAAAAAAAAAAAAACGGGCAATCTTGATAGACCACTTGGTCCGAAGAACAGTAAACTTGCCCTTTCTTTAAAAAATTTGGAGACCCCTGGTCTAGACAGATGTAAACGGATGCTGTCCATTTATATCTGTTCATGTCCATACCTCCCACCTTTTTGAGATGGGAACAAGGGACACCTATTAGCAAAAATATACAGGTAAAGGACCCGCTGCGACACTCTCTTAAAAGAGAATTATTAAAAAAAAATGATTAGTTAAACCCACAAGTGCTTTTTTAACACTATTATTCCTTTGTACTGGCTTTGAAATTTACAAATGCAGTTTAGAAATTGGATGAAAGGTTTAGAACCAGGAAACACTTTTTGAAATGTAAAAAGTGATTTACTGTAAATAAATCAGACCAAAATGAGGGACAAATGAGGAGGAAAGAGTGACATTGTTCTAAATCAGGACCAGTCCCTCGAAATCAGGGACAGTAGTTGGGAGCTATGCATGTCTGCATTTAGGATCCATTCACACCAGAATGTGGAAATTGCATTTCCATGCTCATTTTCCACACCACACGGGAACACGCTGGCCCTGCTAGACATGCGTGGGTGCTGTTAATTGCACCCAAACACATCTAGCAAACGCGGCATGTTTGCGGCCACCAAACTGCATTGTATGGCAGTGCTATGCGGTTTAGTGTGATGCAATTTGTAAAAGCAGCGCCTCTACTATTTTTTGCACGTTCCTGTGTGTTTGGCAGCCTATTGATTTAAAAACGTGCATGTTTGCAGGTACTTATATAGCACAGACAATTTAGGTAGCGCTTTACATATATATTGTACATTCACATCAATCCCTACCCTCAAGAAGCTTAGAAGCTAAGGTTCCTAATGCCGCGTACACACGGTCGGACTTTTCAGCTACAAAAGTCGGACAGCCTGTCCGACATACTTCCGGCGTACTTTCGGCGGACTTGTGGCAGACTTTCTAACGAACGGACTTGCCTACACACGACCACACAAAAGTTCGACAGCATAGTACGCGGTGACGTACACCAAGTCCGGCGAGACTATAAAACGGAAGTTCAATAGCCCGTACGACACCCTTTGGGCTCCTTCTGCTAATCTCGTGTTTATCTCGTGTTAGTAGAAGTTTGGTGAGAGACGATTCGCGCTTGTGAGACTCGTATTTTTCAGTTCGTTTTAACTGTTGTTCAGTCTGTGCTTGTGAGGTTTGTATCTGCTTTTCAGTGCGTTTGGTCAGTTGGCATTGAGAAATCTTTGTTTTATTGTCCGCTCGTTCCTGATTTTCAGGTCGCTCTTCACAGGCCTTGCTGTTCTTCAGTGCGTTCTGTTTAGTGCGTTCTGACCAGCCGACCGTTTTGTAACCATGTTACCTGTACGTACTCGTCGTCGAGCTCGTGCATTGTATGTGTTTGGTGCTGTAGTTTATTCTTCAGACCAAGACCAGTCCATGAACAGGGCGAGGAGGAGTTCATGGACCAAGAATTGGTTGCTCCAGCGTGACCAGTTCTGTCACATGCCATTGCTCCGTGAGATCCGTGAGAATAATCCTGAGGATTTCAGGAACTTTCTCCGGATGACGGACCCCGTTTTTGACCGTTTGGTGGCTTTGCTGACCCCCTATATCAGCAGGCAGGATACCTGCATGAGGCAAGCCATCACTCCGGAGCAGAGGCTAGTTGCCACGTTGCGGTACTTGGCGACAGGGAGAAGCCTGCAGGACCTCAAGTTCTCGACAGGCATCTCCCCCCAGGCTCTGGGGATCATTATCCCACAGACCTGTTCTGCCATCATCCAGGTCCTGCAGAAGGACTATATTAAGGTAAGATATTTTTCTTTGATTAGCATCACATGTTCTTTTATGTAATCTTTGATAATGTAATGTATTTCTTGCTTCAAACACTACTTACCATCATTGCAATATAGTGTGAATGTCCCCTTTTTATCCTCACACATGCTGCATTTTTTTCCTGTTCTTTTTTGTCATGCATGTATATTTTCCTTCAATAACCTCCCCAACATGCAATGATGGGAACATATCCACCTAGTCTACTCATTTTGAATGTATTTTGTTTGAGTGTATTTAGTGTGCTGCTAATTAGCAATTAGCTTGATTTCCCAACCCCCCACCCCCCACCTAAACTCACTCCAAATAGTGTGCTGCTAATTAGCAATTAGCTTGATTTCCCAACCCCCCACCCCCCACCTAAACTCACTCCAAATAGTGTGCTGCTAATTAGCAATTAGCTTGATTTCCCAACCCCCCACCCCCCACCTAAACTCACTCCAAATAGTGTGCTGCTAATTAGCAATTAGCTTGATTTCCCAACCCCCCACCCCCCACCTAAACTCACTCCAAATAGTGTGCTGCTAATTAGCAATTAGCTTGATTTCCCAACCCCCCACCCCCACCTAAACTCACTCCAAATAGTGTGCTGCTAATTAGCAATTAGCTTGATTCCCCCCCCCCCCCACCCTCGTAAAAATTGGCTTGAATGTTCTGTGTTGTTGATTTGTATAAAGCAAATATATGTTGCACTTTGCAAAATGCATGTGCACTCTACAAGTGCATTTGTTCCAGTGCTTTAGTAAATGAACAGAAGCTCTGCTGATTTCCATCATCAAATCATATGCAAGCCACAAAGTGTTTTCATTAATTGCCCTTGCATGTGATTGTGTACTCCTTGCAACATGACTGCCTTTTTACCTTCCCTCATTTACTGTAAGCTGGTTAGCAACTGCACTTGCAGAGTGCGACAACTGCAGTCTTGTAGCCTTTTTAGTCCCTAAATTCCTGCGTGTCCTAAAAGTAATCTTTTTTATGGATTTCACAACCCCCTAAAATGTAATCAATGTTCCATCAGAGGGGGTGAGCAATCTGATAAGTGTGCCTTTCCATATTAGATATTACAGAAGATTTAAATTATTTAATGTTATACTGATGCTGGGGAATAATGTTTTTAATTGTATAATTTTCTTGCAATGTTACCTTCCAAATTAATGATTTTGGTTTTCTTGTTTGATTCCCCAGTTTCCTTCAACGCCACAGGAATGGCAGACTGTGGCATCCCATTTTGCCAGCCGTTGGGACTTTCCCAATTGTGGAGGGGCTATAGATGGGAAACATGTCCACATCGTGCCACCACCCCATTCGGGGTCATATTATTTTAATTATAAGGGGTTCCACAGTATTGTTTTAATGGCGGTGGTGTCGGCACACTATGAATTTTTATATGTGGACGTGGGGAAGAATGGCCGGATGTCGGATGGAGGAGTATTTGCCCAGACGGAGTTCTGCCAGCGTCTCCAGAGTGGTGGCCTGGGATTGCCACCTGATGCGGATAACGTGGAAGGACTCCCCTTTGTCTTCATTGCCGATGAAGCCTTCGCTCTGAGCAAGCACCTCATGAGGCCATTCCCCCAAAGAACCCTCACCCCGGAGAGGAGGGTTTTTAATTACCGGCTGGCCAGAGCTAGAAGAGTGGTTGAGAATGCGTTTGGGATTCTGGCCAGCCGGTTCCGCCTGTTTCAAACATCGATTAATTTGGCGGAATACAAACTTAATTTTATCATTTTATCCTGCTGCATTCTGCACAACTTTTTACAAAAACATTCGCAAAATTATATCGGAACAGTTGGGCCTGAGGCCGTACTTCTAGATGACCACCTTACGGGCCTGGATACTGTCCGTACTGGCTTGGCCCCCCAAAGTGCCCGTCAAGTTAGACAGCAATATGTGAATTATTTTATGGGTAGGTGGGCCATTGCAATGGGCCAGGATATTTAATTTTTTTAAATAAAAAAAATTTTGATGAAATCTGGAATTATATTTATTGCTTGCCTTTCTTTTGGGCTTTCTCCTAAGGTTATGGTCGATCAGTTGTAGTGCCAACTGTATTTTCCTTTTAAATGTCTAAATAAGCTCCATTGCCACTGTAAACAACTTGTTGACAATTATAACCAAACTGATACTGAGCATAGAAATAACAAACCACACATTTCTTGAATTCCTATAAGGAGATTTTTTTATTAATCGTTGTTATGCATTCAGTTATGCATTTATTATAAAATGTTCCTAGCCAAAAATATAATGATATCTTAATAATTATGAAAAATATAATTATATATGAAGATTTGTACATAATCCCTAAAAAATTTTTTTGGGCTTTTTTAAAATCCTTTTTTTTTTTTTTTTTTTTGATATTTTTTAAAAATCTTTTTATTTATTTTTTTTTTTTAAATATTTTTTTTTATTTTTATTTGTGTTTTTATTAAAATCAATTTTTTTAATTTTTTATTTTTTTTTTAAATCAATTTTTTTAATTTTTTTTTGTTTTTTTTTAAAATCAATTTTTTTTTTTTTTTTTGTTAAAATCAAGTTTTTTATTTTTTTATTTTTAAGGTAGTTTCTATAAACAGCCCTCCTTTTTTAAATTTTGTTAAACAGCCATATAAGTAATGCAAAAATAATAAAGAGAAGGCCCAGAATGGGGTCAGCAAAACAGGAAATGAAGGACATGATCGATGTTTTGGGGTTTCAAAAAGGGAATTTAGATTCGACCCAAAACATCAATCATGTCCTTCATTTCCTGCTGCATACGATCCAGCCGATTCCGCATTTGATCGATCTCCCCATTCCAGGCCATTATTTGACCAATTAGCCGTTGGGCACTGTCTGAGGTGAAATATTCAGTTCTTGTACCTAAAGTGGAATGAAAACAAATAATGTGTTTAGAAATATGCACACATACATAGTTTACCTTACCATAATAAAGCTGTTGTCTCAGACACTGACCTGCTGGGGTGCCCATGTCGCATAATTCCTCCACATCCTCGGGGGTGGGGCTGTTGCTTGACTCAAGCACAACCAGATCACCTAAAATAGAGTAGAATAATTACATAAAAGAAAAGGCAGCCATGCATAGATTTCCGTAAGCTGGTGTGTCAGACACTCACCTGGTGGGGTGCCCATGTCGCCCACCTCTCCTTCATCCACATCCTCAGTGGGGCTTGGGCTGATTTCCCAAGTATGTTGTTTGGCTTGGGGTGGACTGTGTTCTTGTTGGCTGAGTGATTTTTCCCCTATGTGAACCAAAAAATGAATCTACTTAGCACACAGATATTTTAGTACATAGTAATTTTCCTACCTTTGTAGTGAAGTGGTGTACAAATGTTCTGTTTGTGTAGAGTTCCTATTTTACCTCAATATTAAAAATGAAAAATACATATCGGATAGATAGATATCAATATCTCGAAATATAGTTAATAATCTTTTAATCTCTCTCTCTCTCTCTATATCTGTAGCAAAATATAAATATCTAAATAAATGTAAAAAAAAAAAAAAAACATAACTTAAATTATTCCAAAAGAATGTTTTACATTTCTATATCTATCTATATCTATCTATATCGATCTATCTATCTACCTATCTCTCTCTCTCTCTCTCTCTCTCTCTCTCTCTCTCTATATATATATATATATATATATATATATATATATACATATATATATATACATATATATATATATATATATATACATATATATATATATATATATATATATACATATATATATATATATATATATATATATATATATATATATATATACACATATATACATATATAGATATGTAACAATGTTTATTAAAAAGATCGTTTGAAACGACGAGAAAACAAAAATCGTATAGGAATGAAAAGCACATGGAGCAGTATACAAGGTAATAAACACAAGAGAAAAACACGACAAGTACTTACTTTTTTTAAGCACTTTACGGATCCGTCTGTACTGATCCGGCTCCCTGAGCTTGAGGTCAGACCATCTTTTTCGAATTTGATCCTTGGAGCGCTGGACCCCAAAAGAAGCCTGTAAAGTGTCCACCACCTTCGCCATTATTTTGGCCTTGCGCAAATTTGGCCGGGCGTACGGCCCATACTTCCCATCATAGTCCTTTTTTCGAAGAATGGCCACCATCTCCACCATCTCTTCAAAACTCATATTGGAGGCCTTAAATCTAGGCTTCACAGATCTTGTTGACGTTCCAGCCTCCGGGCTTTTTTCGCTACCTGAGGTAGTTAACATGTCATGTGTCTCCGCCATTATTCACCCCACTACGCGCCGTAATTAAAAATGGGCGGAGAACATGAGTTAAAATCGAACGTCAGGGGCGGGCGACGCAGGCGGAGTTTCACACATGCGTAGTGTATAAAGTGGGGCCTTGTGCACGTGTCGTACGTACGTTCTGTGCGTCGAATTAGGGCGCAGAGAACATGAGTTAAAATCGAACGTCAGGGGCGGGCGACGTAGGCGGAGTTTCACACATGCGTAGTGTATAAAGAGGGGCCTTGTGCACGTGTCGTACGTACGTTCTGTGCGTCGAATTAGGGCGCGGAGAACATGAGTTAAAATCGAACGTCAGGGGCGGGCGACGCAGGCGGAGTTTCACACATGCGTAGTGTATAAAGAGGGGCCTTGTGCACGTGTCGTACGTACGTTCTGTGCGTAGGTGATAGTGGACCGGGACGTTACTAAACGAAGGTAATTTAAAATTTTAATTTTTTTTGGTTTTTTTATGGTCATGACTTTGTAGCAAGCGGCCTATATGGCTTGATAGATTGATGAGGCCTACATAGGGAGAAGATGATGAGGGGTTAGCAGAAACCTAATAAGTGTTTTTTGTCTTGTGACTTTATCTTTTCCAGATATAATGAATCCCCTATTTAAGGATCCAGAGTTCCTTACAGCTTTCATTACGAAATATCGAGAGATGAGGAATTTGTGGGAGGTAAAACACCCTCAGTATTATGCTAAGCATGTGAGGAAGTCAACGCTGGAGAGACTTCTGTCCTTTGTCCAGGCGACCATCCCGGACGCAACAATGGAGACATTGCTCAAGAAAATTGGGGTCTTGAGGAATATGTATAAGAGGGAGCATAGGAAGATCCAGGAATCAATGAGATCAGGAGCATCAGCAGATGATGTTTATGTACCCAGGCTGTGGTACTACAATCAACTCCGTTTTCTTGATGACCAGACTGAAGCCAGGGCATCACTTTCAACCCTTCCCCCCACCCTTCCCTCCACCCTTCCCTCCACCCCAGCAGAGGCTGATGAGGAGCAAGCTGGGTCTTCCATCCTGGATGAACCGGATATGACCATCTGGAGTCAGGTAAATTAGTTTAAACAATATTTACTGTACTAATATTAATGAGGTTAACTGGATGTTAGAATTTTCTCCCAGATTTTTGCACTCAAAATTGTGTAGACATATCAATTGACAGGAGTAGCTAAATATGTTTGGCACCTGCTAGAAAAAATTAGGGTGTCTGATTAGACTCTTTTATTAAAGAGATGTATTCACATTGAATTTGCTAGTCATGAGAAGCAAATTGTGTGTCATTGATGAACCCCAAAAAATATACTAAAACTATGTCCTTTTTTTATACACAGGATGAGTCCATCCAGGAGGAATGTGTGGAAAGTGGCAGGCAGGAGGAGACCGGGCCCATGGACAGCCTGGAGGAGGCCGGATTCCCCATCATCCTGGAGGAGGCTGGGCCCAGTGTCAGGCAGGAGGTGGCTGGTCCCAGTGAGGTGGCTGGGCCAAGTGAGGTGGCTGGTCCCAGTGAGGTGGCTGGGCCCAGTAGGAGCATGACCCAATCACAAGTGCCTCCCCTCCACCTTCCCAAAAAAAGGGCCAGGAAGGGGGCCGTCACACAGGAGGCATCCCTGCACCTCATGCAAGAGGCCACACGTTTTTTGAGGAGCCCCCCCGAAGCAGAAGAGGCCTATGGCTGCTACTTAGCCAGCAGGCTTCTTCAAATGGACTGGGAGCAGCGTCTCATTTGCGAGCGCCTATTTGGGGAAACTATCCAGAAGGGGCTGCAGGGCACGCTAACCCGAAACACACAACTACATGAGGCAGCCCCCCCTCCTCCTCCTCCTCCTCCTCCTGCCACAACTGAAACACCACAGCCACAGCCTCCAAAGAAGGCTACAGGGAAGGCTGCAGGGAAGGGTGCAGGGCAGCGTGGAGGGAAGGCTGCAGGGAAGAGAAGAAAGTGATGACCTGGGTTCAGTCTGGTCTGACAGAAGACGCAGGCTGTTGTAGTACCACAGTCTGGGGACATCTATATCATCTGCTGGTGCTGTTGATCTCTGGGATTCTTGGACCAGATTGTGCTCCCTCTTATATGGACTCCTCAAGATCCCAATTTTCTGGTACACAGACTTTTTCCAGCGTTGACTTCCTCTTTATTTTATTTTGACCATGAATAAATGGATCTTTTTTTGAGTTTAGCAAAAGACTTTATGTGTTTTCTTTTAAATCATTGATTTTACACACAATGTTAAATTATCAAGGGACAACAATCTCATTGAGTTTGCAAAAACACACCAAAAATACATTACTAATGTTAATAATGTTCGAGTGGTAAGTCTGGGAAAGAACAAAAATATACATAACCAAAAACGGTGCTTTGGGTTAACTTTATCTTAAAAATAAAAAATAATCACTAGAAAAAAAAAAATATAATAATGGGTTCTTTGTGGTAACTTTACAAACCTAAAAAATCTAAAAAAAAAAAAAAAAAAAAATACAAATGGGTTATTTGTGGTAACTTTACAAACACCAAAAAATGAAAAATAAAAATCTAGAGATAAACATATAAAAAAGTTCAACACCAATCATAAAATAAATATATGGATAAAAATTACAAGAAAATATGACTCCACACAAAAAAAAAAAAAGGTAAAAAGTATTATATTAGTATGGAAACATTGTTTTTAAAAAGCATACTATATCATTCATGAGATCAAAGAGAAAAAGAATCCAGAAATCAGTTTGGGAGAACTCTGAATATGAACAGCAAAACACCTTCGTTCTTTATAGCATTCGTAATGAAGAAATAAAATGCGCTGCATTCAACGATCACAGATTTTGCAGCGTGATGAATGTGCTACCTACAATACGAACACTAGTTTTACTAGACCGAGTGCTTCCGTTTAGTTTTTGCTTATGAGCATGCGTCGTTTTTTTGTCCGTCGGACTAGCATACAGACGAGCGGACTTCGGGGTCCGTCGTAGTTACGAAGTAAAGATTTGAAGCATGTTTCAAATCTAAAGTACGTCGGATTTGAGGCTAAAAAAGTACGTTGAAAGTCCGGAGAAGCCCACACACGATCGGATTACCAGCCAGCTTTAGTCCGTCAGCGTCCGTTGGACTTTTGTAGACGAAAAGTCCGACCGTGTGTACGCGGCATAACTCATATTCATTCATACATACTAGGGCCAATTTAAACAGGATCCAATTAACCTCCCAGCATGTCTTTAGAGTGTGGGAGGAAATCGGAGTACCCAGAGGAAACCCACACAGACACAGGGAGAACATGCAAACTCCAGGTAGGTAGTGCTGTTTTTGGCATTTGAACTAACAACCCTAGTGCTGCCAGATGGAAATGCCAGTGTGAACCGCCCCTTAGCCCAGGCTCACACTGATGCTAGTTTGAAATTGTGTGAATTCAGCTGAAATTTCAAACTGGCAATGCAGTCCGACTTTAGGGGTGATTTCAGTGACATCTGTGCGGGTTCATGCACAGACGTCTATACAAATCTGAAGTCGCCAAAAGTAGTACAGGAACTACTTTTGGGAAACTATGCGGCGGCGCAAAGTCGCAATAGCCGCCAATTAGGAATGCGATTTTTACATGTCAAATCGCATGCCAAATCAGCCCAATGTGAACATGGGCTTAGGTAAGGGCGGCCATAGATGGTTTTCGAATCTCAGTCGCTTGAGCAGGTACCGGCTGAGATTTAAACAATTAATGGGAAGGCTGAATATACCAAGTTGATTGAGCGATCAACTTGGGTACAACCAACCTGCCAGATTCTCTGGCAATTATCAGTAGCGGCTGTTATAGCCGCTAGCAGTAATCACTGTATTCTCCCAGTGGGGACGGCTTCCCCCACTTGCTGAGAGAAGACAATGGCCTGGCAGGAGGGATTCCCGCATCAAAGATGTCTGTGTTGATGGGGGGATTGATCAAATTTCTTTCCGGCAACCCGTGGTTGCTGGAAAGAAATTTGCTCCGTGTATGGCCAGCCTTAGGCTCCATTCACACCAGAGCATAGCACAGAGACAGCTGCTGCAGCACGTTTCTTTTTTAGCTTTTGTTTTTTAGTGGAACGTTTTTGTAGTAATTTGAATGGGCCTCCCTCCGCTCCAAAGAAGCTCATGTACCAAATCTTGGCACAGAGCCAGGAAGTTGCCGTTGCGGTTTTTGCTGCGATTGTAGTGCATTTTGTGGCTCTGCCGCAAACTCGCACAGCACCATTAACAAATAATGGCATCGCAAACGTCCTCCGTCTGCGATCCCAATCACTCAGGTGTGAACAAAGCCGAAGAAACACTTTTTATTTATATTTTTTGTGCCTGTGTTTCTACAACAACAGATGTAACTGATGTAAACTGGCGTGAACTGGAGACTGACAGAAAACACGATGTCAACTGAATCTGCTTTTTTTTCCCAGCAAATACGTGACTGAGCGGATGACGCCTGTGTGAAAGGACATAAATTCTCATTAACGAAAAAAAAAATAGATTTCCTATATATAAAAAATAAAAAACAACGATAAGACAAGGCCTTCAATATTAACCCCTTGCCGACCACTGCACGCCGATATACGTTGGCACAATGGCAGCGGTGGGCAAATGGGCGTACCTGTACGTTCCCTTTAATTGGCGGGGCTAGTGGGTGCGTGCGGCCGCCGCATACAGCGTGACCGTGCCCGCGGACTCAATGTGTGCGGGTGTCCCGCGATCGTGTCATGGAGCCGCAGAACGGGGAGATGTAAACAAGGCATTTCCCCGTTCTGCCTAGTGACATGACAGGGATCTACTGCCCCCTGTCATCGGGAGCAGTGATCGCTGTCATGTCAGTGGCAGCCCATCCCCCCCACAGTTAGAATCACTCCCTAGGACACACTTAACCCCTTCATCGGCCCCTAGTGTTTAACCCCCTTCCCTGCCAGTGTCATTTACACAGTAATCAGTGCATTTTTATAGCACTGATCACTGTATAAATGACAATGGTCCCAAAATAGTGTCAAAAGTGTCCGATGTGTCCGCCATAATGTCGCAGTCATGATAAAAATCGCAGATCGCCGCCATTACTAATAAAAAAACTAATAATAAGAATGCCATAAATCTATCCCCTATTTTGTAGACGCTATAACTTGTGCGCAAACCAATCAATATACGCTTATTGCAATTTTTTTACCAAAACTACGTAGAAGAATACATATCGGCCTAAACTGAGAAAGACATTTTTTTATATATATTATTGGGGGATATTTATTATAGCAAAAAGTAAAAAATATTGCTTTTTTTTCAAAATTGACCCTCTTTTTTTGTTTATAGCGCAAAAAATAAAAACCGCAGAGGTGATCAAATACTACCAAAAGAAAGAAAAAAAGGACATCAATTTTGTTTTGGTGTGACATCGCACGGCCACACATTTGTCAGTTAAAGCGACGCAGTGCCGAATCGCAAAAAGTGCTCTGGTCAGGAAGGGGGTAAAGTCTTCTGGGGCTGAAGCGGTTAAAGACAGAAATGATCCTCAACAAGCTGTGCGTTCATTCTTTTAGACCTGATCAGGTGACAGGGTAGTATTGTGGGCCTGATTCCAGAATCAAAGATGGCCGCTTCATGTAGCACGCACAGGCAGCGTCTGTTCCAGGCCCTGCCCACTCACTCTATTGGCAGCATGGCGCACGGCCGGTGACGTTGGGAGAATTTGCCGCCGTCAGGTCTGATGTTAGAAACGGAGGTGAGTGTTACCGGCAAGGCGGGGAGTTGGCAGGATTCTGGTAGGCAGTGACGGGTGCTGAGGGGGTGGAGTGCGGGGAAGAGTTGTGCTGACTGGTCACAGCTGTCGGTGAGGAGAGCGGCATTGAAGGTCAGGTATGGAGAGAAGAGGTAAGAGTGTGTCTATGAACTCTATGTGTTCTGTGCGGAGCTCCCAGTCAGCGGCCTTCTATAGAGGGAACTCCGCTACTGCAATACACAGGCGGACATTCCTGTGTGATCCATTGGGAATGTTGGCTGATTCACTTTAAAGAGAACCTGTCACACATGGACACCATTCTATTCTGGCTTAGAGTGCAACCATGAAATAAAGGAGGGTTCTAACCTTGTCAGGTTCACTTTTGCCCCCTGTGTCCTACTTCACTTCCTGTCTCCTAGCCAAAACAGGAAGTGAGAGGAAATCCCTGTTTTTTTTTTTGTCTCCAGGGTTACCAGAACTGGTGTTCCCATTGGAGGATTCTCCTCTATTCCTGTTCTGGTGACAGCCCAAAGTTTAGGATTTTCTTTCATTTACGGTGACAATGGTCACCAGGACAAATAAGGTGAATCTCCCTATTGGGAGAACAGACCGCAATACAATTAAAATTTCCAAATTGTAGACGATATAACCTGCGTGCAAACCAATTAATATACGCTGATTGTGATTTTTTTTTTTTGTTACCAAAAACATGTAGCAGAATACATATTGGCCTACATTTTTTATTCAGGTATTTAGATTATTATTTATTTTTATTTTTTTATATATGTTTTATAGCAGAAAGTAAAACTTTGTTTTCAAAATTGTCGTTTTTAGTGCAAAAAATAAAAAACACAGAGGTGATCAAATACCACCAAAAGAAAGCTCTATTTGTGGGGAAAAAAAAAGACATGAATTTTTATTTGGGTATATTGTTTCATGGCTGCATACATCTTGTGTTGAATATACAGAAGCCATTGGGTACAGCTAAATACCAATGAAGGCCTATGGTCCCATGACATCCCATGACATACAGACAGGAGGTTATACATTCCACAAAATAATACAAGATAAAATGCGCTAAAATAATATAGCTCTCTAGTGCCATGGATCTCAAACACATAGGTACACCATACCAAGACTTCAAAGCCTTGTTATATACAGGGTTAGTACCCCAAAACAGCCTAAAACGCACACGAAAAAGAAAATAAAAAATCCTCGGGAGCAATCAGTATCATCATAAATCATATAAGTAAATTATAAACCAGAAAAGGAGAGAGGAAAGAAGGCGGAAGGAAAAGAAGCCCTAGGCCCTCAATTGTGAGTTGAAATCGTTGGCTGGGAAGATGTAATGGACACATTCATAGGAACAGCCCACAGCTCCCAGATTTGCACAAATTGATGCTGTTTATCATTGATAATGCTTGCACTTTTCTCATGAAGCATAATCCAATATGTTTCACCCTTTGCAATAAGAGTGTGGGTCGTTTCCATACTCCCGCTATCATGATGTTGGCAGCTAAAAGGATAAAGAACACTGGCCTCGGAGAAGAGCAGGGTGTTCCTGGTGGTAATTCCCTTAGCAATGCTATTTGAGGCAGTTGCAATAAGAGCCCTTTCACGCGGGGGCGGTGTCGGCGGTAAAACGCCGCTATTATTAGCGGCGTTTTACCGTCAGTATGCGGCCGCTAGCGGGGCGGTTTTACCCCCTGCTAGCGGCCGAGAAAGGGTTAAATACCACCGCAAAGCTTCTCTGCAGAGGCACTTTGCCGGCGGTATAGCCGCACCGTCCCATTGATTTCAATGGGCAGGAGCGGTATACACTCCGTTCCTTCACCGCTCCGAAGATGCTGCTGGCAGGACTTTTTTTACCGTCCTGCCAGCGCATCGCTCCAGTGTGAAAGCCCTCGGGGCTTTCACACTGGAATGAAAGCAGCGGCACTTTCGGGTCGGTTTGCAGGCGCTATTATTAGCGCAATAGCGCCTGCAAACCGCCCCAGTGTGAAAGAGCTCTTAGGGTAGGGCAGTCACACGACAAAGCATGGAAAAGACCTTGTTCCAAAATTCCCTAATCCTTGGGCACTGCCACCATATGTGAAGCATATAGCCCTGTAAAGGGCGTTCTCAGAAGCAGGCTGAAAAGGCATTTGGGTACATTTTAGCAAGGCAAGATGGGTCCAAATACCATCTTGTCAGGGCTGGCTGAGGATGGCTTCTTCTAAGGAGACGTCTAAAATCTCCCTGAAGGAGGCTTAAAATCGAAAATACCAAAGAGTCCAGCTCAAGATCCAGACTGATGCCGCGTATACACGGTCAGACTTTTCGGCTACAAAAGTCTGACAGTGCAGTGTGCACAAAATAAAATATTTTTCAAATCTTAAGCAACAAGTAAATGGAAACAATCAATGTGAACAATGTCACATGATATAATGAGTGTCCAATCGATTGTGAACATCTACCATAAAGAAACATCAAATAAAATAATGATACATGTGAAAGTAATACAGTGCAATTCACAAACATGCAATGCGATTTTCAATGCGACTCTCATAGAAGAAATTCTTCCAAAGCGCAGTGTGCATACAATGAAAATAAAAATATATAGGCAAATAAATAATGTCAGTATTGCCATGTGATATAATTTGTGTCCAATCAAATGTGAACCAATAGCAAAAAATAGCATCAAACGAAATAAAGGTGACAATATAATGTGCACTCCAAAACCATGCAATGCGACTTCCAATGCGACTCTCAATGTGAACAGGAGGAAATCTTCTAAAAGTGAAAAAAGTGCTAGTGCAGTGGTAGGAGAATGTCTAAACAATTCATCCAATCTTGTTCCGATGTGCGGTGACCATTTCCCCCAGCCTCTCACCTGTAGTAGCGGCCCCCAGTGGGCCGAATCAAGCATAAACCCACAGGTGGGCACGAATGTGAACACCGGAACAGCTCCCAGAATCGACTTTCAATCGTGGTCCCAGCTCCCAGGGGAGTAAGATTGGTAAAAGATGGAATGGTACTCTCCCTCACTCAGTTGGTGTTCTCAGATAATGAAAGAAAAAAATGGGCTCCATAGTGTAGTAAGTTAAGAATAATTTTAATAAAAATGCTGTACTCACTTACATGTGAGGGGTAGTACCATTCCATCTTTTACCTATCTTACTCCCCTGGG
The DNA here is from genome assembly GCA_037952835.1 of Lithobates septentrionalis. NCBI lineage: Eukaryota > Metazoa > Chordata > Amphibia > Anura > Ranidae > Lithobates > Lithobates septentrionalis. The sequence continues at coordinate 390,904 of JBBDGP010001239.1, read as the reverse complement.
AGCTGGGACCACGATTGAAAGTCGATTCTGGGAGCTGTTCCGGTGTTCACATTCCTGCCCACCTGTGGGTTTATGCTTGATTCGGCCCACTGGGGGTCGCTACTACAGGTGAGAGGCTGGGGGAAATGGTCACCGCACATCGGAACAAGATTGGATGAATTGTTTATAGACATTCTCCTACCACTGCACTAGCACTTTTTTCACTTTTAGAAGATTTCCTCCTGTTCACATTGGGAGTCGCATTGGAAGTCGCATTGCATGGTTTTGGACTGCACTTTATATTGTCACCTTTATTTCGTTTGATGCTATTTTTTGCTATTGGTTCACATTTGATTGGACACAAATTATATCACATGGCAATACTGACATTATTTGCCTGTATAATATATTTTTTTTTCATTGTATGCACACTGCACTTTGGAAGAATTTTCTTCTGAGAGTCGCATTGAAAACTGCATTGCACTGTATTACTTTCACATGTATCATTTTATTTGATGTTTCTTTATGGTAGATGTTCACAATCGATTGGACACTCATTATATCATGTGACATTGTTCACATTGTTTCCATTTACTTGTTGCTTAAGATTGGAAAAATATTGTTTGCACACTGCACTTTATTGGTATATTTACTTTTATTTTTTTGCACCTATGTTTGTTGTTCATATTTCAGAATATTTTGGCATTTTATTTAGGTTTTAGACCTTCCCCTTTATTTCATTTTCTCACATTAAGACTGATGTAGCGCCACATATCTTATTACACTTGTTTACTAGGGTTATGTGAGTACACTCTCTTATGTTGGAGGCTCCTTGTTTATTTTATCCATCAGTGTGGTTTTTGCACATTAGTTATTACCTTTTACTTAAAAGTCCGACAGACTTTCGACGGACTTGTGGCGGACTTTCTAACGAACGGACTTAACTACATACGATCACACAAAAGTCCGACGGATTCATACGTGATGACGTACGACCGGACTAAAATAAGGAAGTTGATAGCCAGTAGCCAATAGCTGCCCTAGCGTCGGTTTTTGTCCGTCGGACTAGCATACAGACGAGCAGATTCCTGGGTCCGGCGGAGTTACGACGTTAAGATTTGAAGCATGTTCCAAATCTAAAGTCCGTCAGATTTGCGACTGGAAAAGTCCGGTGAAGCCCACACACGATTGGATTGTCCGCCGGCTTTGGTCCGTCGGCGTCCGTCGGACCAGTCCGGTCAAAGTCCGGCCATGTGTACGCGGCATAAGATCCCTCTCCCATGCCAACATGTATGATACGCTTTTGGGAGAGGCAGGCAACAGCCTATATATTGCAGATATACCTCCCAGCGAACCCTGGTCCTGAGTACACCACTGTATGCCGTCAAGGAGGGAGAATCAGGTGTTCAGGGCCAAAAAGAATGCAAAAAGTGGAAGATTTGATAAAAAAAGAACTGTTTGGTCTGAAGCGTCTCTAGAGCAGTTATGTAATGTTGAACAATGAACAACAGAATATTTAAAAAAAAATAAAGTAAGTAAAAATGGCATAGACAAAAATGATTTGGCAAACAAATGCTCTGATGTGTAGTGATTAAATAGACTCCGCACCAAAAAAATATAGTAGAGGGAAAATAAACTAAATGGTAAAATTTAAGTTGCTCCCCTGATTTGGACAAAGTGGTCAAATGCAAGTGATATTAGATACAGTAGAGGGCGCTAGTAAATTAGCTGGTGGTGATAACAATATTGTGATAGACTAATTATACAATTGCCATAAAAAGCTATAAGTGTAAATCACCAAAAGTGGTTGACATGTAATAGACTATATATATATATATATATATATATATATATATATATATATATATATATATATATATATATATTAAAGTCCCAATTGAGAAAAAAAAAACAATTCTATTGTAGACAGAGTGATCTATGTAGATAGTGGGAATTCCTTCACCAAAATAAAAACTGACACCCACAGTGCTGAGTATAAAATCTGCTTACCAGATGCAATTGACTTCTTTAATTAAAAAGGAAGTCATAGAACGCTTGTGCAGCATTGTGCCTGCTCACATATGGAGACTGGAGATCAATTGGAAAGCTTCCTCCCTGGATTGTTAGACATGGGATATATAAAAGACAATAGAATTGACCATAGCGTAATACAGTTTAATAAAAGATTAAAAGCATGAAACATAGCCAAATGGCCGCTTACATTTGCTGGTGCCTACCCGGCACTGGGGCTGCTAGCTCGTCGGTGTTAAGGCTGTGCATGAATCCACCTCCGTGGTCAGCGTGCGTTCCACCCTACGATAACAACAACCAGGAAAACCGGATATGGCGTAGGGTAGCGTGACCAGGTACTGCTCCGACATACATTTCGTAATAACGTCTTCAGGAAGCGTACCTTGGTCTCTGGTAGACATGTCCTTTTATAGTGAAAAGGGGCGGGCTAGTGGGCATGATGATTACACATAAGGGAAGATGGTATTGTATAGTTGTAATGCAAATGAATTGCTTACGGCTAGGAAAACATTTATGTGCACTACATTTGCTCTGGTCATGAAGGGGACAAAACCTTCCAGAGCTCAAGCGGTTAACCTATTTTGTTGCACAACCTTTAGGCCTCATGTACACTGCTGCTGGTAAACGTACGTTTAGGAGCAGATGGACATTTTTTTTTTCAACTGCTCCTGAACTCATTCAATGTTATCTTGACATGTACACAAGTTTGTTTATAGTCGTTTCTAGGCAGTTGTGTTTAGAGGCTTTTTTTGGAAAAAAAAATGCGCTCAGAAGCTGTGTTTAGAGGCATTCCAAACACGGCTAAATGCGGTAACTCGTGTTTAGCCGCGTTTCGTTTAAAGGCATTTTTCATTTTCGGCTATTTTGAAGGGAAAAAAACGCTTTTAGACGCAAACGCAGCTAAGCACGACTAAACGCGGCTAAACGGCCGTTTTTAGATGCTGGTTTCTAGCTGTCAAGTTAAATCGTTCAGGAGAGGTTGAACAACATCCCGTGTACATGAAGCCTTAGAGGCAATTATTGTAAACAAGCAATTTTTTTATTTTTTTTTGTAGCTCTGATAATAATAATTCTGTACCTATCAAGTTGTTTTGGCCACTCTTCTCAAGCAAACTACTAGATGTCTTAGTTTTAAAGTGATATTAAAGCTTTGTTTTAAAAAAAACAAACATGTTATACAGTGGTTTTGCACAGAGCAGCTCCTATCCTCTTCTCAGGTCCCCCACTGGCGCTCCTGACTCCGCCCCCAGAGAAAGCTGCTTGCCCTGGGGGCACTGCTGCGTGCTCACTCCCGAGCTGCTGCTCTATGCGTCCATAAGAGACAAAGTCGATGCTCGGCCCTGCCCCCCTGCTCTCTCCTCATTGGCTCACTGCTGTGATTGATCTCAGTCAATAAGGAGTGAGAGTGCCCATACAGCCGAGCCTATCGTGAACATCACTGGTTTGGAGGGGGTTCTGGCGATGATTTGGGGGGCTGGGGGGAGCCGCTGCACACAAGGTTTTTTTACTGTCACGCATAGAATGCATGATGGTAAAAAAACATCAGCCTTTAGAACCACTTTAACAATAACATGGCTTAAAGAATATGTAAACCCAACATTTCATATTCCTGTTATATGCCTGCTTTACCGTGTACTTGTATAAAAATGTATCCTGCCAACCCTAATGACATAACAGTGCCACATCCTAAAATATTCTATATGTATTGTCGCTAGTGGGAGGGGTAAGCTGACAGCGTCACGCTCTCAGACTCGGACAATCAGAGCAATTTGTATTCGTTGACAGAATACACAACTGCCTATGAATGGCTGAGCACCGCTCAGCCAGACTCTGTTATGTTCTGTGTGTAAAACGGGAAGTCTGTCTTACAGCGAGAACCAAGCACTGTGTACTGTATGTAGGTGAAGCTACATGCAGTACATGCAGTGCTTAGAGACAATGCTACACTTAGTGAAGCAAATAGTTCACTTGGACCAGCTTGGTCCAAATAAACTATTTAATGTGACATAAAACATGGACATCAGCTATAAGATAAAAATCCTTAGTGATTGTAAGGGTTTTTTTGTTTTTTTTTTAATAACAAACATATCATACTTGCCTCCACTGTGCAGCTTGTTTTGCACAGAGTGGCCTGAGGCTCCTCTTCTGGGGTCCCCCGGTGCCTCCTCCCCACATCAGATAACCCCCTAGGATAAGCGCTCTCCCGAGGGGGTTACCTTGCGGGTGCGCTCCCGAGTCAAGCATTTGGCATCCATAGCCGCCGGATGTATGAGTCGGCCCCGGCAACCGGGTCATTGGATTTGATTGACAGCAGCGGGAGCCAATGGCTGCGCTGCTATCAATCTATCCAATCGAGCTGAGAACCCCGGGCAGAGAGACAGCGCGTCCCCGTCAAGTTCCAGGGCTCAAGTAAGTAAAACCTGGGGCTGTCACTGCCAGGAGTTTTTCATCCTATGCATTAAGGGGAAAAAACACAAAGGTTTACAACCCTTTTTAAGCCTTTAGAACCACTTTTAAAGTTTTAAGTGTAGCTAAAAAACAAAAAAATAAAACAAAACTGAGATATCAGCACAGGAGACATACTTTACAAACCGTACAATGTGTCCCTTGTGTTAATTCATCATCTTTCAGTAGAAATCCAGCTCAGTCCATGCACCCCTGCCATTGTAATCTTCTGATGCAGAGGTAATACTACTAACGAGCTGGCACAAGCTCTCATCAGTAAAGCCTGATAATATCTGCCCTTTCTGGCCAGCTGCTCCCATGGATGCCTTACTACAACTTCTATGAATGAAATAGGCTTTATAAATGGAGGGAGGCAGAGCTATCAATTATCCAGGCAGTCCTCTTCTTAGGTTGCAGCTCAATTTACATTAGACTTTGAACAGGCAGGTAAGTGTGTCTTGCAGAAGAGACATGTCTCCTCTGTAATAATAATAATTTTTTTGCACCTTTGAATGGACTGACTGATAACAAGATTGAAAATTGTTTTCTTTCAGAAAACAATTTGAAATATCACTATGATCCAGATATTATAATTTCTCCAAGCGTCTTCCAGGACAGCCCATGAGACCTTGGGCTCCTCCTACCAGGACAGGAAATGCGTCACCCCCACCAGATAAAAGGGCGGTCCTCCAGGCCCATATCAGTTGTTTGTGTTTCCTCCGGACGGGGGGTAACATGTTCCTGGAACCTGGTCCCTAGGTCTCATGAGCAGGGGCTCTATAGGGCTATTTGGGGCATTTCACTAACCTCTCCTCTGCCAGTAGCAGCACTCCGCTGGAGAGGTTGGCTGTGCAGCGGTCTCCTGTGTCTCAGTGCCTGGAGAGGGCCAGGACCGGCATGGTGTCAGCTCCCATAGCGATGTTCTTAGGAAAGCAGCGGTATCCTCTCCTCACAGGCAGCGTGGCTAGTTGTGTGAGAAGAAGCAGGAAGCTGCGGCGCTCGAGTAGGGGGCGGGGCTTCTGTGCTCCAAGCTGGCCCACAGGAAGTACTGAGAGCAGGTCACTTCCAGGGCATATGACGACATCGCCGGGCGCCGGAGACACCGGTTCCAGTCTCCTTAAACGGCGCGAACAGGAGACACTGGCCGCTGGTGTCTTCTGGTGAAAGCAGCCAGGCTGTGGAAAGCCAGAAAGGGGCAAGATGGATCAATCTGCAGTTCCTACACAGGCAGTCGATGCGCCCAACACCAGCACCTCACAAGTAAGCCTGAAGTGTTATGTCACTATCTTGCGCTCCCTGTGAGTGTTCCCTCCCCTCTGTAGTAGTGGGTTAAGGGGACACATTTCCTCCCTCCTGCACATGGTGGTTTGGAGTGGTGGGGTGGCTGTGAGTCTCATTAGGGGTCACTTATCTTTTTGTCTTACAGACCAAGACCCAAGACAAGACTCAAGTGCAAACAAATTGAGCTCCTCGTGGAGCAAAGCCGTTTGTAGCAGCTGTATAGATGGCCTTGTAAAGATTGACCCAGTTACCTCTTGTCAGAAAATGCTAACCTCTGTTAAGGACGAGCTTGCGTCCACCTTTAGTTCTTTTAGAACACTTATTGACAAGCTCCAGACCCCAGTAGAGGGTCCGTCCACACAAAGAGCTTCAGTCAGCACTCTGCAGCAGGCAGAGAGTGAAGACTCTGAGGCTGAGGTCAGATATACCCGTTCTTCCCCTGAAGAATCAGGGTTGGATATAGAGCCCAGGGATAGAGAATCCACTCGAGGCTCGAGATTTAAGTTGTCTGTAGAGGATGTGGATGACTTGTTAAAGGCTATCTATACCACCCTTGAATTGAAAGAGGAGGATGTTTATCCAAACACAATCTTATGTATAAGGGATTGCATAAGAAAAAACCTAGAGTTTTTCCAGTCCATAGTTTATTGGTTGATACTGTTAAACTGGAATGGGATAACACGGAGAGAAAACCATTCTTCTCTAGTAACCTAAAAAGAAGGTTCCCTTTTGATGTGGACACTGCGCAGCCATGGAATAAAAAACCAAAGCTGGACGCACCTCCTTTCAAAGGTTTCAAAAAATTCGGACCTAGCATTCGATGATATGGGCACGCTTAAGGATCCGATGGACAAGAGGGGGGGGGATATCCTTCTCTACAGAGCCTGGGACTCAGCGGTTGGGAACCTGAAACCAGCTCTAGCCTCCACTTGTGTGGCCAGGAATCTGGAGGTTTGGTTGACTCAGATTCAGTCACACCTGTCAGCGGGTACCTCGAGAGAGCAGATTTTGAAGTCCTTTCCTCTCCTATTTCAGGCTGTAGGTTTTTTGACAGATTGTTCTGCTGAGTCGGTAAGAATGTCGGCCAGGACTTCAGCTTTAGTGAACTCGGCCAGGAGAAGCATCTGGCTTAAAACCTGGTCAGGGGACCCAGCTTCCAAATTACGCCTTTGTGGGCTTCCCTTAACAGGCGATCATTTATTTGGCCCAGGACTGCAGGAGGCTCTGGAACGCACGGCTGATAAGAAAAAGGCATTTCCAGAGAATCCCAACAGCCAGAAAATTTTTTCGTGGCCAAGGCAGGCAACAGAGTCCTAGAGAAAAGGACAGCAGGCTGAAAAAACATTGGACTGGGCACAAAGGCAGAGGCAAAGGGGGAGTGCTGTTTAACCCTCTTCAACAGCCCGGCAAGCCACAGTGACTTGTGTTCCCCGGTGGGAGGAAGATTGAGGGCTTTCATCCCACAGTGGGCAGCAGTCACTTCGAGCCCCTTCATCCTGGACCTAGTGACCAACGGGTACAGGCAGGAGTTTGGTCACCAACCATCAGAACGATTGTTGGTCACCTTTCCTCCACAAGATCGAGAAAAAGCGAGAGCTCTGGGTCTCCAGATCGGAGACTTATTGGATCAAAAAGTCCTGATTCCTGTTCCACGGTCAGAGCAGGGCAAGGGATTCTATGCCCATGTATTTGTGGTCAAAAAGTCGGGAAAGTTTAGACTTATCCTCAATCACCGGACCTTTTAAACAAGTCCATCAGATACAAGCATTTCCGTATGGAGACGGTTTTTACAATCAAAAACCTACTATACCCAAACTGCTTTATGGCCACGTTGGACTTAAGGGATGCCTATCTTCATATCCCTATCCATCCAGCCTTCCAAAAGTTTTTGAGATTGGCAGTGAAGACGAGTATGGAAACCCGACATTTTCAATTTCAAGCCCTCCCTTTCGGTCTTTCCTCAGCCCCACGCATCTTTACGAAGGTGTTGGGGGAAGCGCTGGCTCCACTAAGGTTAAAGGCGATAACTGTGATCCCTTACTTGGATGACCTCCTGATAGTGGCAAAATCATACCAGAGGCTGTGGGAGGATCTCCAGGCTGTACAGGACTTCTTACAGTCCCTAGGCTGGCTGATAAACAAAGAAAAATCATCCTTGATCCCGGCCCAGAAAGTAACTTATCTGGGTTATGATTTTTGCTCAGTGAACCAAAGAGTTTTTCTTCCTCAGGAGAAGATTACCAAAGTGTTCCAGACTATGTCAGCACTGCAGACCAACCAGTCGGTCTCTCTGAGACAGGTGTCGAGGGCAGTAGGTCTTATGACCTCATGTTTTCCCGCGGTACCATGGGCGAGACTCCGTCAGCGTCCGTTACAAATGTTTCTAATGTTTCTGGCCAGCACCTAGCAGGAGGTCTCCCACGGTCCTTTCCCATATCCTGAATTGCCACGAATGCGAGTTCCTGGGGATGGGGGGCCCACCTCAGCAATTCAGTAGCACAGGGAGAGTGGTCCTCGGGGGAGGCAAGGGCCTCATCCAATCAGAGAGCTGCTAGCAGTCCAGAGAGCCCTGCAGTCTTTTCAGATGGAGATCAAAGGTCACAACTTCCAAATTCTGTCAGACAATATCGTGACAGTCGCGTATATCAACAAGCAGGGAGGCACGAGAAGCCAGATGCTTCAGTCCATTGCCCACGAGATCCTTTCATGGGCAGTGGAGAATCTAGCTTCAATTTCAGCTGTACACCTGAAGGGGACAAACAATTGCCTGGCAGATTATCTCAGCCGTCACAGGATAGACCGAGACAACTGGTCACTTCATCCCGAAGTCTTTGCAGACCTCACCAGGGGATGGGGTTATCCCATAGCGGATTTGTTCGCAAACCGAAACAACCGCAAGACGGAGATATTCTTTTCCATGAACCCGGCAGACCAAACCTTGGGAATCGATGCTCTGGCAATCCCATGGCCTTCAGGCCTATGCTAAGCCTTCCCGCCAATCAGACTGATTCCAGAAGTCCTCTGGAAGTTTCTGCTAGAGGAGACGGATCTCATTCTAATTGCCCCATTTTGGCCCAAGAGGCCATGATTTTCCCTGCTACAGTCTCTGGTTTCAGAGCCTCCGCGGAGTCTTCCGAAAAGGGAAGACTTATTATTGCAGGGTCCAGTATCACACCCTCAGGTGGTTTCCTTAAACTTGACGGCCTGGTATCTGAAGAAAAGATACTGAGCGCCCAGGGGTTCTCTGACAAGGTAGTCAAGACTCTCGTCTAATTGCAGGAAGCTGGTTACTAGAGCCATATATTCCAAAGTTTGGAAAGGGTTTAACTCATGGTTATCTGAAAATGAAGGATTAACCCATGATATTCCGTCTATTTTGGAATTTTTCCAAGAGGGTGTCGACAAAGGTCTTTCAGTTAGTACCTTAAAGGTACAGGCGGCAGCTATTCGTGTCTTCCTCCAGTTTTCTCTCCTGGAAAATCCCACTATAGCCAGATTTTTCAAATCTATCTCTAGGGCCAGACCAGTAGTGATGAGAAGTCGTTAAAACTTGGGACCTGTCCCTAGTACTTCAAACTCTGGTGGAATTTCCGTTTGAGCCTCTGGGAAGTATTACAGTTAAGTTACTTACATTAAAGACCGTGTTCCTTATAGCTGTTACCTCAGCTCGTAGGGTAAGTGAGTTGCAGGCCCTATCAGTAAGGGAGCCCTTCCTCACGATTTTTGAGGATCGAGTTGTTTTACGAACCGATCCAGGTTTTTTGCCCAAGGTGGCAAGTACATTCCACCGATCTCAGGACATTGTACTGCCAACCTTTTTGTAGTTCGCCACAGGAAGAAAATTTCGTTTTCTAGATGGAAGAAGGATTCTCTTAGTCTATCTTGAGGTCACCTAGACCTTTAGGAAAACTGATGCCTTATTTGTCCTCTTTTCTGGAGTTCACAAGGGGAATAGTGCATCTAAAGCCACATTGGCTAGATGGATAAAGCAAGCCATCTCTGAAGCTTACAAAATTAGGGAGGTTCCTACACCTTTTGTTACTGCGCACTCAACTAGAGCCTTGTCTACGTCTTGGGCTGGTGCCTCACCGGAACAAATTTGCAGGGCTGTCACATGGTCCAGTTACTCGACCTTCATTAAACATTATCGCCTTCATCTCCTATCAGCTCAGGAGCAGGCGTTTGGTCGTAAGGTCCTTCAGGCAGTTGTCCCTCCCTAGACTGGTAAGTTCTGGCTCATCGTCTCATAGACTGTCCTGGAAGACGCTTGGAGAAAAGCTGAGTTAGACTTGCCTTACTCCTTTTCTGAGAGTCTTCCAGGACAGCCGGATTCCCACCCGGTTCTGTCTGAAGTTATGTGTATTATGCATATGTTTTGCAGGGTCCTACGGTTCTTGAGAAGACTGACATGGGTCTGGAGGACCGACCTTTTATCTGGTGGGGGTGACGTGTTTCCTGTCCTGGTAGGAGGAGCCCAAGGTCTCATGGGCTGTCCTGTAAGACTCTCAGAAAAGGAGTTACCGGTAAGTATAATTCAGCTTTTCTAGGAGTACCAACAAATCTGTCCAGGCTGTTTTAGATGATCTTGGTACAGTAATCAGTATTTTATCTCTCTTCACACTTTCTTTGCTTTAATCCGACATATCAAAGGCATGCAGGTACTGTATAAGGAGGCAATTGCTTTTAACCACTAGAAGACCAGGCATTTTCTGGCACTTTTGTTTTTTTTTTTGCTACAAAATTAGTTAGAACTTTTAAACATGTGTTTTTTTTTTTTTTTTTTTTTTTTTTTTTTTTTACAGCAGAGGCCCTAGAGAATAAATTTGTGGGCTTTGCAATTTTTTATGTCACACAGTATTTGCGCAGTGGTTTTTCAAATGCAGTTTTTTGGGGAAAAAATCCTTTAAAAAAATTTAAATTCACAAAAACACAATGCATAGCCCAATTTTTTTTATAAAAGATGTCACGACAAGTAAATAGATACCAAACATGTCATGCTTTAAAATTGCGCCCGCACAATAGCGATAAACTACGTAAAAATTACTATCGATAAGTGGTGATTTAAAAGCCTTAACAGGTTACCAATTTAGATGTACAGGGGAGGTCTATTGCTAGAATTACTGCCCATGATCCACATCCAATCACTGTCCAAATCTTGCCGCTTCAACCTCCAACATCTCCAAAATACGCCCCTTTCTAACCAATAAAACAACTAAGCTCTTAATTCACTCCCTGGTTATCTCTCGCCTTGACTACTTCAACTCCCTTCTTACTGGCTTACCTTTACATAGGCTATCCCCCCTTCAATCCATCGTGAATGCTGCTGCCAGACTCATCCACCTTACCAATCACTCTGTGTCTGCTACACCATTCTGTCAATCCCTCCACTCACCCAACAAATTAAATTCAAAATACTGACAACTACTTACAAAGCTATCCACAACTTAGCCCCCAGTTACATCACTAGCCTAGTCTCATAATACCAACCTAATCGTTCTCTTCGTTCCTCTCAAGATTTCCTGCTCTCTAGTTCCCTCGTCACCTGCTCACCTCCCAGGACTTTTCCAGAGCCTCTCCAATCCTATGGAACTCATTACCCCAATCTGTCCGATTTTTATCTCCTTCTCTATTAGCTTTTATACGATCCCTGAAAACCCTCCTCTTCAGAGAAGCCTATCCTACCCACACCTAACAACTGTATGTCTATTTTCTCCATCTGATCATCCCCCACAGTTAATAAATATTTTTTATTTTCTCTCTATCTATATCTCTATCACACACATGCGCAGCAAATGTGGGAAAACCTGAGCATATTCTTTACATACATGAGTTTGCAGAAAAACAGCTCAGCTAATGTAATGTAAAAAAGTTTCAAAGGAAATTAGTTTGGAGATGGAGATGCTGTATTGGGAGGCACTTTGTTTTGTCACCTTCCGTGAAATTACTACAGTGGGCAGTTGCACAAAGTGTGAATTCCTTCCAGTCTGTTCACTCATTCATTTTGTTTGTAGCAGACTCGCAGATCAGGATGGTTGTCTACACCCATGTGATTCACCCATTGCAAGTTGTTCTAGACGCCCCAAAAGACTCATCTTTTCTGTGGTCAGCTTAGTACACGGATCTCATACTGTGACATTGAGAAATTAAGCTTTTAGTACTGATGCCAATTTCTCCTGACTAAAGTATAATTATAGCTCATGCATTATATTGCTGAGTTTATATTACATCTACTGTATGTAATCTTACAGTTGGCACAGAGGGCTGCAGTTAGTATATTTAATTTCTGTGCTCACTTGTGCATCTAAATCTGTTAACACATGAACATTAAGGGCCAGTTCAGACCACAATTTCTGTGTGTTTTTTGATGTGTTTTGACACATTTCAGATGCATTCCATACAGAAAAAATGTACCATGTTTGTTTTTCCCCTCTTTTTTTTCTTCATCTAGCTTTAGGACGTGTGAATTCTGGTGCGTTTTCTTCTAGTGTATTCTATACAGAAAAAATGGTAGCATGTTCTACTTTTGTTGATTTGTACTGGAACACACTGCTGTGAACTAGGGCCTCTAGCATGCGGTTTTGATGTAGATTAAATGTGCACCGGAATGCATCTGGTGTGAACCAGTCCTGAATGAAGGCTTTCTGGATAATCTTTTCCAGTGCTTCCCTTGTTGCAGTGTGTCGGTCCTCAATGAGTTATGACGTGGAGTAGCACATAGAGGCCAGGCATAATTCAGCATTCCTTGATTCCACTATCGGTATTGGTAGGTATGTGCTAAAATATGTCACTCCTCTTTGCACTGTGTAAAACATAGTAGTGTACATATATTAAAACATAATAATGTATATACAGTATGTTTTCCTGGTTGCTAGAACCTTGACATAGCTGAGATTTTTGTTGGCAATCATTAACCTAAGCAGTTTACGTTTAGTTATGTTCAGCTTACGCCAGAGAATATAGGTATTTATTGTATTCAACTCTGAAAAGGTGCCATCTTTCCCTTATATTTAATTCAAAATGCAATTTAATTTTTTTTTTAATGAAATTTGCTTGGTTATTTTCACTTTCTTATACAGTGAGGGTTTTTTGTAGAAAATTTGATGTTGACCTGGAACAACTGCAAGGATTTGTAGGGTGTAGACCAGCTTGTTTCTTGGTATGGTTCAGGTAAAGTTACTGCTCCTGCAGAAGAATTGCCTGTCTCTCTGAGCCCAGGTGGGATCCTGGAGGTTAGAGCTGCATGATTCTGGCAAAAATGAGAAAAACAATTTGTTTGCGTAGATTAAAGATCACGATTTTTGCAGCGTAACGTCATCTTTCACATTATACAAAAAAATTGGGTTAACTTTACTGTTTTTTTTTTTTAAATTTATTGAAGTGTATTTTTCCCAAAAAATTGCGTGTGAAAGACCGCTGCGCAAATACAGTGTGACATAAAATATTGCAACAACCGCCATTTTATTCTCTAGGGTCTGTGCTTAAAAAAAAAAAAAAAAAGTTTATGAAAAATTTATAATAGAACCTTCAAGTAATTTTCTAGTAAAAAAATAGATTTACCTTTTGTAAGCAACAAGTGTCAGAAAAATGTTTATTCTTTAAGTGGTTAAACTGACCTCATTTACAGACAGAAGTTCATTCCTTTGGTCTAAAACAGCTGTGAGTGAGCAAAGAACGGCTCTGCACTTGCGTGAATGAATCGTGGAAATGCTGGATTAAGATCGTGGGGGGGGGGGGGGGGGGGGGGGGGGGGTTGAATCAAAATTGCAATTTTAATGATTAATTGTGCAGCTCTACCTGAGGTCATTGCAAATTCCCTTGATTCGAACCTGCATGTAGGTGATGGGAAGATGTTAGCCTGCCTTTGATGTGGTCCCCTTTGTCCAGTTCCACTCCAGAGCTCTCCAGCTTAATATGTCAGTATGGGATAAATCTCAGGAGTCCTTGGAGATGCCAATGCATCTGACTATCAAGACCAGGTCAGCTTTGGAATGGTGGATATCCGGGCAGATTCTGGAAATCTTGATGACTGATGCCAGCCTGTCAGGCTAGGGGGTGTTTTGGAGGACTTCTTGGTTCAGGGAACAGGCTGTTGGAGGAGCAGAAGTTGCTGATCAGCATCCTGGAATTTCAGGCGATTCAGCTGGCTGTCCTTCACTGTCATTTTCTGTCTATGGGATATCCTTGTCGGGGTGTAATCGGACAGTGCCATGGCTGTGGAATAAATCGACTATCCAGGAGGGACGAAAAGCTATGCTACTCAGGAAAAGGTGGACCTACTTTTGTTTTGGGCAGAACTTCACATTCCGACATTCTCCACTGTGCGCATTTTCATTGTGGGAAAATTATGTCAAGCAGATTTTCTCAGCTGTCGGCAGCTAAATCCGGGTGAATGGGCTCTTCAGCCCGGAGATGCGAAGGAGATTTGTGATGTGAGATGGCAGGTTTGAATCTCTTGACTCCAAATTTAACAATAAACTGTACAGGTTTGTGTCCAGAACCAGGAATCCTCTGATGTTTGCTCTAAATGCCCTTGTGACTCCTTGAGATCAGTTTTCCCTGTTCAATGGCTTCCCACCACTTCAACTTCTGCTGTTAAGCAGGATAAAGGTAGAGGGCATTCCAGTGATTCTGATTGCACCGACTTGGCAACAGAGCCATGCTATAGCCGCCTTTCGAGATTAAGATTTTGTTTGATGGGCAGCATTCATAGCCGCCCTGGGCCGCAGCTTGGACACCCCTGTTCTACAGTATCTCAGTAGGTGTTGCTACTTTACCTTGCTTGTAAAAGCTATTATACAAATTCAGTTTGGCCCACTGAAAATGTGCAATACTTGCCCTTTTTTTTAGGTCTGGACTTTTTTTTTTTTTTTCAGGGGGGGGGGGGTGGGGTCCCAAACATTTTTATGCCACAGATTCCTGAGGTTGGAAGGTATGCCGTAAACACCTGAACTGCCTTTTAAACAGCAAGGTTTGTTTGGCTCAGGACTGTTGTGTGCACAGAACCTGTAATGCTTGAGGCACTAGCTGTGCCTGTGACATGCTTTTGTTTATTTCGCATCTTCACTGTAGTAGGAAACATTAATGGCATAAACGTATTTTTATCCAAGTTACACGGATCCTAAAAATAGCAGGTGCTTCTCGAGACAATTTTTCCCTTTTATAACTGAACTTGTTGTTTTAACTGGCCTTGCTTTGTCCCTCTCCTTCTAGGGCAGCTACATCTAACCGTTTACATTTTATCTTTCCAGCTTGACTATGGAAGAGCAGAAGTTGGACTGTTTATACTGTGCTCTTTGTCGAGAGATTTAGTGTCAGATGCTGCACTGGCTGTTACGTTTAATGAGAATGGTTCTGCAACAGGTTGTCCATAATATGGAATCTGTAAGTTCTGCTTACAATATACTTAATTGATTATGATTAATTTAAATTAAATTTAACCCAATTATAAATGTTATATATGCATATATTTATTTATTTTTTATAGGTTTTCGCCAGATTCCCCCCCCCCCCCCCCCCCCGCTATAATCTTCCAGTGCGGAGGGACGACCATGCCTGCCCTTTCTGCCCATCTCCTCTATTTGTAGAAGCTCTACTATAGCTTTAACAAATGAAACTCAGTCTGAGTGGAGGAGGCAGACCTTTCATTTGCTCGTCTTTAATTCGCAGATCTGTTTTCAGACATGGAATTTATAGCAGCTTCTTCGAATGGAGGAGGTGGGCAGAAAGGGACGGGCATAGTCAACACTCTTGAGTGCTGGTTATAGGTCTGTTGGCTGTATTAATCCCTGTTACGCTGATCCAATGCTGGAAGATTGTATCAGTGTGCCGTGTATCACAGTAGGCGGGACAGTGTTACTGCGGCTGCTCGGCCTGAGAAATATAAATCCAGCTCAGCAGGAGATTGCCGTTCTGGTCTGGGCACTGGTAGGCTACATCTGATGGGCCCTGGTGAGGCTGCAATGATCTCTTGTATCATGTCTGCAGTCTCTGACCATCTCCTGTATCATGTCTGCTAGAGGTGCACCGAATGGAAATTTTGCTAATACTATTAGCAGTGTGTTTAAGTTTAGGAGATTGCAGACGTGATACAAGACATGATTAGAGACTGCAAACTGAATTTTTCTCGATCTTTTCTTGCATTAAAAGGTGCCAACAATAAACTCATATATTCATTTAAATTGATAATTTAAAAGTCGAATATACAACAATTATAGATAAAAATATAAATGTCGTTTTTCCTGCATTTTTGGTTTCGGCACCAAAATTTCCATTTGGTGCCCCTCTAAAAATAACCTATTTTTTCTTTTTTCAGGTCCTGTGGTCAAGTAAACCATATGGCTCATCTCGAAGTATTGTCCGAAAAATTGGGTCAAATCTGCCTATGATACAATCGCCAAGAGTTCACTTCCAGGTAATTTGTGCATGTAGTAACAGTTGGTCCTAAGATAAGGAAAGCTGCGTGTGTGTGTATGTATACTAAAACATGTAAAAACATATTTGGGGGGCACACCCTAAAATGCGTTTTAAATTCAAGATGGTGCTGCTATAAGACTAACAAACAGTTAAAAAAACAGATTACAGCGCACACATCAAGAATGACGTTTATCTTGCAAGGCTAGTTAAAACACTTGAACTGAGAGAAGGAAAGCTGCGTGTGTGTGCGTGTGTCTATGCATACTGTGTATTTACAGTTGTGCTCAAGTTTGCATACCCTGGCAGAAATAGTGTAGGTTTGGCATTGATGATGAAAATGGCTGATCGTGCCAAAAAAACTGTCCTTTTATTTTAAGGATAGTGATCATATGAAGCCATTTATTATGACAGTTGTTTGGCTCTTTTTCAAGCTATAATGATAACAAATCACCTACATGGCCTTGATCAAAAGTTTACATGCCTTGGACCAAGAAACATTGCAGCCACAACTGCCAGAAGAATTGTTCAGGATACAAAGAAAAACCCAGAGGTAATCTCTGGAAAAAATCCAGGCTGCTCTGGAAAAAAAAGGTGTGGTTATTTCAAAGAGCACGATACGATGATACTTGAACAAAAATGAGCTGCTTGATTTAATAAGGATCAACCAATTATCGCTGAGGCCGCAAACTAGGACCGCTATTGCTTCAGAGGGTTTTACCGGGGTGATGCCTGCAGCTGTACACATCACCTCGGTACCGTCTTTAGAGCGGACGGTCGGCCTAATAACAACCGCTCGGCTGTTAATAAAATAGCGGGAGGGGTCACACCCCCAGCTGCCACTCGCCCGGGGGCTCCCGTCCCACCGGGAGGCCTGAGCAACCAGCCGTCACGTCCTCCGGCTGGCCAAAGACTTGTTCGGGTCTTAGATCTAGTAACCCGGAAGCGATGTCATGACATCACTTCCCAGATTACCGGCATCTTAAAGGCGCCAGTTTAAAAAAAAATAGAAGTATTCAAAGACGTTGATCTTGACGTCTTGAATACTTTCAACTGCAGAGTCTTGTAGACCCCCGATCCCTCCATAAAGAGTACCTGTCGCTGCCTATTACTGTCACAAGGGATGTTAACATTCCTTTGTGACAACAATAACAGTAATTTAAAAAAAAAGTGTTGTTTTTTTTTTTTTTTTAATGTACACAATACAATTTTTGGCCTGAGAGGTTGCCGGAATATCAGTATCGTATAGACACCGAAAAATGATATTCGTTGATCCCTAGATTTAATTGCCAGAAAGAAGCCTTTACTACACCAACTCCACAAATAAAAGCCCAGTTACAGGATGCTGACAACACCTTGACACGCCTTACAGCTTCTACACTAGAAGACCAAAATAGAGCTTTATGGTCACAACCATAAGCGCTGTGTTTGGAAAGGGGGTCAACAAGGTCTATAGCAACAAGAATACCATCCCCACTGTGAAGCATGATGGTGGCTCACTGATGTTTTGGGGGAATCTTGTAAAAAAATTGGCAAGAAAAATGCAGCACATTATCAGAAAATGGTGGCAGAAAATTTGCATTCTTCTGCACGAAAACTGCGTATGGGACGCTCTTGGACTTTCCAGCACAACAATGACCTTGCTAAGCTCAAGGTCAAGTTTACCCTCCAAGGTATATATACACAATAATTCTGCGCTACCTAGAAGGGGGGGATGGAAAGCAGCTAACACAACCAACAAGTGTAAAGAATAACAAAGAGACAAAATAAGTGTAGCGCTAAGGGAAGGGATGTAAAAAGTGAAGTCTAAGAACTGGCAGTTCAAAGTTCGAGTGCTGAAAGAAACATCCTTGGAGAGAAGATGAAATAAAAAGTCCTCTGGAACAAGTCTCAACAAGGGTACAAATCCTCTGTGGAAGAAGCCCACACACCACCAATAAAAATGAAGAGGCTTACCAGACTTGGTGGACCCGACAAGGCATACGCCAGGTGGGGTCAATCAGGCTTAGGTGGTGCTGGGCTGGAGTAGGTCCAGAAGAGCAGGGATGGTGGAGTGACTTCCACGTGGCTGTGTTCCTCAAACGTGGTTAGGCCCGAAGGTCGTGTCCCTCGAATCCGTGTTGGAACAAGCAATAACAGCAGCAAATAGAGGAAGAGAAGGATTGGCCAGATAGTGTTAATCCGTTTAAATGAAGATTTATTAAAAATATAGTATACACTCACATGAAAAGTGTCTAAAAAAACAGCGCTGTGAAGAAGTGGCGACAGTGGGGTCCTACCCGATGACGTCAGATGACGTCTATGCAGACGAAACGCGTCGGGTGGGACCCCACTGTCGCCACTTCTTCACAGCGCTGTTTTTTTAGACACTTTTCATGTGAGTGTATACTATATTTTTAATCTTCATTTAAACGGATTTACACTATCTGGCCAATCCTTCTCTTCCTCCATTTGCTGCTGTTATTGCTTGTTCCAACACGGATTCGAGGGACACGACCTTCGGGCCTGACCACGTTTGAGGAACACAGCCACGTGGAAGTCACTCCACCATCCCTGCTCTTCTGGACCTACTCCAGCCCAGCACCACCTAAGCCTGATTGACCCCACCTGGCGTATGCCTTGTCGGGTCCACCAAGTCTGGTAAGCCTCTTCATTTTCATTGGTGGTGTGTGTGGGCTTCTTCCACAGAGGATTTGTACCCTTGTTGAGACTTGTTCCAGAGGATTTTTTATTTCATCTTCTCTCCAAGGATGTTTCTTTCAGCACTCGAACTTTGAACTGCCAGTTCTTAGACTTCACTTTTTACATCCCTTCCCTTAGCGCTACACTTATTTTGTCTCCAAGTTTACCCTCCAGTGGTTACAGCAGAAAAAGGTGAGAGTTCTGGAGTGGCTATCGGTGTCTCCTGACCTTTTTATATCAAGTCACTCTCAGGAGATCTCAAGTGTGCGGTTCATGCAAGATGACCAAAGACTTTGCATGACCTGGAGGCATTTTGCCAAGATGATTGGGCAGCTATACCACCTGCAAGAATTCGGGGCCTCATAGACAACTATTACAAAAGACTGCACGTTGTCATTGATGATGCTAAAGGGGGCAATACACAGTATTAAGAACTAAGGAGATGCAGACTTTTTAATTGGGGCCATTTCGTTTGTTTACTTGTTTCCATGTTTTGTTTTATGGTTGTGCCATTCTGTTAGGCCCCTTTCACACTGGGGCGGTGGGGGCGTCGGCGGTACAACAGCGCTATTTTTAGCGCTGCTGTACCGTCGTTCTTGCAGCGGTATTCGGCCGCTAGCGGTGCGGTTTTACCCCCCGCTGGCGGCCGAAAAAGGGTTAAAATCCCTCGTACAGCGCGGCTATAGCCGCGGTATAGCTGCGCTGTCCCATTGATTTCAATGGGCAGGAGCGGGGAAGGAGCGGTGAAAACACCGCTCCTTCCCCGCTCCAAAAAAGCGGTTTGCAGGACTTTTTTCACCGCCCTGCCTGCGCACCGCTTCAGTGTGAAAGCCCTCGGGCTTTCACACTGAACAAACAGCGGAGGCTGTTTAGGGGCGGTTTTCAGGTGGTATTTTTAGCGCAATACCGCCTGAAAACCGCTCCAGAGTGAAAGGGGTCTTACGGTATGATCTACAGTTGAATATGAATCACCAGAGGAAATAAAAGAAATGTGTTTTGCCTGCTCATGCATGTTTTCTTTAAAAATGGTACATACCGTATATTACCAATTCGCCAAGGGTATGCACACTTTTGAGCACAACTGTGTATATATAATCCTTTTTTTTTTTTTTTTATTGGTTTTTAATAGGCATTGTTTTTATTTTAAATCTGCTTTTCTTAAAGCAGAGTTTCACCCAAAAATGGAACTTCTGCTTTAAGCACTCGTGACTAGAGGTCGACCGATATGGGGTTTTCTCTGGCCGATGCCGATATTTAGAAATCGCGGTGGCCGATGGCCGATATATGATGCCGATTTTTAATTTTTTTTGGGCCGATATATTAGGCCGATTTTTTTTTTTTTTTTTTTTGTTTTTTTTTTGTTTTTTTTTTTCTATTTTTTTTCCCCTTCATCTCATAAAATCTAACAGTTAGACCCCTTTCACACTGGGCCGTTTTTCAGGCGCTTTTGGGCTAAAAATAGCGCCTCTAAAGTGCCTGTAAAATGACTCCCCTGCAGTCTCAGTGTGAAAGCTCGATGTTAAAAAAAAGTCCTGCAAGAAGCATCTTTGGAGCGGTGTATACCGCTGCTCCACCACTCCTGCCCATTGAAATGAATGCGCACTGCTGCCGAAGCGCCTGCAAAGCGTTTCGGCAGCAGCGCTTCAGGGCGCATTTAACCCCTTCCTCGGCCGCTAGCTGGGTTAAAAGCGCCCCGCTAGCAGCCAAATGGCGCCGCTAAAATGACGGTAAAGCGCCGCTAAAACTAACAGCGTTTTACCGTCAACGCATGCCCGCTCCAGTGTGAAAGCAACCTTAAGTAATAAGTGATTACAGAAAATTTTTTACATTTAAACATTTATTAAACAAAACAAACCTCCAATCAGTTCACTTGTATGTATAATTTAGATTAAAAAAAAAAAAACTATATCCTAAATATTAAATACGCAAAAACAGGTAATCAAAACTTTTGGACGAAAAAAAATGGGCTAACTTTACTGCTTATTTTTTTTTTTTTTTTTATTTCATTAATTTTTAATAAAAAAAAAGCGTTTGAAAGACCGCTGCGCAAATACCATGTGACATAAAATATTGCAACAACCGCTATTTTATTCCCTAGGGTCTCTGCTAAAAAAATATATATAATGTTTGGGGGTTCTAAGTGATTTTCTAGCAGAAAATACAGGATTTTTACTTGTAAGCAACAAATGTCAGAAAAGAAGTCTTTAAATGGTTAAACTGAGAACTTCTACACACAGAGTTCAGCTCATTGTTAAAAGAACCTGAAGAGATACAATGTATCTTCTTATCAGATTTGGCAGGCTGCCCAGAGGAGGAGAGAATCCTCTCCACAGATAACCTCAGGAAACTTGCATTGACTTCTATTACAGAAGTCATTTGCAAGTCCCGCTGAAGTTATTTTAGCCGATGCCGATTTAAAGCGGGGTTCCACCCAAATTTTGAACAATATCTGTATGAATTCTCTACCTTGCCTAGATGCTGACATGCTGTTTAAAAAAATTTAAATCGCCGTAATTACCTTTTATTTTTCTATTCTTCTTTGCACTTCCTGGTTCTCCTCCCATGGGAGTAGGCGTGTTTCTAGCCTCTCCCAGACTCTGCACAGTCTCCTGGGAGCTAGTCTCAGGCTTCCCAGGATGTCACTGAGCATGTGCGGGAACGAGCGGTGAATGCTGGGAGCACAGCATTCACCGCATCCAGGAAATAAATGCTTGTGGGCTTCAAATGCCCACAATGAAGATGGAAACCGCCTGCAGTGAATAATATAAGTTATTCTTTCCAACGAAATCTGACACAGGCGGACATATTACACACAATATGTGAGTATTTAATGCTGAGAAGAAAAGTTTGTGAATTAACTCAAAAAAAAAAAATAGATAGGCGGACCCCCGCTTTAAGTAAAAAAAAGTCAAATATCGGCCGGCCGATATATCGGTCGACCTCTACTCGTGACCCCCTGACATGTCACATTTGACATGTCATTTTATTTGGGGGGGAACTAGTACCTGGTTTTGAGAGGTACCCAGCTCCCACTTCCTCTCATGGCGCCGCCCGGAAGTTCACCCCCCCCTCCAATCTTCTAGTACCTGTGATGTGTCCCAGAAGATTGCCTGGCCATACAAGACAGCGCATGCACAGTGCATTCCCAGCTGTGAAGCCGCAAGCTGTCACAGCCGGGTGCCCACACTTAAGGCATCGCGAAGAGGAGGGGGAGAGGAGCGAGGCTTCTGGAGGCCCCATCGCTGGACCGTGGGACAGGTGAGTGTCTGTTTATTCAAAGTCAGTAGCTACACTTTAGAACTCTGCTTTAAAGAGGAACTGCAGTCTGCTCCCATAATTTGTAATAAAAACATCTTTGCCATTCTGAAGCTTCCCTTCAACCACTTTGCATAGGTTATATATACTGTGATTCTGTACTTGCCAAATATGCTTCAGAAATCTCCCTCCACCAAGTCTGACTGCAACCATTGTAGCCTCCCTGACGGTTTTCCCGAGTGTGGCTCGGGGTTAAATTTCAGTCCCATTAGCGGTAACCCTGAGCCACACTCGGGATTACATTGCAGGATCCTGGTGCGGCGTTACTTACCTTGTCCCCAGGATCCTGCGATGTCCCCCGCTGTGTCCGTGGGCTCTGTCTCCGAAGCCTCTCTGTACCAGGCTCCGTTCCCTGCGAGCGTCGCGACGTACGGGGGCGGAGCCTGGCGGCAAATTCAAAAAAATGTACAAATAACACATACAGTACTGTAATCTTACAGATTACAGTACTGTATGAAATTATTTCACATCCCTTTTGTCCCCAATGCTTTGGCACATGCCCTGCATGCAGTTTTATGTTATATATACTGTTCTTTCTGCCTGAAAACTGGAGATTGTCCATAGCAACCAAAAAGTGCCCCTTTATGTCAAAAGTGGCTTTAGACCAGCTAGAAAACAGCGATAATAAATTAGAACACTTGCAGAATTGAGCGATAGTGAATCGTGGGGAAATTTATTTTATTATATTATTATATTTTTAAATTATTTATATTTATTACATTATAATTTTATGTTTTTGTGTTTCAAACTTCTTCATACCCGGGATATCTAATAGACTCTTGTTTGGACAGATTTAAGTGTGTTATTGTTAAGAATTTCAGACCTACAATATAAAACGCCAAATTTCCATGCAAAATAACTGTACCGCTTTCAGCACCTAAAATCGAAAATATTCATACCGACAGGGAGTTTAACTGTGGGCAGCTGAAGCTGCTGCCTGTCCAGTTCCTGGATTTACAGAGGCACACCTCCAGCTCTGCAGCTCTTATTGGCCCTCTTATGACTCGCCCCCCTCCTGGCAAACTTGCAAGAGTGAGAGAGCGCTGTGCATGATGTCATAAGCCTAGGCTTTTTACCAGACAAACAGAAATTGGGCTGTATTTGGTATTTACTGGCAGAAAAAAAATGTTTTACTATCCAACATTAAAACAACAAGGGCAGAAGATTTAATTGATGGAAAGTTTAAAAAAATGACTGAAGGTCCACTTTAAGTTTTAATATCAAGTATCAATCCAATTCCAATGGATGAGCAAGTAAACATTAAGATTGTAATAGGAATAAGAAAACAAGTATTGCATAATTACGAAAAAATATAGGTCACTTAGGCACTGTAACATGAGCATAATAATTGTTGTCTAATTAACCAGTAGCCCACTAGAAACAAAGTCGTGGAAAAACAAAGGTCGACTGAAAATATGGTGGCACTACTGTTAAGATAACCATAACCTTCCGTACTTAGTTGTGAGAGGGTGTGGGAAAAAAAGAAAAAAGGGGGGGGGGGGGAGGGGAGGGTCTAGCAATCTACAAATGAGAGGGCCCAGGAGAAGCATCATGAACTGCATCTGTTACAAAAACCTCAAAATCCGAAGAAAACTGGATGTGCAGCCATACGGTCCACCAAATGGTGTAGGATTCATCAGAATCCCTTGCTATCTAACGTTATATATGTTCGATCCTGTCCTCTAGCCCACTCTGCTAAAGAGGGGACCGGCAGGATCTAGCATTAACAGAGCGGGCAGCAGTCAAATTACAAATTGAGCCTGGCAACATAGACAGGACAGTTATGCAGGGTTCATTTGGGAATTTGTCCCCCATTAGTTTGACATAGAGATCGAGAATTTTGTCCCAAAAGGGGTTAATTCGTGTGCATGTGCCCCAAATGTCATGGTGGCAGGGGCCTGCAAGGATCTCCAGCATGTGTCTGGTATGTTTGGATCAAATTTATGTAGCATAGTAGGGCAGCGATACCACCTAGACACAATTCGGTAGTTTTCTTCTTGGGCATGAGATGGACAGTTTAAAGGAAAGCGCCAGTGTTTTGCCCCATTCCATTTCATCAGGGGATACATTCATTTCCCGTTCCCATTTTGAAAGAAATGGTGGTGGATCTGAATGAGAGATCTGAATCAGAATCCAATATATCTGAGATAGCAAGTGCTTCGGTCTGTCAGACTGGGACAGCAACGACTCAATGGCTGTTTGCGGCCTTTTCATTTCGTCAATGTTCGCTATTTTGTCCAGGAAGTGTGTCAATTGAGTATGTTCAAGCCAGGTCTTTTTTTTTTTTTTTCAGCTGGAATGTGGGGGAACGCAGTTCCGGCACCTCCAGCACTGAATGTATGTAATGGCAAGGGGTGTTGGGCATGTGCTGGAGGTTCTGTTGATGCTGGCCGCTGGAGAATCAATTGTTGCTGGAGGGAATCTATTTTTGAGGGGGAGTCTATTGTTGCTGGGGGGGTCAATCATTACTGGGAGGGATCTACTGTTGAGAGAGCAATCTATTGTTGCTGGCTGCTGGAGGACCTATTGATGCTGGCTGTTGAGTCTAATGTTGCTGGGGTAAATCTATTGTTGCTGAGGGGTCCATTTTTGCTAGCTACAGGGAATCTATTTTACTGTATTTCCTGTTAGTAACATAATCCATACAAATTACAATACAAAATGATACTTGGTTCTGTATTCTCTGAAAGGGGCGGTACAGGGGGGTGATGGGGAGGGGGTAGAATCACGGAACGGTGCTTAGAGGTGAGTAGGGGTCAGAGACGAGGGGTGTTTCCTGATTAGAATTGGCAGAGCACGCCCACATATGTGACATTGCATAGGCAAACTGATTTTCCAACTTCAGGGAACCTGACTCCACCCATCTCCTTTTCTGAAGGTAATTTTATTGTTTGTAAAAAAAAGTACAAACAAGAGCAAACAGTGCTCACATATAAACGGTATACAATAACCATGTCCAGTCAGTATACTGTCAGCTTACATGGAAGAACCATTTTACAGGATGAAGACATATCTGAGCATTACTCAGAATTCAAGAGTACCATATGAACAGAATATGCATTTGCAACAACCAGTATAAAACAAGTGTATCCTGGTCCTCATAGCTTAACCACTGGGGGATATAGTATGTTCCAATTCTACCTATAGGAACCAAATTTAAAGTGTAAGTTAATCTTACAGAAAATCTGTAAGTTGAACTTACACTGGACCACCTTTCTCATCAACCCCCTTTTTCATCAGTCCCGCAGTGAGACATTAGATTGCCGCTTTACCGGTCTGGAGATTTGAAATCCCCTCGGCTTTCTCTCCTCTTCTGATTGGTCAGCACCAACCAATTAGTATGCCTCCTATCCGTGCATGCAGAGAGGTACGTTTAGGAGATTAAGCCACGGGAATTTCAAATCCCCCGACCGGTAAAGCCGCTATTCTATTTCTAACAGCGGGTGATCGCGGTACTCCAGGTCAGCGGGACAGGGGAGGAGGAGGAAGGGGGTCCAGTGTAAGGTCGCATTACAGATTTTCTGTAAAAGTGCCCTTGCCCTTTATTGGAATATGTGATATGTCAGGCCAGCCACTCGGCACAGGATCCCAAAACAAGTGGAGATTACTGCATTAGCAGTGTCTATTTCAGTTATTGCCAGCTTCCAGGTGTGTGGCCACCACCGGTTGTGGTATACATTATGTATGGTTACGTTGGTCCAAGCCGGACCAATGTAATTATGTATGAAATATCCATACCTGGAATTACACTTTAAAGCCTCATGCTCACGGCGTTTTAATAAATGAGCTGCAAAGCTAGTACCGACGCCAGGGAAAAAGCGCTGTCAACTCGTTTTTTTTTTGCTTTTTGCATTGGCGTCAATGCGCGTTTAGCCACGCTAGCTTTCAGCCGTGTTTCTCTGTCTCTATTCAAAATCAGTGAAATCCAATGGGAGCCCATTGATTTGAATAAAAGTCGCACCAGAAGTCGGATCAAGATAATCCGACTTGCAGTGCGACTTGTGTGCTGAGAATCTTGAAGGGGAACCGCCGACAAAATTTTTGCGTGAGGTTCCCACCAAGATCCATACTAGACCCTTATCTGAGCACGCAGTCTGGCAGGTCAGGAAAGGGGGGGGCGAGCGAGCTCCTGCGCCCCCACCCCAAAGCACCTTGTCCCCATGTTGATGAGGACAAGGGCCTCTTCCCAACAACCCTTTCCCAGTGGTTGTCTGGCCTGCGGGCAGGGACTTATCGTGATATGGAAGCCCCCTTTTACAAGGGGCCCCAAGATCATGGCCCCCCACCCTAGGTGAATGAGTAGGGGGTACATCATACCCCCTACCCATTCGCCTAAATAAAGTGTCAAAAATAAATGCTACACAGGTTTTTAAAGTATTTTATTAAGGCAGCTTTGGCTCTTCTGGCAACGTCTTCTCCCCTCTCCGGTTCTTCTCCCCTCTCCGCTGTCCTCTCTCCGCTATCTTCTGCTCTTTTGCTGGGTCTTCTCCCTCTGTCCTTCTTCCGATGTTGACTCAAAGCGATCTCCAGGTGTAATGCTGGGTCCGCCATGTGTGCAATGACTTTTATATTGGCATGGGGCGGGGGCACCCGATGACGCAAGTTAGAGGCCACGCCCCTTGTGATGTCATCACCATGGGGTGATGACTTCACAAGGGGCGTGGCCTCTAACTTGCATCATCGAGTGCCCCCGCCCCATGCCAATATTGAAGTCATTGCACACATGGCGGACCCAGCATTACACCAGGATGTCGCATCGCGTCAACATCGGAAGAAGGACAGAGGGAGAAGACCCAGCAAAAGAGCAGAAGGTGGCAGAGAGAAGGACTGGAGAGGGGAGAAGACGTCGCCAGAAGAGCCGGAGCTGCCTTAATAAAATACTTTAAAAACCTGTGTAGTGTTTATTTTTGACACTTTTTTTATTGTATTTAGGTGAATGGGTACGATAAGTCCTCGTCCGCAGACCCCGACAACCACCGGGCAAGGGTTGTCGGGAAGAGTCCCTTGTCCTCATCAACATGGAGACAAGGTGCTTTGGGGTGGGGGGCGCAGGGTCCCCCTCTGCCCCAAAGCACCAACCCCCCCATGTTGAGGTCATGTGGCCTGGTATGGTCCAGGAGGGGGGGGGGGGCGCTCGCTCATCCCCCCCCCCCCCCCTTTCCAGACCTGCCAGGGTACGTGCTCGGATAAGGGTCTGGTATAGATCTTGAGGGGGAACGTCACGCAAAATTTTGACGGGGTTCTCCTTCAAGATTCTCAGCACACAAGTCGCACCGCAAGTAGAATCACCTTGATCCGACTTCTGGTGCAACTTCTATCAAATCAATGGGCTCCCATAGGGAACCATTGAGTTTGAAAAGAGACAGAGAAACGCTGGACGAGGCATAACGCTGTGTATACAGTGTTAAGCCTTGTTAAATCGCGTTTACCTTTTACCTGCGTCTGGCGTTTTTACAGCTCTAGTGCTGGAGCCTTAGAACAGACTAGTCCCGTTTTTTTTTTTTTTTTTTTTTTTTTGGAGCTTAAAAACGCCTATGCCACTTGTAGCTCAAAAAATGCCATGATGGGCATGAGGCCATAGACTAACATGGAGAGGCGTTTTTAAGCTGCAAAAAACTTTTAAAAATGTGGCTGTAAAAACGTCTGTGGGCATGAGGCCTAAGAAAACTGGATTTTCTTTTGACATACATGCGCTTTATTGCTTGCAGGCACAAGGGAACTCTACTGTAAAACTTCTGGCATTCTCTCTAGGTGCTGTGTATATGGACATAAAAGTGCATGGCTGTATGTGCTTGTACTTGTATAAACGCTGATGCTCTTTTGCATCTACGTTTACCTGCACATGCAGGTGATGCATTTTCCTGAATGCAGAATTTTCCTTTTTTATTTGCTCCCAATTTTAACAAATGTTCTAAATTCTGACTAAATATTCAGATTTTAGTCAGCCAAGTGCTACAGACCCTACAGGAAAGCTGTGTGTGTCTAAATGGATTGGGGGCCTGCCTCCCTTGCTACTACTTGGATAGGTTTCAGTGAATGGGGTGTTTTACAAACTAGGTGTTATTTATAGTAACTTCATAAACTGAATTATTTTATATTATTTATGCAGCCCATTAGTGTGTGATGGGGCATTTTAAAACCAAAATGAATTTGATGGTAGAAATAAGGTTAATGTTTAGTGTGTCTTCATAAAAGCCTGCATGTAGGAGACAAAAGAATTTCTGGACAGTGTTCCTAGGGGTCAGTTCTGTAGACTGCAGTGTGTAGTGAGATTGATACTCAGGGGCCTCACAATGATATCTGTGTTCTCGTTATGTTCTTTCTGTTGCTTATAGAACAACGAGGGTATTTAACACAATCTGTTGGCCATGAAATGTTAACTGGAACTCTTATGGAATGTTTTGTACATAGTTTGTGTGCAGGTGTTTATCTAGTTTGATATTTTTCTCATTACAGCCCAACTCCAGGGAATTCACAACCCCCCCTTCCCACCCCCTCTAACTAGGGGTGCAACGGATCAAAAATCTCACGGATCGGATCGATCCTCTGATCAGAGTCACGGATCGGATCGATCCTCGGATCAGCATAAAAAAAAAAAAAATTAAATAAAAAAAAAACACACAAATCTTGTTACACCCACCGGGGTTTTAGATTTACAAGCTATTTTCAACACAAAACCGAGCTTATATGCATAAATACAGTATTTGTGCATATAAGCTCAGTTTTGTGTTGAAAATGGCTTTTTAAATTTAAAACTCCGGTGGGTGTAACAAGATGTCCGCTTGCCCCCTTCTCACTCAATCATTATTGTACTGTGCAGTGTGGGGTGTAGCAAGATGGCGGCGACGAAACGTCACTTCCTGTCGAGACAGCGGCCACTTCCGGGTGTACCAAGATGGCCGCCGCTCCGGAGCTAGGCTGAAGCCGGGGCTTTTCCTATGGCTGAGGCCGAAAAGTGCTCCGCGGATCGCGGGTGTGCCGATCCGCGGAGAGTGATCCGTACGGATCACGGATCGGCAACGATCCGTTGCACCCCTACCTCTAACCGATGGTATAAAAAAAATATCCAAATGCCCATTTTACTTACCTGAAGCCACTGTATTGTGGGGATCCTTTTCTTGTCTGTTTGCTTCCTGGAGTCCTCCTTTTGGGTGTGCACATCACTGTCTGGTCGATGTGGACACCATCTATTGGTGAAGGGGACGCTTCTAGCAGCCAGGTTCTCTTTCGTACAACAGAAAAACAGAAGCATGGAATCCAAGTTAGCATAAAAGCAACTGATTTATTAGCAACAATTTATAGCACACTTACAGTTAAAGTCTGGTAGAGCAGCGTAGGAAGCAAAATGCATGAGGACAGGCACATAACCAGGCTAAGCTGAAGTCGCAGTAACTCCCAATCTAATATGTGGCATACAAGGATCTTGCTCTGCCAGCTGTCAAAAGAAGCAGCAATGGACAGCATCCTCAGCCGCTAGCTGTCACCTCGTGGAAACCTCTATGTGAAAGACATGGGGTGTGGTAAAGTTTCAAAGGACAACGCCTTCTTTCTCAAACCTCCAAACCTTCTCAAACCTCTCCTCATTCGAAATCCTCTTAAAGTGGATATATCATATTTATATTTTTATTTTTTTTTCCCCCCTATTAAAAACGTTATCTAAAGTTAGGGTTGAGCATTTAATATGCATACATTCATCAGTAGCTTAGAAAATATTTTTCTACGGGTTCTTTTGTCTTATTTTTTTATATTCGTAATGGTTATGAGATTTTGTGAAGTAGCTGACGTGGTTTGTAAAAACTTAATGTTTTGTGATCTTTCCTCCTCCGCTGCATCCTTTCTGTGAAGAAACACATTTCTGAACTGCTAGGTCAGTGCTCACTGCAAAGTGCTGCATGCCTTACTGCTGTGTTTTGTGCACGTCTTTCAGAACTATAAATGTATCCAAAATCATCCTTAGGGTATATCTCCTCATTAAACTATGTTTCTTCCATAGTGGATAATTAACTGGAGTGGAAAGTTATACATTCCTAGTTATATTTAGTAGACCATCTCACTACCTGCATGCCACTTTTTGTTTGCTCTAATAATTAAATGATATTTACAGAAGAGGGAACTTCTTTGGAACTAATATGCTGTAAAGAATGCTGGTAGGAATGGTAGGCATTAGCCAATTTTATTGAAGTGTGTTGAGGGTATTTTGTAAGTGTGCAATTGAGCCCATTTTTAAAGGGTAAACCCCACTTTGTTTAAAGGATACGTTCACCTTTCATAACTTGTAACATGTTACTAAATCAGCAGCCCCCATTGTGACAGTGGGTGGGGATCTTCTCTCCACACCCACTGTGACAATTTAAAAAGAGCGCGGCTGTGCTGGGTTCTGCCCTTTTGGCCACGTCATTCAATTAAAGTTCTATCAATGAGAGAACTACAGCTACCATCAACCATTGAGGCTGATGGCTTGCAGTTCTCAGTAAACTACAAGGGTGTTGGTGAGAGCTCTAGTAGTTCATTGATTCTTCTGTCATTCAATAACTGCCTACAAGGCATGAGCAAACAGCTACAGTTGCTGTCTGCAGGAGCCTGACACTGCAGGCTATTAAAAAAAAAAAAAAACATAATGCACATCATTTTTACCAAAAGATGTACATTTATTATTGATGCTTGGAATAGGCTTCCAGCAGAGTTAGTCAGTGGTTTCAAACATGCTTGGGACAAACCTAGATCTATACTCAAAAAAACGTAAAGAAAAAAGGCAGACTCTGACCACTGTCTCAGATGTTAGGCAACCACTGAGCTTGTTACACAAGTTCTTTCATAGGCTAACCTGCTGGCATTATTCTGGTGACAGACGAATAGTGTGGCGAATGCACAAGATTAGAAAAGGCCTTAAACAAACAAAAAAAAAAAACAGATCCTGTTCCCTTAAAGCGTGAACAGCACAGTGCTTGTGTTGTGTAATTTGGCCCCGTCTATCACCTAAAAAAAGAAAAAATGGTGGATCCTGCCTGGCTATACCCTCCCCCCCACTGTAAACTGACCACTGTTTATCATAGCTGCTGAGCCCTGACACCGTGGTCAGTTTACGCGATTCCTTCATCCGCAGCCCCTCTCTGTCCTCCATTCCCCCCTCCATCCCTCCCTGCCTGTCTGCTCTGTGTCAGTGCCCGCCCCCTTCCCTCCTGCTGCTACCATAACTACAATAAAAACATCCGATCCCCTCTGTAACATAACGTTGCCCCTGTGTCTGTGTTATATAAAAAAAGCTGTCGATCTGTACCTATATCAGAGCGTCTCCTGGCACTCACGTGACTCTTTTGGCGCTCTCTCCTTCCCTGGCTGACGTCAGCAGGAGTGCTTGGCCCTGCCCGCTGTATCGGTCAGACGGGCAAAGGAGAGAGCCCAGGAGTCATGTGAGTGCCAGGGAACGCTCTGATATAGGTACAGATCGTCAGCTTTTTTATTATAACACAGACACAGGGACACATAACTTTATGTTACAGAGGGGATGGGATGTTTTTATTGTACTGGGTTAACAACCACTTTAAACCTAACTCCAGGAAACCTAAAAAACCCTCTCATGCAATGGGGCTGCATTCACACGGCAAGGGATATTAGTTTGTTCATGTCCAGGGGACAGTAAGGCCCCTTTCACACTTACACGACTTGTCCCACGATTTTGTACTGCAAAATCGTATGACAAGTCATTCTCCATGATTTTCAATGACTACCATTCATATTGGCACGACTTTAAGTCGTGCCGACTTGAAAGTAGTCCCTGCACTACTTTGGTCCAACTTCTATGCGAGTTGTACTCCATAGACCTCAATGTTAAACCCTGAAGTAGCATGCAAGTCGTGCCTGAATAATATAGACACGACTTCAGCACGACTTTGTAAGCACAAGCCTGGCTCGCTGATCGGGAAAGGAAAATTTTTTTTTTCCTTTCCCGATGAGCGACAGACAGTGCTGACAGCTGTCTGGTATGAATCCAGAGGGGGAACTCCACGCCAAGTTTTAAATGAAAAAAACAGCGTGGGTTCCCCCCCAGGGGCATACCAGGCCCTTAGGTCTGGTATGGATCTAAGGGGAACCCCCAAAATCCATACCAGACCCTTATCCGAGCATGCAGCCCGGCCGGTCAGGAATGGGGGTGGGGACGAGCGAGCGCCCCCCCCCTCCTGGACCGTACCAGGCCGCATGCCCTCAACATGGGGGGGTGGGTGCTTTAGGGCATGGGGGGCACCCTGCCGGCCCCCCCCACCCCAAAGCACCTTGTCCCCATGTTGATGAGGACAAGGGCCTCTTCCCGACAACCCTGGCCGTTGGTTGTCGGGGTCTACGGGCGGGGGGCTTATCGGAATCCGGGAGCCCCCTTTAATAAGGGAGCCCCCAGATCCCGGCCCCCCACCCTATGTGAATGAGTATGGGGTACATGGTACCCCTACCCATTCACCTAGGGAAAAAAGCGTCAATAAAAAACACAGTACACAGGTATTTAAAATAATTTTTAAGGCAGCTCCGGGATCTTCCGACTTCGGGGGTCCTCTTCCGACTTCGGGGGTCTCTCCGGCGTCTCCTCCCGGTGTCCTGATCTTCTGCCGGCTCCTCCGCTTTCTTCTGCAGCTCAATTGCTAGCGGTGGTCCGGACTTCTGTCTTCTGCCGTCTTCTTTTCTTCCAGAGATGTTGACACGACACTCTCTCCAGCTGGAATGGTCTCTGAACGCTCCGCAACAGACTTGTATAGGCGGTGACCCCGCCCCCTTATGAGGTCACTGTCCCGGGGCATGCTGGGACTGTGCCGTCATAAGGGGGCGTGGTCATCACCCGGTGACCACGCCTCCTAAAAGTCACAGTCCCAGCATGCCCAGGGACTGTGACGGCATAAGGGGGCGGGGTTACCGCCTATATAAGTCCGTTGCGGAGCGCACAGAGACCATTCTGGCTGGAGAGAGCGTCGTGTCAACATATCTGGAAGAGAAGAGGGAAGAAGACGATCCAGAGGTCCGGACCACCGCTGGCAAAAGAGCGCCAGAAGATAGCGGTGGAGCCAGCAGAAGATGCGGACACCGGGAGAAGATGCCGGAGAGACCCCCGAAGTCGGAAGAGGACCCCCGAAGTCGGAAGAAGATCCCGGAGCTGCCTAATAAATTATTTTAAATACCTGTGTACTGTTTTTTTTATTGACGCTTTTTTCCCTAGGTGAATGGGTAGGGGTACCATGTACCCCATACTTATTCACATAGGGTGGGGGGCCGGGATCTGGGGGCCCCCTTATTAAAGGGGGCTCCCAGATTCCGATAAGCCCCCCGCCCGCAGACCCCGACAACCAATGGCCAGGGTTGTCGGGAAGAGGCCCTTGTCCTCATCAACATGGGGACAAGGTGCTTTGGGGTGGGGGGGCCGCAGGGCGCCCCCCCATGCCCCAAAGCACCCACCCCCCATGTTGAGGGTATGCGGCCTGGTACGGTCCAGGAGGGGGGGCGCTAGCTCGTCCCCACCCCCATTCCTGACCGGCCGGGCTGCGTGCTCGGATAAGGGTCTGATATGGATTTTGGGGGGACCCCCACGCCGATTTTTCGGCGTAGGGGGTTCCCCTTACAATCCATACCAGACCTAAGGGCCTGGTATGCCCCTGGGGGGAACCCACGCCAGTTTTTTTTATTTAAAACTTGGCGTGGAGTTCCCCCTTATGATTCAT
Organism: Lithobates septentrionalis; assembly: GCA_037952835.1. Lineage (NCBI taxonomy): Eukaryota > Metazoa > Chordata > Amphibia > Anura > Ranidae > Lithobates > Lithobates septentrionalis. Next base: position 357,062 of record JBBDGP010001239.1, on the reverse strand, counting down.
ACCAACTACTGTATGTTTTCATTTGTTAATGCCAAAAACGTGGCAAAGTAGTACTGCTCCCAAATCGCGGCGAAATCGCGGTAAAATCGTGAGGCTTTGAAGTCGTATAAGTGTGAAAGGAGCCTTAAGTTGTATTACCTGATTCAACCCCCACCCATTCCCTTCCTTGCTGCAGCAGTTTGACTGTGCCTCATGATCATTGCAGGGTTATGATCCCTGCATCAGTCTTTATGTCTGAGAACTACACTGCCAGAATACTGGAAAAAGGTGCTTTACAAAATTCTCTAGACCTAAATGGAGCAGTTAACCCTCCCAGAGGATTTTTAGGTTTTATGCAGTTAAGCTTTAAACAGGAATAGATTTAAAATGTACTTCGACCCTTTATTGTTAGAAGAACCTGGTGCAGTGTGTCTGTCTCTCCTTAACAGCACAGTGTTTATTATTAGATAACAGCTGCTCTCTTAAGGGCTTGTTCACACCAGCAAGTCACACTGATAGCAGGCAGCTTGTGTGTGCCAGGAGACGCTACTTTTTATTTTATTTTATTTTTTTATGCTTAACTTTTTTTTTTTTTTTTTTTTTGTCTTTTACAGAACTTTATTGAAGTATCTCACAAGTGGCATTTCAATAGAGTTCTGTTCACTTTAGTGATGCTGCGATTTAGTGGTTCATGTTGCAACCTGCTTTGCTGAAAAAAAAAAAAAATACTGCTTGCAAATAACCTGTGAATGAATGCCACTGCAAACTAGGCATTTTGCCTTGTCTGTGTGTTGGCTACCCTGGAATTAGCTGCCAACGTATCCTCAATGCATCTGGTGTAAACAAGCCCTAAAAGTATGTAGTAAAATGCAAAAATAAAACATTTTGCTTGTTAATTGCAGTTCATTCCATATCCTGTTGCATTAAATGCTGCCAATCAAAATGGTGCTGTGGTACCCTCTTTTGCTGATGTGGGATGGGTCGCTGATGAGGAGGAGGGAGAAGCATTTACTAGGCTAAGGTAAGTTTGATTTAATGTACTGCTATTCAGATCCATGAAGGTAATTGACCTCATATCCTGGAGTCTGGGCAGCAGGATGGGGCATGTGGCTAGTGACTGCAACGCCTGACCACAATACCAGCTGCTGGTAGTTGATCAAATTGTAAAACATCAAATCTCCCTTCTCTTTTTCTCATATTGATGTTTTTTTTTCAGTAGAAGATCTTGTCTGACTAGCTTGAGTTTGATGAAATATTTGATTCATTTAATTACATTCATTTTTATTGTAATTTCTTTCAATAATATATATTTCTGCCTTTGATATAACTATTGTCATATGTTTCTAGGGCACAGAATCATGTGCACCACAGTCTGTCGTTAGAAGATGAGTTAAGCCATTATGACAAGCCACTTAGAAGACAGGTATCCATGCCTGCTCTTTTGAAGGAGGCGCCAGAGATCAGATTGCAGCCAGCGGCCAATGAAGAAGCTTTGCAGAAGATCAATGTATTGGAAAATGAACTGGCTACCTTGAGAGCACAGATTGCCAAGATTGTTACTATCCAAGAGCAGCAAACTGTGACTGCAGGTATTTCTATATAGGGTTTCCTGATCAGTCATGGTGGGATGTTCTTAGGAATTCCTCACTCTTTTGGAATTTTAGTAGTTTGTTGTAATAGTTTTTGTTTCAGCATATAAACCAGGTGTGTGTCAATGTAGAAAAGAAGAAAAAAACTGTTTTATGGCATACTATGTAATTGTATTACCATATCTTCTTGGGATCCAAGTATATAGTTTTCTTGGTTCTGAGTGATGAAGAAAACGTCAGTTCAGGGTAGCTGTAAACGGTCTTGAAAGTTTTTTTAGAAGAGTTACAAAGTGAAGGTAGGAAGTACATTTAGAGGTCCTAAAATAATATTGTGCCAAACTTAGCACCTTAATACAGATTTTAAAGCTCCAATCTTGGACAATTGCCATGTAGGACCTCCCAAAATTTGTAACTTTACATTATATTAAAAAAAAAAATGGTAAATTTACATACAAAAGCACATTATCTGGATCACCTAGACCCCCCTATACCAAAATATTAACAGAGATTGAGAGAAACATTCCTTTCCAATGTTTTGTACATCATTATAGTTATGTCTTGCCACCTATTCAGACAAAACATTTATGCTTAGGTGACCATTACTTCTCTTGGGCAGAAATCTACCCCAAAGCACAACAAACCAGACATTCGAAACAAAACAACGAGAAAAAAATAGTGGGGAAAAATTAACAACCAAGTCTATCCATTTCTCCTACAGTCTATCTGGGGAACCATCTTCCCAAACCAAAACCGTGTCGGAAAATAAACTGATTGTAAGAAAAAACTATTTATAAAAAAGATCCCAGAGCCCAAAAAAATCAGTCCAGGGAGACCATATGGCCATATACTTCATATAGCATTCATGTATATTTGCCGTTCCTCCATTCTCCTTACTTGATTCAGCTCAATTATCCACTCTTTAATTGTAGGAGCCACATCGGTTTTCCAGTGTCTAGGTATGATTTGTTCTCTTTGCGGAGAGGAAAAAGTGAAGCAGCCCCTTTTTGGTCTCTCCCTTAAATCCCGGCTATACTGTATAGACAATAAGGCCATTTCTGGAGATTTCTGATATTGCATGCCAGTAACCTAAGAACAAATTTAGAAGACAGTTTCCCAAAAAGTTATAATCCGAGGACATGTCCACCATATGTGGATCATTGTGCCTTTATCTCCCCCACAGCGCCAACGCTTTTCGGGAAAATTAGGTGATATTCTATGAAGCTTCACAGGGTATCTGCCATAGATACCTTAATAAGCTTGACCGTAGCAAACGCAAGAACGCCCTCGGGAGTGTTATAGGTAGTGTTTGATATAGATATAAAAAACGAGGTAAAATATCCATTTTATATATCGCCGTTCTCCCTACCCAGGAGTGTTTCCCCCTAGTCCTGAGTTGAAGTTGATTAATCACGGAGTTCCGCATAGGCAGATCAGTTCATATATCTTTTCTTCTGTAGATGCAATACTGACGCCCAGGTATTTAAGAGAATGAAGTTCCCACTGAAATGGGAAATTAGTTTCCACTATTTCTTTCTCAGTTAACGGTAGTGTAATATTGAGGCACCTAGATTTTGTTTGATTTTTTTACTATAAATTTTCTGTAAAGTCTAAATTGCTCTAGTTCATGCAAAATGCTTGGAAAAGCTATAACTTCACATTTTAGTACATTCACTTAAGAGTTTTCACGGGTAAGATCTATAACAATTACATTAATTTTGTTCTTTTACCATACATTCATTTGTTATTTCGGAACACCTTTTTCAGCTTGACTGCAACCGTCCAGGTTACAGTGTCTTGTTTTGCAATTTATAGCGACAGTTGATCTGTGTGTCCAATACAGGTCTTGTTTTGCAATTTATGAATTGGACGCACATTGCAAAACAAGACAATTAAGAAGAGAACTGGTTTTAAAAATATTTTTCTGAACTCTGAAGAGTCATTCTAGCTAGCAAACCTGTTATGAAGAACCTGACATTAGCATATAAGCACCTGATGTTGCTGTTTAATCATTTGTAAAGCATATCATTATACCGTATATTATACAGTACATTGCACAGGCTGGATATTTGTAGACCCTGGGTTATAGGCCGGTATCGTAGCCGTATCTGAACCCCACACCATGAGGACAGTATATAATGTTGCTTTGAGCACCGGATTCTGCATGGATGCTCACTTCTGCATTTGGTGCAGAGCTTGTAGTTGGCTACTAGGTGCTATTCAGGCCCAGGGCCTTGATCCATTCCTATGGAACCCAGTCCCTGAAAACCTCTTCAGAGGTATGCCCACTGTTATGAGTGAAGCCTGAGCCCTATAGAAGATACCAGCGACATGTAAGAGATGGTCACCCTGTTTATTGAACAGTTACTGTAGCCCCACTATCCTGCATAGTATGCATATGAATCTAGTTAATGAGGGTACAGACGGCAATAAATACCTGACAGAAAATTGCCACCTTTTTAATCTTTGTGACACCTTTTGCCAAAAATTAGTGTACATAGAACAGTTACATACATGACAAATATCTTGATTTCTGTTGCAGTGTGAATAATTTTACATATGAAGTTTTAGGTAAATTCCATATTTTGGCGTACAGGACACACATCCCTCCCCTCTGTCCATGCTTCTGCTTTTTGCTTTAAAACGGGAGTCCCACAAAGTGGGAAAGGTTATATAAGGGTGGAGAAGGGGGTACCTTAAGGTAGCAGCATAAAACACTGGGTCTATCAATGCAAATCTTCCTGTGCTGTACTCCAAGATATAGAGTTTACAGGTAAGTCAAAACTCACTTTTACATTGTGAGTGTCATATAAATTAACCCCCCCTCCTTTTTATTTATTTTTATTTTTTTACACAAATTCATAGGTTCTGTTCCTCCACCTGTTTCACCTTGTGCAGCACCTCTGCCCCCTCCTCCTCCTCCTCCTCCGCCGCCTCTACCACCTCCTGGTCTTCACAGAAGTATCTCTGCAATTGACCTCATTAAGGAGAGAAAGAACAAGAAGAGCAATGTAGAAACAGTGGTAGACAGCGCACCAAAGAAGCCAGAAATGCCAAGCATGTTGGATGTTCTAAAAGACATGAACCAAGTGAAGTTACGCTCTGTGAAAAGGTAACACATGCTTACGGCATACTTTATTAGAGAAAGTAAAACAGTCTACCTATTCCTGTCTATGCCCCCCTGATCCCTCCTATGTGTACTATATTTCAATATTTTTATAGTTGGTGTCTGCAGAGGGATGAGGTAAATATGTAAACGACCTTTATCTCAGTTTTCCTCTTTCCATCTGCGGATCAGTTATGTAAAAGTCTGGAACTTGTGAATAACTCAAAGTAGATTATGTGAACGTGCATATTCATATCAGAAGATGGAGTAAAATTTTCTATTTGTATAGGTCACAGTTTTGGTCTGGAGTCTTTTTTTTTTTTTTTTTTTTTTATGACTCACTCCTTTCCTTTTTTTTTTTTTTTTTTTTTTTTTTTTTAAAGCAGTTCAGGCTTTTCTTCTCTTGCAGTTGAATCAATGGTACGGTGCTGGATTGTCAGGTATCTTATCCTCTGCGTTAGTCCTCTGTTTGACTTGGGTACATTTTTATTATCCAAGGCCTCTTGCTCTCCAAGGCTGAAGTTGTTTTGCTTTGAATAAATATACTTTCTGGAAGTAAACCTGTCTAGAAATAATACCTGGTAAACATTTTTGTGACTTAGAAATCTTCCACTGAAACAAACCATGTATATAGTGTTGGAAACATACAGGCGCATCTCAAAAAGAAATTAGAATATCATCAAAAAGTTAATTTATTTCAGTAATTCAATTCAAAAGTGAAACTCCTATAGTTTTATATATTTGCGTTACAAACAGGGTGATATATTTCATGCATTTTTTTTCAATTTTGATGATTATGGCTTACATCTAGGGAAAACCCAAAATTCAGTATCTCAGAAAATTAGAATATTACATAAGACTAATAAAAAAAGATTTGTATTACAGAAATGCTGGCTTACTGAAAAGTGTGTTCATGTATAGTATAGTATGCACTCAATACTTGGTCGGGGCTCCTTTTTTGTATGAATTACTGTATGAATGTATGAATTACTGCATCAATGTGGTGTGGCATGGAGCTGATCAGCCTGTGGCACTGCTGAGGTGTTATGGAAGCCCTGGTTACATTGATGGCGGCCTTCAGGTCGTCTGCATTGTTGGGTCTGGTCTATCTCATCTTCCTCTTGACAATACCCCACAGATTCTCTATGTAGTTTAGGTCAAGTTTGCTGGCCAATCAAGCAGTGATACTATGATCATTGAACCAGGTATTGGTATTTTTGGCAGTGTGGGCAGGTGCCAAGTCCTGCTGGAAAATAAAATCCGCATTTCCATAAAGCCGGTCAGCAGAGGGAAGCATAAAGTGCTCTTGAATTTCCTTGTAGAGGGCTGCGCTGACTTTGGACTTGATAAAACAGTGGACCAACACCAGCAGATGACATGGCTCCCCAAATCATCACTGACTGTGGAAACTTCACACTGGACCTCATGCAACTTGGATTCTGTGCCTCTCCACTCTTCCTTCCTTCAGACTCTGGGACCTTGATTTCTAAATGAAATACAACATTTTCCACAGTCTGATGATTTGGGGAGCCATGTCATCTGCTGGCGTTGGTCCACTGTGTTTTATCAAGTCCAAAGTCAGCGCAGCCCTCTACCAGGATATTCTAGAGCACTTCATGCTTCCCTCTGCTAACCAGCTTTATAGAGATGCCGATTTCATTTTCCAGCAGGACTTGGCACCTGTCCACACTGCCAAAAGTACCAATGCCTGGTTCATTGATCATGCTGTCACTGTACTTGATTGGCCAGCAAACTCGCCTGACCAAAACCCCATAGAGAATCTGTGTGGTATTGTCGAGAGGAAGATGAGATGCCAGACCCAACAATGCAGAGGAGCTTAAGGCTGCTATCAAAGCAACCTGGGCTTCCATAACCCCTCAGCAGTGCAACAGGCTGATTGCCTGCATGCCACGCTGCATTGATGCAGTAATTCATGCAAAAGGAGCCCTGACCAAGTACTGAGTGCATTCTATACTGTACATGGACATACTTTTCAGTAAGCCAACATTTCTGTATTAATCCTTTTTTTTTTTTTTTTTTTTTTTTTATTTGTCTTGTCTTATGTAATCCTAATTTTCTGAGATACTGTATTGTGGGTTTTCACTAGCTGTAAGCCATAATCAAAATTAAAAGAAAGATGCTTGAAATGTTTCACTCTGTGTGTAACACATTTATATAAAATATGAGTTTCACTTTTTGAATTGAAGTACTGAAATTAACTTTTTGATATATTTATGATTTTTTGAGATGCACCTGTATTTGATTCAATAAAACAAAATAATTAGAAAAAAAAAACGTTTTATATTTGCTTCCAGAAATGACTGTTTATAGTGGTGTGCTATGTCTGCTTCTTTTAATTTAAAAAAATAATGCATAGTTTGCTGGAAAGAGTGTATAACAGTGTGCAGAGTGTTCATTCATTCAGAATTTTGTAGTGCTACTTCTATTAGTTACATCCACCGTGATAAAGAACATTGTTGCTACTCAGTAGTGTTTTTTCATCTTTTAAAATGTTCAGTCTTTGTAAATGAAAACTTAGAGAAACTGTTGTCAGACCATTTATTTTAACCACTGTAAGACCGGCCTATTTTTCAAACTTGTTGTTTACAAACAGTAAATATTCAAAGAAACGAACAGTCAGCGCAAAAACCCTCAAACAAAGCAAAGCTACTGAACACTAAAGGCAAATATATAAATCCTTTCACGTGGTACAATACAAAAAATAGTGCAGCGCTAAAATCTCAATCTATATTAAAATGTCCGTAAATAAACAATATGTATCAACGATGGTGCAGAGTGCTTCATGCAAATCCACAGTGCTCTTAAATCCGTGCTCCCCCTCTTGTCAGTCAAACCGCTCACCTTGTTAAAGGGACCCCTGAACTAACAGGAAGGTCTCATAAGCGTTCACCACTCAATTGGTGGTCAGGGTAATATCTTGGCTGAAAAGCAGGAACCTCTTCCTTAATAGGGATCAACACTTTTCTTCTCAGTATGCATGGAATAAACAAAGAAAATACATAGTGCTCTCTGTATAACTTTTAAAACCGATTCCTTTATTAAAAGACAGGTACTCACATAATTAGCACTATGGCCAGTGCTAGGCTTAAGAGCGCATATTAATTACAGATGACAGTATAAGATGGCTGCAGCGGCGTCTAAACCAGGATAAAACACATATCGTCCGATAGGACTTCCTCAGCGGTCTATGGATCCCTTAGGTCTAGTCTGTATTATATATATACAAGCCCCCCAATTCAATCATCTGTTAATTACTCCCGAGTGGCGCTCGTCCAATCAGAACGCTCCACTCGGGAGTAGGAAGTGTAAGAAGCTCCAGTGTTGATGGTAGTTTCCATAGCGATCGGCGTCATGATGTCACGACGCCAGACCGCAAGGCTAACTCCTCTGTAACCACTCCTCCCTCCTGGATATACAGGAAGGGGATCCTACTGCTTCTATTGGCTAATTAGCATGGAAGGGCCGTGTTAGGATAAAACACGTGACGCGATCGCATCATCACAATGACGCGGTGTCCGATCATGTGACTAGCCGCGTCGAAAAAACCGCCTTCCAGAGACAGGAACGTCCCACACTATGTATACATGGCGCGGTCGAATCATCACAATGACGCGGTCGCGTCATCATAATGACGCGGCTTCCGGTCACGTGATCACCTGCGTCAGTGGGTACCTCCTTCATTAGGTTAAGATATAGACCAAATGAGCTAGGATAGGGTGAGAATATGTCACGTGATACTGTTCACTCTACAGCTGAAAGAAGTGTAAGCAGAGAAGGGATGGTGCTACTAGGCGGCGTCAACTAAAGGAAAAGACAGAATCAATACCCATGAGACGCTAGTTTAGTCAGCACCGATGTGCTGAGCTATTCTTAATCAGCAGACATAATCACATTAAATTACTATAAAATTGATAGATCTGAAGGACAGAGTATAATTTCAAAAATATTAAATATAATGAAAACTGTCCCACCATATAATAAAGTAAAAATATATTAGTAAGAAATCATTAAAAAGACACTTCCCTGCAGCCACCTTTTACAACAAAGTCATCATACATTAATCGAAACAGTAGATCCCAGATCCTTAAAGTATAATACATTAAAATCGTCCCTAATATAAAAATAACTTATCTGTCAGAAATAAAACAGTTCAAATCGAACTCAACATTGAGCCCCGTGGACCCACATGGGTCTCATACACCCAGAAAGACTCCCGGCGGCTCAATTGTCTTATAAAGTTACCCCCTCTCCAGTGGGGTGTAACCTTTTCCACTCCCCAAAATTTCAATTTGGCGGGACTGCGTTTATGACACATTTTAAAGTGCTTAGAGACACTATGTGAGTCTAATCCTTTTTTAATAGTAATATGTTCACCGATACGGACATGCAAGGGGCGAGACGTTCTTCCCACGTATTGTAAGCCGCATTCGCATTCCATAATATAAACCACCCCCGTCGTGGAGCATGTGATAAAATCTTTAATCTGATAAATCTTCTTCGTTGCTGTAGCAGTAAATTCTTTGCGTTTTTTAATATTCCCCCTGGCTTGTTTACAGGCTGGGCAGCGTCCGCATGCATAAAAACCTGTCAGGATGTTGGATATCCTATTTTCAGAAGCAAGAGGTGGGTCAATGACCCCCGGGGCTAGCTTATCTCTGAGGGAGGGGGCCCTAAAATACATAAAAACAGTACCCACCCCCCTGGTCGTCCCATAGTCAACGGGATTGACTCAGTCTCTTCTAGACTGGGTCAGTATATAGACCATTTCCTACAGCCTATGGTCATGAAAAGATACTAAACATATTATCCACATTTTAGAGTCTCTCCCACTTACATCTTCATGTGTATTAATCACAGCGGACGTTAGTTCCCTATACACGATCATTAGCCACGAAGATGCGTTAACTTCAGTACAGTGGGCATCTGGATCAGCGGATCTGACGAAAAGACAAAAACTTTATCTTGGATTGTTTAAGATTTTGTTTAGCCAAAAATTATTTTTGGTACAATAGACGGTTTTTTCTTCAAACAAGGGGAGTGGCAATGGGGGCTCGTTTTGCTCCCAGTGCCAACCTATTCATGGCACACTGGGAGGAAGAAGTGATCTATAAGAACACACCCCCTGAACTCATCTGTTACCAATGGTACATCGATGATATCAATATGATTTGGAACGGTGACCGATCGAACCTAGACATCTTCATGAAAAAATTGGATGAGAACAATAGAAATATTGTCCTCTCCTGGAATGTGGGTATCGATCATGTCACGTATCTAGATCTTGATGTCTATCTAAAAGATAAAGGGTTAGAGTTAAGAAATCACTTCAAACCCACTGACCGTAATGCGTACATTCCCCTCGGAAGTTGCCACCATTTACAATGTTTGTGCAACATTCCCAAGGGGCAATTTGTACGCATTAGGAGGAATTGTACACATGAACAGGAGTATCTTGTACAGTCTGAAGTTCTATCAACACGTTTTGTTCAAAAGGGATACAACAAATCAGACATTTCGAAACATATCGAGACTGTCCGTAAGATGGATAGAACCACACTTGTTTCCAATGGCCCTAGGGTTAAACAAGATACAATAGGGAATATAAGGATTGTTTTGGACTATAATGTCCAATACAAGAAATTCGAAAAGATCATTCGTAGATACTGGCCCATTTTAAAACAAGATAAAACTCTTGGCCCTGTTCTTCCTGAACGCCCCCAGTTTGTTTACAAAAGGGCCCCCTCCCTCAGAGATAAGCTAGCCCCGGGGGTCATTGACCCACCTCTTGCTTCTGAAAATAGGATATCCAACATCCTGACAGGTTTTTATGCATGCGGACGCTGCCCAGCCTGTAAACAAGCCAGGGGGAATATTAAAAAACGCAAAGAATTTACTGCTACAGCAACGAAGAAGATTTATCAGATTAAAGATTTTATCACATGCTCCACGACGGGGGTGGTTTATATTATGGAATGCGAATGCGGCTTACAATACGTGGGAAGAACGTCTCGCCCCTTGCATGTCCGTATCGGTGAACATATTACTAATATTAAAAAAGGATTAGACTCACATAGTGTCTCTAAGCACTTTAAAATGTGTCATAAACGCAGTCCCGCCAAATTGAAATTTTGGGGAGTCGAAAAGGTTACACCCCACTGGAGAGGGGGTAACTTTATAAGACAATTGAGCCGCCGGGAGTCTTTCTGGGTGTATGAGACCCATGTGGGAGTACCCACGGGGCTCAATGTTGAGTTCGATTTGAACTGTTTTATTTCTGACAGATAAGTTATTTTTATATTAGGGACGATTTTAATGTATTATACTTTAAGAATCTGGGATCTACTGTTTCGATTAATGTATGATGACTTTGTTGTAAAAGGTGGCTGCAGGGAAGTGTCTTTTTAATGATTTCTTACTAATATATTTTTACTTTATTATATGGTGGGACAGTTTTCATTATATTTAATATTTTTGAAATTATACTCTGTCCTTCAGATCTATCAATTTTATAGTAATTTAATGTGATTATGTCTGCTGATTAAGAATAGCTCAGCACATCGGTGCTGACTAAACTAGCGTCTCATGGGTATTGATTCTGTCTTTTCCTTTAGTTGACACCGCCTAGTAGCACCATCCCTTCTCTGCTTACACTTCTTTCAGCTGTAGAGTGAACAGTATCACGTGACATATTCTCACCCTATCCTAGCTCATTTGGTCTATATCTTAACCCAGGGCTTGACAAATTTGCTTGGAATCTAGGAGCCAGCTAAAAAAGTTAGGAGCCAGGTTTTTTTTTTTTAAACGACCGACCGCTTTATTTTCAATATAAAAATTAACCAATCTTAAATTTACACAGACGACTAGAACGAATGTGACTGCTTTTATTTCCTGCCATGCAGGGACACAAGACCACCATATTCCCGCTAAGGATCCAATCAGGTCCGCCTGAAAAACTGACAGGCGAACCTGATCAGACAGCCCGTGTGAAAGGGGCCAAGCAGGGAGATGACAAATAATAAATTCATTTTAATTAACCACTTCCTTCCCGCAGGACGACTATATACGTCCTGTGTTTGAAGTGAAATACTGTTGTTATGGTAGCAGCTACCATAACTCCGGTATCTTCTTCAAGACCCGGCGGTTCTCTTTCAGATAAAAGTGGTCTCTGCAGCAGATTCGCAGCAAGATCACTTTTATCGGCGGCAGGAGAGGGCCCCCCCTACCGCCGCGCTCCGGTGCCCTTCACTGCTTACCGTGGCAGTCGGTAACGGCGGAGGCGATCCGGATCTGTCCCTGGCCTGACATGGAGACGAGTGAGAGGAAGATGGCCCCCCCGCCCATCTCCAAGTCATTGCAGGGCGGAAGCGACGTCAAATCGTCACTTCCACCCATAGCTCTTAAAGGGACATTTTATTATTATTATTTTTTTTTTTTCAAATGACAATTTTTTTTTTTTTTTTAATGCATTTTAGTGTAAATATGAGATCTGAGGTCTTTTTGACCCCAGATCTCACATTTAAGAGGTCCTGTCGTGCTTTTTTTTTCTATTACAAGGGATTTTTACATTCTTTGTAATAGGAATAAAAGGGACTTTTATTTTTTCACTGTTCTTTTAAAAAAAAAAAAAAAAGTTAAAATAAATAAGGAAGAAAAATTTTTTTTTAAATGTGCCCCATCCCTTGTAATAGAAATAAAAGTGACACAATTTTTTTTTTTTTTTTTTTATAACAGTGTAAAAATAAAAAGTAAAATATATAAGAAAAAAAAAATGTTTTAAACGCGCCCCGTCCCGCCGAGCTCGCTTGCAGAAGCGAACGCATATGTGAGTAGCGCCCGCATATAAAAGCGGTGTTCAAAACACACGTGAGGTATCACCACGATCGTTAAAGCGAGAGCAATAATTCTAGTCCTAGACCTCCTCTGTAACTTAAAACATGCAACCTGTAGAATTTTTTAAACGTCGCCTATGTAGATTTTAAAGGGTAAAAGTTCGTCGCCATTCCACGAGCGGACGAAATTTTGAAGCATGACATGTTGGGAATCAATTTACTCGGCGTAACATTATCTTTCACAATATAAAAAAAATTGGGCTAACTTGACTGTTTTCTTATTTTTTAATTAAAAAAAGTATTTTTTCCCAAAAAAGTGCGCTTGTAAGTCCGCTGCGCAAATACGGTGTGACAGAAAGTATTGCAATGACCGCCATTTTATTCTCTAGGGTGTTAGAATAAAAAATATATATAATGTTTGGGGGTTCTAAGTAAAGGGAAGGAGATGAGCGGGCAGTGAAAACAGGTAGGGAAAGCTCCATTAGCATTGATGAATGTCTTGTCATACCAACGGCCACCACCAGAGGGCGCCTGATTGCAGAAGGAACCATAGGACTGCAGTAGGCCGCAAAGCCGCGGCCTCAATTACCGGCGCGGCCCATCGCGATCGCGCCGGGAGGGGGGGGGGTGTCGAACGGACACAGTATACCCCAGATGTGCCACCCCAAGCGCCAGGTCGCTAATTCTAGTCGCAAATGCGACCTGGCGCCCGGGGTTTGTCGAACCCTGTCTTAACCTAATGAAGGAGGTACCCACTGACGCAGGTGATCACGTGACCGGAAGCCGCGTCATTATGATGACGCAACCGCGTCATTGTGATGATTCGACCGCGCCATGTATACATAGTGTGGGACGTTCCTGTCTCTGGAAGGCGGTTTTTTCGACGCGGCTAGTCACATGATCGGACACCGCGTCATTGTGATGATGCGATCGCGTCACGTGTTTTATCCTAACACGCCCCTTCCATGTTAATTAGCCAATAGAAGCAGTAGGATCCCCCTCCTGTATATCCAGGAGGGAGGAGTGGTTACAGAGGAGTTAGTCTTGCGGTCTGGCGTCGTGACATCATGACGCCGATCGCTATGGAAACTACCATCAACACTGGAGCTTCTTACACTTCCTACTCCCGAGTGGAGCGTTCTGATTGGACGAGCGCCACTCGGGAGTAATTAACAACAGATGATTGAATTGGGGGGCTTGTGTATATATAATACAGACTAGACCTAAGGGATCCATAGACCGCTGAGGAAGTCCTATCGGACGATACGCGTGCGGATTGGTTTTATCGTGGTTTAGACGCCGCTGCAGCCATCTTATACTGTCATCTGTAATTAATATGCGCTCTTAAGCCTAGCACTGGCCATAGTGCTAATTATGTGAGTACCTGTCTTTTAATAAAGGAATCGGTTTTAAAAGTTATACAGAGAGCACTATGTATTTTCTTTGTTTATTCCATGCATACTGAGAAGAAAAGTGTTGATCCCTATTAAGGAAGAGGTTCCTGCTTTTCAGCCAAGATATTACCCTGACCACCAATTGAGTGGTGAACGCTTATGAGACCTTCCTGTTAGTTCAGGGGTCCCTTTAACAAGGTGAGCGGTTTGACTGACAAGAGGGGGAGCACGGATTTAAGAGCACTGTGGATTTGCATGAAGCACTCTGCACCATCGTTGATACATATTGTTTAGTTACGGACATTTTAATATAGATTGAGATTTTAGCGCTGCACTATTTTTTGTATTGTTGTTTACAAGGTAAAATATATATATATATATTTTTTTTTTTGCTAGAAAATTACTTAGAACCCCCAAACATTATTTTTTTCTTTTCTAACACCCTAGAGAATAAAATGGCGGTTGTTGCAATACTTTGTCGCACTGTATTTGCACAGTGGTCTTATAAGCCCACTTTTTGGAAAAAAAAACACCTTTTTTAAATTGAAAAAATAAGACAACGGTAAAGTTAGCCCAATTTTTTTTAATATTGTGAAAGATGTTATGTCGAGTAAATTGATACCAAACATGTCACGCTTCAAAGTTGTGCTCGCTCGTGGAATGGCGACAAACTTTTACCCTTTAAAAATCTCCATAGGCGACGTTTAAAATATTCTACAGGTTGCATGTTTTGAGTTAGAGGAGGTCTAGGGCTAGAATTATTGCTCTTACGCTAATGATCACAGCGATACCTCACATGTGTGGTTTGGACACAGTTTTTCATATGCGGGCGCTACTCATGCATTCGCTTCTTTTTACACTGTTCTTTAAAAAAAAAAAAAAAAATTGTCACTTTTTTATTACTTTTACAAGGAATGTAAACATCCCTTGTAATAGAAAAAAAGCATGACAGGACCTCCTAAATATGAGATCTGGTGTCAAAAAGACCTCAGATCTCATATTTTACACTAAAATGCAATAAAAAAAAGTTGTTTAAAAAAATAAATAAAAATGTTGCTTTAAGAGCTATTGGCGGAAATTACATTTTGACGTCGCTTCCGCCCTGCATTGGTATGGAGCCAGGTGGGGGCCATCTTCCCCTCTCTCAGCTCCATACCACAGAGGGCAAAGGATCCAATCGGCTCTGCCTCTGCCACCGGTAAGCGGTGGAGCGCGGTGGGAGGGGGGGCCCCTCTCCCGCCGCCGATGAGTGATCTCGCTGTGAATCCGCCGCAGAGACCACTCCTTATCTGAATGCAGACCGCCCGCTGAAGAAGCGGCTACTGGGGGTATGGCAGCTAGCTGCTGCCATAACAACGATATTCCTCTTCAAAGTACCGCCGTATAATGGTGGGCGGTCCGGAAATGGTTAATAAAAAATCTTCCTATAAAATGTTAAATGTACATATAACCTTTTGCATGTTATTTACCTGGAAAAGCCTCCCTCGTGTAGACATCCAAAAGTCCTGCTGCTGGGTGCCACCATCTTTAGATATGATGTGAGCAGCCTCAGCACACCCAGAGCAGTCACTCAATTGACACACACTATAGTATGTCTATTTTTTTTTCCCCCTGGCAACTATGTAATGCTTCACGTACACTACAGCTAAACTTGAGTTTAGGAGCTGTTGGTGTGTTTTTTTTTTTTTTTTTTTGCCAAAGCTCTTAACTCCATAAAAGCCTATGTGTCCATGTACACATAGGCTTTTACCAGCATTTAGGAGCTGCTGTGGTTAGGGGGGCTTCAACCTCCCTCTCCTGAACATAGAAGAATCGCGCTCAGGATAGGAACGTTTTGGCCGCCGGAAAATGCAAACAGCCGGTTGTCAAAGTAGGCAAATGTGTACATGAAGCCTAAGAGGTCATGTAGGTACCTTAGGGAAAGGGAAGTAGAACTTGGCCCACATAGACAGTTCTTAGATACTACAGTAAGAGGAGAGGGCTATGAAATGGTCAATTGTATTTATCAAGTTTAAGAAACATTACAAGTGAATAAAGGAGAGAAATTCTCTGCAAATAAACCTTTAAAATACTTGATATGTTCATAGTACAGGACACAGAAATCGGTTCATAGGCCACGGAATGTCCCCAGGCAATAATCAATGGGTGGGCAACACTAAATAGCTAAAAGATAAATGACAGGAAGCTTTGTTGGGTTTATTCCCCAGTGTCCCCATATAACCCCACCCACACTGTAAAGCTCCAGTTTTTTTTTTTTTTTTAGGTGAATGGGTGCCTTCCCCTCCTGGAGAGGTGTGTGTGTGTGTGTGTGTGTGTGTGTGTGTGTGTGTGTGTGTGTGTGTGTGTGTGTGTGTGTGTGTGTGTGTATATGTATGTAAGTATATGTGTGTGTGAGTATATATATATCTATTGTGTGTGTGTGTGTGTGTGTGTATATGTATGTAAGTATATGTGTGTGTGTGAGTATATATATATCTATTATGTGTGTGTGTATCTATCTATCTATCTATCTATCTATATATATAATCTCTATATCTCTATCTCTATATCTATCTCTCTATCTCTATATATATCTCTATATATCTCTCTATATATATATATATATCTCTATATATCTCTCTATATATATATCTCTATATATATCTCTATCTATCTCTATATATATCTCTATCTATCTCTATATATATCTCTATCTATCTCTATATATAAC
The DNA here is from genome assembly GCA_037952835.1 of Lithobates septentrionalis. NCBI lineage: Eukaryota > Metazoa > Chordata > Amphibia > Anura > Ranidae > Lithobates > Lithobates septentrionalis. Next base: position 340,437 of record JBBDGP010001239.1, on the reverse strand, counting down.
TCTATCTATCTCTATATATATCTCTATCTATCTCTATATATATCTCTATCTCAGGGCTCGACAAACCCCGGGCGCCAGGTCGCATTTGCGACTAGAATTAGCGACCTGGCGCCTGGGCAGCACAGCTGGGGTATCCTGTGTCCGTTCGACACCCCCCCCCCTCCCGCCGCGATCGCGCTGGGCCGCGCCGGTAATTGAGGCCCCGGCTTTGCGGCCTACTGCAGTCCTATGGTTCCTGGTTCCTTCTGCAATCGGGCGCCCTCTGGTGGTGGCCGTTGGTATGACAAGACATCCACCAATGCTAATGGAGCTTCCCCTGCCTGTTTTCACTGCCTGCTCATCTCCTTCCCTTTACTTAGAACCCCCAAACATTATATATATTTTTTATTCTAACACCCTAGAGAATAAAATGGCGGTCATTGCAATACTTTCTGTCACACCGTATTTGCGCAGCGGACTTACAAGCGCACTTTTTTGGGAAAAAATACTTTTTTAATTAAAAAATAAGAAAACAGTAAAGTTAGCCCAATTTTTTTTATATTGTGAAAGATAATGTTACGCCGAGTAAATTGATTCCCAACATGTCACGCTTCAAAATTTCATCCGCTCGTGGAATGGCGACAAACTTTTACCCTTTAAAATCTCCATAGGCGTCGTTTAAAAAATTCTACAGGTTGCATGTTTTGAGTTACAGAGGAGGTCTAAGGCTAGAATTATTGCTCTCGCTCTAATGATCGTGGCAATACCTCACGTGTGTTTGAACACCGCTTTCATATGCGGGCGCTACTCACATATGCGTTCGCTTCTGCAAGCGAGCTCGGCGGAACGGGGCGCATTTAAAAAAATTATTATTTTTTCTTATATATTTTACTTTTTTATTTTTACACTGTTTTTAAAAAAAAATAAAAATTGTGTCACTTTTATTTCTATTACAAGGGATGGGGCACATTTAATTTTTTTTTTTCTTATTTATTTTAACTTTTATTTTTTCACTGTTCTTTTAAAAAAAAAAAAAAAAAAAAGTCACTTTTATTCCTATTACAAGGAATGTAAAAATCCCTTGTAATAGAAAAAAAGCATGACTGGTCCTCTTAAATATGACATCTGGGGTCAGAAAGACCTCAGATCTCATATTTACACTAAAATGCATTAAAAAAAAAAAAATTGTCATTTGAAAAAAATATATATATATAAAATGTCCCTTCAAGAGCTATGGGTGGAAGTGACTATTTGACGTCGCTTCCGCCCTGGAATGACTTGGAGATGGGCGGGGGGCCATCTTCCTCTCACTTGTCTCCATGTCAGGCCAGGGGCAGATCCGGATCGCCTCCGCCGTTACCGACGGCCACGGTAAGCGGTGAAGGGCACCGGAGAGCGGCGGTAGGGGGGGCCCTCTCCTGCCGCCGATAAAATTGATCTCGCTGCGAATCTGCTGCAGAGACCACTTTTACCTGAAAGAGAACCGCCGGCTCTTGAAGAAGATACTGGGGTTATGGTAGCTAGCTGCTACCATAACAACGGTATTTCTCTTCAAAGACAGGACGTATATAGTCGTCCTGCGGGAAGGAAGTGGTTAATTAAAATGAATTTATTATTTGTCATCTCCCTGCTTGGCCCCTTTCACACGCGCTGTCTGATCAGGTGCGCCTGTCAGTTTTTCAGGCGGACCTGATTGGACCCTTAGCGGGAATATGGTGGTCTTGTGTCCCTGCATGGCAGGAAATAAAAGCAGTCACATTCGTTCTAGTCGTCTCTGTGTAAATTTAAGATTGGTTAATTTTTATATTGAAAATAAAGCTGTCGGTCTTTTAAAAAAAAAAAAAAAAAAAAAAAACTGGCTCCTAACTTTTTTAGCTGGCTCCTAGATTCCAAGCAAATTTGTCAAGCCCTGCTCTATCTATCTCTATATATATATCTCTATCTATCTCTATATATATATCTCTATCTATCTCTATATATATATCTCTATCTATCTATATATATATATATCTCTATCTATCTCTATATATATATCTCTATCTATCTCTCTATCTATCTCTATATATCTCTATCTATCTCTATATATCTCTATATATATATATATATATATATATATATATATATATATATATATATATATATATATATATATATATATATATATATATATATATAATCTATATCTCTATCTCTATATATATCTCTATTTATGTGTGTGTGTGTGTGTATATATATATATATATGTATATTTGCTGAATGACATATCGGTATGGATGTCACAGCACTTCCTCAAACTTAATCTTTCTAAAACTGAGCTTGTTATATTTCCTCCTTCACGGTCCCCCTCCTGTCACTTCACCATTAATATCAACAACACAACCATTGGTCCCTCCACACATGCCAGGATCCTGGGTGTAATCCTTGACTCTGACCTCTCCTTCAGCCCCCATATCCAATCACTGGCTAAATCCTGCCGCCTTAACCTCCAACATCTCCAGAATTCGACCCTTCCTGACTAATGACACCACAAAGCAACTTATTCACTCCTTGATTATTTCCCGCCTCGACTACTGCAACTCTCTCCTTAATGGCCTGCCCTTATGCAGCCTATCCCCCCTTCTGTCTATTATGAATGCTGCTGCTAGACTAATACACCTCACTAATCGATCCGTGACTGCTGCTCCTCTCTGCCAATCCCTTCACTGGCTTCCGCTACCCCACCGTGTAAAATTCAAAATGCTAACCATAACATACAAGGCCATTCACAACATCGCCCCCATCTACATCACCAACCTCATCTGCAGATATCGCCCAAATCGCCCCCTCCGCTCCTCCCAGGACCTCCTGCTCTCTAGCTCCCTTGTTACCTCCTCCCATGCTCGCCTTCAGGACTTCTCCAGAGCCTCTCCCATCCTCTGGAATTCCCTGCCCCAGTATGTCCAATCAGCCCCTACCCTGTCCACCTTTAGGAGATCCCTGAAAACTCATTTATTCCGGGAAGCCTATCCCACACCCACATAACTGTCCCTGAGCCACCCCCATCAAAACATTCTTTGCAGCTATTACCTTTTGTACCACCACCCCTTCCCTTTTTAGAATGTAAGCTCTACGAGCAGGGCCCTCCTGTACCTTTTGTATTGAACTGTACTGTAATTGTGTTGTCCCCCTTATACATTGTAAAGCGCTGCGTAAACTGTTGGCGCTCTATAAATCTCGTATAATAAAAATAAATATATATATATATATATATATATATATATATATATATATATATATATATATATATATATATATCATGTGTGTATATATATATATCATGTGTGTATATATATATATATATATATATATCATGTGTGTATGTATGTGTGTATATATATATGTATGTGTATATATATATATGTATATATGTGTGTATGTATACCGGAAACTGCTTTTAAGCCATGACAAAAGTGTCAGCGGGATGTAATTAAATCTAATATTAATATAAATATATTTTAGATTTAATTACATCCCGCTGACACTTCTGTCATGGCTTACAAGCAGTTTCCAGTTCAGTGACCCTTGAGTACAGGTGAGGTGTTTCTAATAGGTCCAGGGTTGTGGTCCACTCGTTTTGGCACTAAGACCCTGAAGACCCCTTCAGGTGTATGTACCATAAATGGGGCCAGCGATCTGAACAAGATAGGACAGGGTTTCCCTGTACCCTCATATATGCCAATTTCTGGCTCGTATGTCTTGCTGGCTATGTAGTATACACTACATCCTGCAAGACACCCACTGTTTTTTAGGGCACAGTTATAGGGGGACTTGCACTCTTGGTGTTTTCCCTAACTTAGTCTCACGAGTCAGCCTATTGGGTAATGTTATTATGATTAGCCATTTGAAATTGGAGGTCTTTTTCAACATCCCTACTGGAAGTTCCCCTTGTGCTAGAAACTTAGTGCTTAAAACACTCCTAGCTGTGCACTTCCCCTAGCTATCGTCTGTTGAAATCACAAGCTGATCATTTGCCACACCACATGTTGTCAGATTCTTTTACCTGCTGACATTCTTTATCTGAAGTTACGGAAGTTTTTTTTCCTGATCCACTGGCCATATGTTGGCTACTGTGTATTCCTTGATCAAAGTAGTGGATATATGCTCCTAGCGCTGCTCAGCCCCCATATGTTCAAAAATGCTCAAAAAAAGAGGGCCTTCTGTGGAAAATCCATGCCTAATTTGGATCAAGCAATCTGGCCTTTATATTATGATTAGCCAAACTTGGAGATGGTTCTTCCCATTCCCAACAAATTTGAAGCCTTGTATCCTATGGACGTAGGCATTCTCACTGTGGACCCGGCCATTCTTGTCCTGAATGCAGAACTTACCATTCTTAAAGTGGTTGTAAAGTCAGAAGGTTTTTTATCATAATGCAATCTATGCATTAAAGTGATTGTAAAGGCTTGAGTTTTTTTTTTTTTTTTAAATAACAAACATGTCATACTTGCCTCCACTGTGCAGTTCATTTTCCACAGTGTGGCCCCGAACACTGTCTTCTGTGGTCCCTCGGCAGCTCTCGCGGCCCCTCCCCGCATCAGATAACCCCCTAGGAGAAGCGCGGTTGCCTTGCGGGCGCGCTCCTGAGTCCAGCATTTGTGTCCATAGACATGAATGCCGGCGAGACTCAGCTGATCACAGATCCGAGTAAGGGGTCAATCCCGGCCCCTTACCATGTGATCAGTTGTCAGCTAATTACGGCTGATCACGTGATGTAAACAGAAGCTTGGTAACCGGTATTTTTTTATTTTCCTATCACCGGCTTCTGTCAGAGGGATATCGGTCCCCAACACAGAAAGCCGCGGCTGCATTTTCTGTGCCCACAGTGCCACCCAACAATGCCCACCAGTGCTGCCAATCAATGCCCATCAGTGTCTCATAATTGGTGCCACAGATCAGTGCTGCCTATCACTGTCACCAGTACCCATTAGTGATCAGTGCCACCTATCAGTGCCAACCATCAACTCTCTGTTTGCCTTTTCAATGCCACCCATCAGCGCACATCAGTAAAGGAGAGAAATTACCTGTTTTTTCAAAATTTCATAACCAACCATGAAACCCAGCAGCAATTAAATACCACCAACAGAAAGCTCTATCTGTGTGAACAAAATGATAAAAATTTCATTTGGGTAAACTGTAGCATAACCGCGCAATTGTCATTCAAAGAGTGACAGCGCTGAAAGCTGAAAATTGATCAGGGCAGGAAAGGGGTTTAAAGAGGAAGTAAACCCCGATGGGTTTTACTTCCCCTTTGTTTCCCTGCAAAGGTAAAGCATAATGGGCTACTATGCGACACAGGATCCTGCGATGTCACCGCTGTCCCCTCTTCCAAGAAGCGTCCATCTTCCTTCCGGACATCGCGGCTCCGGCGCTGTGATAGGCCGGAGCCATGATGAGGTCACTCCCACGCATGCGCGCGGCAGCCGCCACTGAAGGCACGATCGCCATTAGAAACGGCACGCTCAGTGCGCCTGTAGATATCGGTGCCTGTCTTTTGCAAATATCTCCTAAACGGTGTAGGTTTAGGAGATATTTTCTTGCACCTACAGGTAAGCCTTAATCTAGGCTTACCTGTAGGTTTACAACCACTTTAAGATCCCAGTAAGCAAGTGGTTCAGTGGATAGTGAACAGGGAGAAGATAAGGCCGCTCTGGTGGAGGTGGGTAGCTGGTCAGAGGGATGATAGTGATGAGGTGGCACTTCTGGCAGCACTTTGGTTAGAGGAGAAGCAAACTCTGAAGATATAAAAAAGGAAAATAAGACGCCTCTAAGTGCAGTATGCAAAATTTAATAAAGTGCACAAAGGGTTAAAAGCACTTACAAGATTGTTGAGTGTTAAAAGACATGATAAAATCAGGAGTCCTCATCTGTGGTATGTGTCCATCCTCAGCATAGTGGTAGAGAGCAGTGTAGAGCCGTCCAGCAGCCGTAAAGCATTCTCATGCGTGTTGGAAAGAGGAGGCAGCAGGGAAGCCTGTATTCACTGCGGGACACACAAGGCTGATGGTGTCAGTGTAGAGAAGGGGACAGTAACGCGTTTCGGACATTGTGCAGCTTCTTCGTCAGTCCTACGCCCATACTCCTCAAGCTGGCTTATGAATGGTGAGGGGGAGGAGTGTGGGCAGATGTTGAATACACAATGATAAGGGAAGTGACAGATGTATTACGAGGACGGCCAAGACAACCGTGCACTCGCAAAATGGATCATTAACGTCAGTGCTATGTACAATGAAGTCCTGAAGGAATTTGACACCGGGGTACAGGGCACAGATGGCAGTGGTTAAATTAACAAAAATAAATATACAATTGTAAGGTTGAAATTGAATCAATATACAGGTGTGTTACATGGTCAGCCGGGTGTCTATATGCATGTGTTACAAAGGCGGCCGGGCGTTTGCACACATGCAAATAGGGTCGTAAGTCTAATGTTGAGTTGACAATGAATAAATCTACAGCCGTGTTACAAGGGTGGCCAGGCGTTTATACACATGTATTACAGGGGCTGCCAGGCATCTATGTGCATGTGTTACAAAGGCAGCATAAGGTCGTAAGTCTAATGTTGAATTAACGATGAATAAATATGTAGCCGTGTTACAAGGGCTGCTGGGGAGCTATACACCTGTTCATAACCTCCTTGCCTAAACGATGGCTACTTGGGCTGGAGAAATTCTTTATGTACAGTTGTGCTCATAAGTTTACATACCCTGGCAAGAATTTATGATTTCTTGGCCATTTTTCAGAGAATATGGATAACACAAACTTTTCTTTCACTCATGATTAGTGTTTGGCAGAAGCCATTTATTATCAATCAACTGTTTTACTCTTTTTAAATCCTAATCACAACAGAAACTACCCAAATGACCCTGATCAAAAGTTTACATACCTTGGTGATTTTGGCTTGATAACATGCACACAAGTTGACACAAAGGGGTTTGAATGGTTAAAGGTAACCATCCTCACCTGTGATCTGTTTGCTTGTAATTAGTGTGTGTGTGTGTATATAAAGTCAGTGAGTTTCTGGACTCCTGACAGACCGTTGTATCTTTCATCCAGTGCTGCACTGATGTTTCTGGATTCTGAGTCATGGGGAAAGCAAAAGAATTGTCAAAGGATCTGCAGGAAAAGGTAGTTGAACTGTATAAAACAGGAAAGGGATATAATAAGATCTCCAAGGAATTGAGAATGCCAATCAGCAGTGTTCAAACTCTAATCAAGAAGTAGAAAATGAGGGGTTCTGTTGAAACCAAACCACGGTCAGGTAGACCAACTTTAATTTTTTTAGCCACAAATGCCAGGAAAATTGTTTGGGATGCCAAGAAATACCCACAAATAACTTCAAGTGAAATACAGGACTCTCTGAAAATATGTGGTGTGGCTGTATTAAGATGCACAATAAAGGAGGCACTTGAAGAAAGATGGGCTGCATGATCGAGGCGCCAGAAGAAAGCCATTACTGTGCAAATGCCCCAAAGTATCCTGCTTACAATACACCAAACGGCATAGAGGCAAGCCTCAAACCTTCTGGCACAAAGTCATTTGGAGTGATGAAACCAAAATTTAGCTTTTTGGCCACAACCATAAACACTACATTTGGAGAGGAGTCGACAAGGCCTATGATGAAAGGTATAACATTCATACTGTGAAACACAGAGGTGGATCGCTGATGTTTTGGGGATGTGTGAGCTACAAAGGTGCAGGAAATTTGGTCAAAAATGATGGCAAGATGAATACAGTAGGTGATCAATAAATACTGGAGGAACATTTGTATTCATCAGCCAGGAAGCTGTGCATGGGACGTTCTTGGACATTCCAACATGACAATGATCCAAAACACAAGGCCAAGTCGACTTGTCATTGGCTACAGCAGAATAAAGTGAAGGTTCAGGAGTGGCCATCTCAGTCTCCTGACCTCAATATCATTGAGCCGCTCTGGGGAGATCTCAAATGTGCAGTTCATGCAAGACAGCCCAAGAATTGACAGGAACTGGAGGCTTTTTGCCAAGAGGAATGGGCAGCTTTACCATCTGAGAAGATAAAGAGCCTCATCCACAAATACCACAAAAGACTTTAAGCTATCATTGATGTTAAAGGGGGCAATACACGGTATTAAGAACTGGGGTATGTAAACTTTTTTGATCAGGGTCATTTGGGTAGTTTCTCTTGTGATTATGATTTAAGAGTAAAAACAGTTGATTGATAATAAATGGCTTTAGCCAAACACTAACCATGAGTGAAAGATGTTTGTGTTATCATTCATATTCTGTGAAAAATGGCCAAGAAATCATAAATTCTGCCAAGGTATGTAAACTTATGAGCACAACTGTATTTCCCCTGATGTAGATAACTGTAAACTTTTATTCAACGATACAGCGCTTGCCCTCAGTCCTACTGTTTTGTGTAGGCACCCTAGAGAGCGTTATCCTTGAGATCTCCAGAATGTCTATACTTTTTATGGCTTGAAGCTTGGCAACTGATCGGTGCAGGAAAGGTTCCTTTTGCGCTTGTCCCGAGGGCAAGCTTCTTTTTGGCAAATCAATCAATACACTTGGAGGCAGGTACTGGGGAAAGGGGGTTCAGTCCTCATTTTCCAAGTTCTCGGTTTTCCTTTTTTTTTTTTTTTTTTTTTCTTTTTCTTTCCCTTTTTTATTACTGGTCCTTCCAGTAATGGCAAGCCTTTCCTTCTAGGCCCACTAGAGCTGCTTGTATCTTTCTCGCGCTCACTGGTTTTACTATTAAAGAGGCGAAAGGGGTATTCTACTGACGTACCCCAATTTAGAAGACAAGTTTTAAGTCCTTTTCCTATGTTTCACAGGAGGGGCACAATTTACCTTAATTGCTATCCTTTCTAGTTTTCAATAATTTTACCCACTGCCTAGGGATTCACAAGATTTCCCTAACCCTTCTAGGTCTAGTGCACCCATCCCTTCCCTAGATCTTGACCTTGGTGCCTGGCAATTTCTTTGCTATTTTTCTATTGGATTAAAGAGTTTGTAAACCTCAGATGTGAATTATGAAAAAAGCACATCCTCCTATACTCCTTTTTACTTGTCTCTTTCCAAAGCTCTGAGTGTCATTCCTGCCTGCTACCTGGTTCTTCTCTTATTAGCTTTAGTCACTTCTGGCAGCTTTTCCCCACACCATGAGTTAAAATGGTGACTGAGAGGGAGCTGCAGCACTCAGCCTGTGACTCGTGTTCACAGCTGTGATTGTTCTCTGTACTGTGTGAAGGGGGGTGTGTCTCTTCTCTCTAATCGGGGCTCAGAGTTGTTGACACTGTGAAGACTTTGGATCCCCTCCCCCTGCTCCTAGAAACCTATTTAGGTGGTTTATATCGCCTAATCCTAGTCACTTAACTGGGTATATTGTACAGGTTTACAACCACTCGCCCTCTGGGCACTTAAACCCCCTTCCTAACCAGACCGATTTTCAGCTTTCCGTGCTCTCATATTTTGAATGACAATTACTCGGTCATGCAACTCTGTATCCATATGAAAATTTTTCTTTCTTTTTTTTTTTTTTTTTTGTTTACGTAAAGCGTTTAACAGACGATACAGAAAATACCAATATAAAAGGACATGGCTCCAAGTACAGTACAGACCATAGTTACATATATACGACGTAGCCAACAAGGGTCCCCCTGTATAAATTGAAAATAACCTTCCTAACATGAAAATGCCTAAAGTGCTCCTCGAGGTATCAATGCATTGCCAGTTTTGTGTGTGATTATTTCAGGTGTCTATAGACACGTCAGGGTTACTAAAAATTCAGGGCCTCTAAACTTAATCCTAATCTTATTTCTGTTTGTTTTGCAAGACCTGAGAGGGATAGGGAAAGGGAGCTGACCACCAAGTCAGCCCCCTACTCCATAGTCTCCATATGCTAGGACTTGGTCAGGGGGATGAGGAAAGAAAAGAGTAGGGGAGGGGGGGGGGGGAGGTGTATCGAGAGGCTAGTGTGAGGAGAGGGGGTGGAATGACCACCAGCTACACTCTCCATCTACTTCTGCTAGTGACATATGTTGTATAAAGACTGCAATGCCCTGAGATTGTATCTTCGAAAAGAATAAGGAACCGTAGAACACAAGTTAAACGTTGTCTTGTATCAGTTCTTGATAACTTTGAGAGTTTCGATAATCCAGGCTTCCCATGTATTCTAGAAACTGGAGATCCTATCCTAGGTGGTGTATATCACCTCCTTCATCGATCGCTGCTATATGATTGATACGTGATGCCCATTGAAGGGGTTGATTTGGACCTCCCAATGGACCGGTAAACATAGCCTAGAAGCGTTAATCCTATGCATAGCCACCGACCTATAGTATCTCTTCCGGGGGAATTTTGGAAAGATGGAGGTACTGTGCTGGTGTAAACTCTAGTGGGAGTGAGGAGATCGCAGACACCACGTCATGCACTTGACACTAATATGGTTGAGTCGGTGGGCACGTCCACCATATGTGGAGAAAAGTCCTGTTTGCATCTCCAGCACCGATCTGAGACCATCGGAGCGAATTTATGAAGCAATTCCGGTGTCTTATACCACCGTGTTTTAATGTTCTATCCATTTTTCTGGGTGTTTGCATTCAAAGAACCTTTGTGAATATACTAGTGAATGCGATCCCAGCCAGCTTCCTCTATCACCGTTTCCAGCTCAGTCTCCCAGAATGCATGCTCTGAGCGCAAAGAAGTATAAGGCTCCCCAAACATTGAGGCGTAAAGCACTGAAATCACATGATTCTGGGGAGACGAGCTAGAACACACCGATTCAAAGACAGTAAGGGCCCTTCTCTGCTCGCTGGTTTGTCAAGATAATGCTTTAGTTGTAAATAGGCCCAAAAAGGGAAAGACTTAGTAATCATGCTGCAAGCTCTCCCTGCTGGAGGAACCTGCCCCTGGAAAAAAGTGTTTAGCTTGCATCTCTGCATAAGGCCACTCAGATGATAAGAAGGCCTTGGCCATACCTGGAAGAAAGTCCGGGTTACCCTTGATAGGAGTGATTGCGCAGTCTTTGGCTGAGAGCGCGTGAACTTTACAGGTTCTTTCAAAGGCATGAAGAGTTGCCCCAATAAGATGGTGTGACTGGATGCTGGGTGTTGTGTTTGTTAGAGAACCAGGGAATTAAGCGGAGCTCAGCTTCATTGCTCAAGCAGTACCCAGCCCTTGCATCTGGTATGTATCCTCCATTTCACTACCCAAGCCAGATGAACAGCCCAATAATAACGCAGGACAGGGAGGCCAATGCCGCCCCCAGATTTTGGCAACACTAGCTTTGCCCATCCAATTCATGCTGCCTTGGTTCCCCATAGAAAAACCCTACACATCCTCCTTTTATATGCCGCAAAGAACGAAAGCGGCAAGCGGATCGGGATAGTCTGCAGTTTATACAGTAGGTGGGGGAGCACCGTCCTTTTTAAAAGTGAAGCCAATCCAAACCAGGAGACTGTTGGCACATCCTACCTAATGTAGGTCCTGCTGTACATTTTTTAGCTCTGAGTTTTTTCGTAGAGGTCTGTTAGTTTACCAGGGAGTTGGATTCCCAAATAGGTGATGGAATCGGTCTTCCAGCGGAAAGGGAAGTTCGTCTGACATAGGTGGACTAGCTTAGGTGGTAGAGAGATGTTCAGTGCAAAAGATTTTGAATAATTTTTACGTCTGAGATGTTGACACTGTTCTAGGACCTGCATCAGATTGGGTAAGGACATCAATGGGGATGAGAGGAAGAGCAGAATATCATCCCCCAAGGCGCCAATCTTGTATTCCCGTTGAACCTCAGTGCCTTTTTATGTTCGGATTTGCACGAACGCAGTGCAAAAGAGGTTCCAAAGTAAGGATATAGAGAAAGGGAGAAAGAGGGCATCCCTGTCTGGTTCAATTATGGATGGAGAAGGTGTCCGATAATATTGACCCAAACTCTAGCTCTTGGATTGGCATATAGTGACCCAATAAAGGCCTGCATACAGCTCCCAAGTCCAAGGGCCTCTAAAACTACATCCATGTAGTCCGATGCCACACTGTTGAATGCCTTCTCTGCATCTATTGCCAGAAAAAAACCTTCTCGCTGGGAAGAGGTAAGCCAGTGATGCAAGTTCAGAGCTTTAATGGTATTGTCTCTGGCTTCTCTGCCAGGGACAAAGCCAACTTGGTCAAGACCCAGGCAGGCACATGGTAGGATAGTCGGGTTGCAAGAATCTTGGAGAATAGTTTGACCTCAACATTCAGAAGAGAGATCGATCGGTAATTGGCTACCTTAGTGTGGTCTTTATTCTCTTTAGGGATCACCAAAATATATGCCTCTAACAAGCTTCTTGAGGAACAAGGGGTATCGTATAGTGTGAAGGCCTTAAGGAAACCTGGAGCTAAAAGGTCTGCATAGCTTTTGTAATATTGTGCCATGAAGCCATCCAGCCCTGGACTCTTACCAGGCTTCGTGGCCTTTAACCTCCCTGGCGGTATGATTATTTTGGTTTTTAGGTGCTAAAAGCGGTACAATTATTTTGCATGGAAATTTGGTGTTTTATATTGTAGGTCTGTAATTCTTAACAATAACACACTTAAATCTGTCCAAACAAGAGTCTAGTAGATATCCCGGGTATGATAAAGTTTGAAACACAAAAACATAAATTTATAATATAATAAATAAAAATAAATGATTAAAAAAAATAAAAATAAATAGTAATAAAATAAATTTCCCCACGATTCACTATCGCTCAATTCTGCAAGTGTTCTAATTTACTATCGCTGTTTTCTAGCTGGTCTAAAGCCACTTTTGACGTAAAGGGACACTTTTTGGTTGCTATGGACAATCTCCAGTTTCCAGGCAGAAAGAACAGTATATATCACATAGGCCTAGGGCAAAGCACTGGGGACAAAAGGGATGTGAAATCATTTCATACAGTACTGTAATCTGTAAGATTACAGTACTGTATGTGTTATGATTTTTACTTTTTTTTTATTTTGCCGCCAAGCTCCGCCCCCGTGCGTCGCGACGCTCGCAGGGAACGGAGCAAGGCAAGGAGAGGCTTCGGAGGAGGACGGAGCCCACGGACACTGCGGGGGACATCGCAGGATCCCGGGGACAAGGTAAGTAAAAAGCCACACCAGGATCCTGCTATGTAATCCCGAGTGTGGCTCGGGGTTACCGCTAATGGTCCTGAATTTTAACCCCGAGCCACGCTCGGGAAAACCGCTAGGGAGGCTACGGCCTCCTCCCATTCCTCTGACAACGGGGCTTCACTAACAGCGCTCGAGGGCTATACTTGCCAAGAAAGTCTCTTATCAGATCCAATCATTCGCTGTTACTGGGCTTGGTTCATTTGATTTATGCTCATATAGTTTGCTATAGAAGCAGTGGAACTATGGGGCAATGTCCTCATTCTTAGAATGAGTTACCCCAAACTTATCTACTACATGATGGACAGTAGAAGCTAGGGTGCGTTTTTGCATGAACCTTGCTAAAAGTCTACCTGGCTTATTGCCTTGTTCATAGAACAATTTCTGTGATAACATCTGCCGCTTCTGCGCCCTTTTAAACAGTTCTTCTAGCAAAAGTGACCGTGTCATCTAAGTCGTTTGCTACCTTAATAGCCATTGAACATTTGTGCTGTGCTTCTAGCTTAGATATTTTGTCAGAGAGGGCCTGGACCAAAGTTTTGTGTTCCTCCTTTTTCCTGGCCACGATGGCCAACAAGTGGCCGCGTACAACGCACTTATGAGCCTCCCATTGAGTCATGGGGGACAGATCTGGTGTGTCATTGTGGCAATCGGGTGATGGTCAGAAAGCACCATGGTTTCTATCGTCGCGTCGTAGAGGTCACACAGGTCTGTCTGGGGTATGAAGAGGTAGTCCAGCCTCGAACAGCGATTTATGCGGGGATGAAAAAAAATGTATAGTCTTTCTTTCGCGGGTTCAGAGTGCACCAGGTATCGTGGAGTGTGAGGGAAGCCAATTGAAGTTTCACTTGTCGTTAAGCAGAAAATGGAAATGAGGAGGTACCTGTGGATGTATCAAGAAGCGGGTCTAAGGCCATGTTGAAGAGAATTAGAAGGCCTGTCGGGAATGTCGTAAGTTTCAGGAGAATATTTTTCAAAATGGTCACCTGTTTAGAGTTGGAACAGTATAGCTGAAGATCAAAAGTAACAATAGCAACATATCACAGGGCCACCGGATAAAGGACGTGACCACTGCTGTGTGTACTACTCTGGTGTGTGTGGGGACCTCTGCGCCTGGGAACATCTAACCCGGATGTATGCCCTGAAAACAGAGACCCCAACGCATTACCCTTCTGGATGCACTACCCAGGTCACCAGATTTATATAACCATAAACTGCAGAAATAAATGAGAACTCCTATAACCTAATGTAGAAATGGTAATAATAGTGTGCCCCGACTCCGGATTCTCCAGCTCTTCCACCTTACTTCACATATAAGACAGGAGAAAGTAGTGAGCCAGTTCTTTATCAACATAACCTTCAAAATAGTTATAAAAAACGTCCACCCCCCTGAGTTCCCATTGACCCAACCCCAGTACAAGCCAAGGGCCAGTATTATTGGAGCCTCAGGAGGTATAACACTAAGAGCAACATGAAATGAGTAACAATATCGGTTTTCATTTAACTGAGCACCATATGTAATCCTAGTCATGTACTACAGTCACAGCAATGTGTTTTCTGTATGAGCAAAAACAAAGAAAAAACAAGACAAATTTGCCAGGACTACTACTATCACTATGGCAGCTACTGAGCACCTGACATACTTGTTGTCCTGTAGGAGTGATCAGTGCCTCAGATATATTAAAGTCAGACAAGAGAGAGAGAACAAAACATCTTTAGTAGTCTCGAGTAGTCTCCTGCTGAAACCCACCTGGCGTTTCTGTGTAGCAAGGTGGGGGGAGCAGGTATCTCCCCATGGTGCATCTGTGGCCCTGTGTGGAGCGGTCTCCGTTAGCAATGTAGAAGAGCTGGGCATATAGCAAGGAGATTGTGGAGGCCTTGGAAATAAGAGCCCACCTCCTACTTCTTGCTGTCACAAGGCCCTGGGATATGAGCACCTGCCATGTAGCCAGGCTTCAGTGATGCCTGTTCATGCCAACGTATTCCCTCAAAGCATGGGAGGGCTATCCGAATCCCCCTATGACAGAACCGTGGGAGTCAGAGCAAAGCAAGAGTGACTTCACGTGTAGCTGCCACAGCCTAGCAATTCCACAGCCCGAGTCAGCCCTATGCCAGAGCACAGGGGTTGCTATACAGTCCATAACAACAGTTAGTGAATTTTAGAAAGTGGAGGTAAAGACAGAAAACTCAAAGGGTTAGCTCACTGCACCGTTATCTGTGTGGTCAATGATCGGTCCTGTGGTGTACAGACGACGGAGAGACTCGTGAGCTCTCATCAGTTTCCATATCTCCGCAAGTTCTTGGTGGTGTGGTGGCTGAAGGTCTGCAATGTCTTTGTCTGCTTCTTTGCAACCTTGGGGTGTCAAACGGCTGTAGATCTGCCGGTGTTCTCAGCGATGCTGTGCGTTTTCCAGTTGTCGCTTGTAGGCAAATGGGGAACTTCCACCGATACGGAATAAGTCTTTCCTGCAGAACTTAAAGGAGTTAAGTCCTTCCTGTGCTGGAGAGTAATGGCGGAAAGATCTTGAAACAGCTGAATGTGTGCTTTTTCATGTTCCAAGTGAACATGGTTGCTAATCGCAATACCTCCTCCTCTTCTTCTTCCTTTTCTTCTTCCTCTTCTTCTTCCTCTTCTTCTTCCTCTTCTTCTTCTTCTTCTTCCTCTTCTTCTTCCTCTTCTTCTTCCTCTTCCTCTTCTTCCTCTTCTTCCTCTTCTTCCTCCTCTTCCTCTTCTTCCTCTTCTTCCTCTTCTTCCTCTTCCTCTTCCTCTTCTTCTTCTTCCTCTTCCTCTTCTTCTTCCTCTTCCTCTTCTTCTTCCTCTTCCTCTTCCTCTTCCTCTTCCTCTTCCTCTTCCTCTTCCTCCTCCGTCGTCGTCTCTGCCCCTAGGTCTAAGCACTCTGTGATACCTTTCTATTTCGACAGGGGCATCAGGCGGCCTGCCTAGCAGGGTATTAAAGATAGCCCACACAGCAGCTTGCAGTTGGGGGCCTTCCACCGACTCCGGTATCCCTCTGATACGCAGATTGCATTTGCGACCCCTATTATCCAGGTCTTCCATGTGCCTGTGCATGTCCATAAGGTGCTGTGCTTGTACAGTTGTGGCTTGTTGGACCTGTTGGATGGCCGCGCCGTGTATCATGGCGGCCGATTCCACGTGCTCCAGGCGAGAAGCTCTGATGTCAGTTTTTAAGTCCGAGATTGCAGCGGACAAGGTACTTTTGATGTCCATTGCCACTTGTTGGGAGATCGGTTAGACACAGGAGAGGAGAGGGATGCCATGCAGTCATACCTGCATGAGAGATAGCTGGGGAGTCACACTATGGTCTGTGGCTTGAGATGCGGCCTGTGAGTCAGCGTGCTGTGTGCAAAACATCGCCGGTATGTTCTTGCTTAGTTGGGTAAATGAGTCCGGATGGCAGACTGGCTTCTCCCGGTCATCCTTGCACCTGAGGGCCGAGGTTTTCCTGCTTATGAGAGGCTAATCTGAAGCTCTGGACAGCGGAGCTTTCCTTCTATGCTGCCATCTTGCTCTGGTGCTAGGCCACGCCCCCATGTGAAATTTGTGTCTTTTTCACACAAATAGAGCTTTCTTTTGGTGGTATTTAATCAGCACTGAGTTTTTTTTTTTTTTTTTGCGCTATAAATGGAAAAAGACAGTTCTCGTTTCTGTTATAAAATTTTGCAAATTTTGTAATTTTTTTCTTCATAAATTTTGGCCAAAATTTATACTGCTACTTTACTTTGGTAAAAATAACCCAAATAAATGCTTATTCTTGGTCTTTGTGAAGGTTATAGAGTGTACAAGCTATGGTGCCAATCATTGAAAACTGATCACGCCTAAATGTACTGACGGCCTAATCTAAAATCTAAATTCTTGAGACCCTAACAAGCCAGGGAAGTACAAATACCTCCCAAATTACCCCTTTTTAGAAAGTAGACAGTCCAAGGTATTTAGTAAGTGGCATGGTGAGTTTTTTTTTTTTTTTTTTTTCACAAAATTGTCATATTAACAGGTTATTTCTCACACAGCATATGCGTACTTGCAATTACATCCCGAAATACATTCTGCTCCTCTGGAGTATGGCGATTCCACATGTATGAGACTTTTACACAGCCTGGCCACATACAGAGGCCCAATGTACAAAGAGCACCATCAGGCATTCTAGGGACATAAATTACACACATTTCTAGACTACCTCATACACTTTTGAAGGTCCTGGAGCACCAGGACAATGGCAACTCCCAAAAAATTACCCCATTTTGAAAAGTAAACACAAGTTTTTGGAAAATGTGGAAAGAAAATGAAAACGCTTTTTTTTTTTTTTTTTGTCCATTTTATAAGCTATTTCTAACACGTAGCATGTACATAGCAAAAAAAATATAATATTCTACTCCCCCTGAGTATGGAGATACCACATGTGTGAGACTTTTACATAGCCTGGCCACATACAGATGCCGAACATGCAGGGAGCACCATGTTGAGTGTGGTATGGAATCTTAATACATATGGGGAATTTGAATTGCGTAAAATGTTAGCGTTTTGCGCAGTGCCTCCCAACTTTTCTTACCAATGTATAAATTTCTCCCAATAAAATTAATAAGTAAATATTTTTTATTAATTTACAGGTATAATTATACAATTTCATACAGAACCGGGATTTCTGGAGACTAATATTTCATACACACTACCAAGGACATCAACTATTTTCCTAAGAGCCCTTGCACACTGGGGTGGTTTGCAGGCGCTATTGCGCTAATAATCGCGCCTGCAAACCGCCCCGAAAGTGCCGCTGCTTTCATTCCAGTGTGAAAGCCCCGAGGGCTTGCACACTGGAGCGATGCGCTGGCAGGACGGTAAAAGTCCTGCCAGCAGCATCTTCGGAGCGGTGAAGGAGCGGTGTGTATACCGCTCCTGCCCATTGAAATCAATGGGATGGCGCGGCTATACCGCCGGCAAAGCGCCTCTGCAGAGGCGCTTTGCGGTGGTATTTAACCCTTTCTCGCCCGCTAGCGGGGGGGTAAAACCCCCCGCTAGCGGCCGCATACCGACGGTAAAACGCCGCTAATAATAGCGGCGTTTTACCGCCGACGCCGCCCCAGTGTGCAAGGGCTCTTAATATTTGATAAATAACCCAGGGGTAGCTCGTATGACTATGTTAAAAAATTTTTTTTATGATAATCGCGCCTTAAGTTAAAAAACACTATCTCTTGTCGCTTAGAAAAACAACCCTCTGAATTTCTCCGGCTGGAAGGAATATTATCAATTATATGGTCAGTAGGGATGAGCCGAACACTCCCTGGTTCGTTTTGCAGCAGAGCATGCGAAGAGGCAAAAAATTAGTTCGAACACTGTTCAAGTCTATGGGACACGAACATGAATAATCAAAAGTGCTAATTTTAAAGGCTTATATGCAAGTTATTATCATAAAAAGTGTTTGGGGACCTGTGTCCTGCCCCAGGGGACATGTATCAATGCAAAAAAAAAGTTTTAAAAACGGCTGTTTTTTCGGGAGCAGTGATTTTAATAATGCTTAAAGTGAAATATTCCTTTAAATTTCGTACCTGGGGGGTGTCTATAGTATGCCTGTAAAGTGGCACATTTTTCCCGTGTTTAGAATAGTCCCTGCAGAAAATTACATTTCTAAAGGAAAAAAAATGTCATTTAAAAGTACTCGCGGCTATAATGAATTGTCAGTCCCTGCAATACAGATAAAAGAAGTCATTGAAAAAAACTGAATGGGATCCCCCCAGTCCATTACCATGCCCTTTTGGGTCTGGTATGAATATTAAGGTGAACCCGGAACCAAGATTAAAAAAAAAATAATGGTCCCCCCAGAAATCCATACCAGACCCTTATCCGAGCACGTAGCCTGGCAGGCCGCAGGAAAATAGGGGGGACGAGATAGCGCCCCCCCCCCTCCTGAACCGTACCAGGCCACATGCCCTCAACATAGGGAGGGTGCTTTGGGGTAGCCCCCCAAAGCACCTTGTCCCCACAACCCTTGCCCAGTGGTTGCAGGGGTCTGCGGGTGGGGGGCTTATCAGAATCTGGAAGCCCCCTTTAACAAGGGGACCCCCAGATCCTGGCCTCCCCCCCCTGTGTGAAATGGTAACTGGGTACAAATGTACCCCTACCATTTCACAAAAAGAGTGTCAAAATGGTACAAATGACGAGACACGGCTTGGGACAAGTCCTTTATGAAAAAATAATGTCCCACGAAGTCCATTCATCTTCTCTTGCTCTGCCAACGGACCGAAAAAGAAAAAAAAACCAAAGCCGCCACCGACCCGCCTCCATGGGAGGCACCCGTCGTATGACGCGTCTTCACTTTGACATTTCTTTTATAACTGAGGGCGGGGCCACACAGTGCCGTTCCCGGGTGACCCCGCCCCCTCTGACGCACGGGGACTTCCCTATGGCTTTCCCGGGGCAACAGAGGGGGCGGGGCCACCCGTTTACATAACCACTGTTTAAAGGAAAGGATGTATATTTTATTCGTCCTAGTAGTAGTGTCCAGCGAGATGGGGAGTGGTCGCTTATTACCAAATTTGTGTTCGGCCAGAGGGTGTATGTCAGCGATCCTCTCTTCATCTTCATCTTCATCTTCATCATCATCATCTTCATCTGTGTCTCCTCTTTTGTATAGTGCAAATTCTTGGATGGTTACCTCCCTCATTTCATGTTTACCATCTCGGGATTGGTTGGTTCCAAATATGGGAGGTAACTGCCCTGATTCTCACCCGCCCATCTGTGATTATGGTAAAGGTGTATTCAGAATATGTCGTCTAGTTATTATGAAATGTGTTTTAACATGTTTCATGTTAATATAATATGACTATTTGCTGGCCTTTTGCTGTCCCCATCTTGTGTACCTTGCTGGCTATAAGAAATCTCTACTAGGGTTGCACCAATACTAGTATCAGTATCGGTGCCGATACCGAGTATTTGCACAAGTATCGTGCAAATGCACCGATACCTGAAACCAATACTTTCAGGCTCTGTTCTTTGAGCTGTCAGTGGGGATGAACAAATGTTCCTCTGTTTAACCCCTTATTAACCTTTTAATTTACTCTAATAGGTCTTAATTAACTCCCTATTCTCCTCCATTTAATTATTTTCCTGCTTTATTTACTTATTTATTTTTTTACAGTCTATTTTATAAACGATAAACAATTTTTTTTTTTTTGTTTGCTTTGTTAGTGAACTTTTTTACATATACATACACACACACACACATATATTTATATTTATTTATTTTTATTTACACATTTCACATTAAGAATCAAAATTAATTTTATTTCATTTGTAAATGACTTTTCAATGCTTTACCATTACTGCATATCAGTAATCGGTATCGGCGAGCACTTAAAAAAAAAAAAAAAAAAAAGTATCAGTACTTGTACTCGTAAAAAAAAAAATGGTATCGGTGCATCCCTAATCTCTACCTAACTAAATATATTGAGATTGACAAAGATTTATGGAATTTAAACATCACCTTTTAACCATAACAGGCTGGTGCTAAATCCTTGTCAAATACATGGATGACTACAGTACACATTGATTCTTACAAAATGCATTGCAACATTGTAATTTAACATATTATATATCCATATCGATACAAATACATAATATGTATGCATATATTCTTAGTTCTGACAATGGTGTATAAATAGAGAAATATACTAAACTGCCCCTGATATCCTCTAGCTCCACTGCGCCAAGGCAAATAAAAATCGGTATATTTACAAAGCGTGTACACTGCAACACGCTGTGTAGTGAAAAGCTGCCACTTAAATATGTGCAAATATCCAAAATCACAACCTATACCAATAATGTGCAAAATAGGAAGAGATAGTAGCACTAAACAAATGTGACATACAACTATGGGTCAGATAATGCAAATGACTCTATAGTTATAAATACCAATCATCAGTGTATAAACACCCAGTGATGAGTGATGATAAAGTCCATGAAATGTGAGTAATCGGGACAAATCAAAAAATATATATACAAGTATTTCAAGAGGAAGTTGTTCAATCTTCTTATTTTCTTAATCTTCTAATCTTCCACCACACCACTGTGTTAGTGACACCACTCCCTCTGAAAAGCGCACTCACCAGATTGAGTTGCCTCCCACTCTCGTGTTTGGCACAAACTGCAATTGAACCGCACCTGGGTTGCAAAAGATAATCCGTGATTCAAATCAGCTCCATATGTGAAAAAATAAAGTGCTCCACATAGCATGATAATGTTTCAACCAGTTTAATAAAAATCACCCCAAAAACACTTCAATGTTTACACTCACATTTAAAACGAAACCAATAAGCCTTCAAAGTAAATCCACAGCAAACAAAAACAACGTTGATAACAGCGGTGCTCTGCGATCACAGCGGGCCTGAAGTGTGTCCCTGTGTGTCTCACCCCACTCTCTTTAAGGTCCAGCTATCCGAGCAGTGTACAGTTCCTCAGCAAGCGGCGTCTCACTGGTTGAAATGTTATCGCGCTATATGGAGCTGATTTAATTTGAATCACAGATTATCGGTTGCAACCCAGGTGCGGTTCAATTGCAGTTTGTTCCAAACACGAGAGTGGGAGGCAACTCAGTCTGGTGAGTGTGCTCTTCAGAGGGAGTGATGTCACTAACACAGTGGTGTGGTGGAAGATTAGAAGATTAAGAATATAAGAAGATTGAAAATATATATATATATATATATATATATATATATATATATATATATATATATATATATATATATATATATATATATATATATATATATATATCTCTATATATCTCTATATATATATATATATATCTATCTCTATATATATATATATATATCTATCTCTATATATATATATATATATCTCTATTATATATATATATATCTCTATTATATATATATATCTCTATTATATATATATATATCTATTATATATATATATATATCTATTATATATATATATATATCTATTATATATATATATATATCTATTATATATATATATATCTATTATATATATATATATCTATTATATATATATATATCTATTATATATCTAATATATATATATATATATAATTTTTTTTTTTTTTTTTTTGCTTTGTCCTGATTACTCACATTTCATGGACTTTATCATCACTGAGTGTTTATACACTGATGATTGGTATTTATAACTATAGTCATTTGCATTATCTGACCCATAGTTGTATGTCACATTTGTTTAGCGCTACTATCTCTTCCTATTTTGCACATTATTGGTATATTCTTAGTTTTATTACAACTTGTCTAAAATAAAAAAAAAAAAAAAATTATATATAGATAGATATCTATATCTCTATATCTATATAATCTCTTGAGTTTTTCAGCACGTTTTTTTTTTTTTGTGCTGAAAATGCCCCCCTCGGCTTATACTCGAGTCCTCTGCAGCCTAATCCCCCGGCGCTGTGATACATTCAGTCTAATCGGCGGCCATGCAGTGTAACCAAGCGCCGTCAGTGTTTAGCCTATCATGGACGGTGTTCTGACGAGAAAGGTCGTCCCCCCATCGGATAGTGTCTGCCCTGTACTGCCAGGCGCAGCACGGAGGACATGGGAGACGCCGAAAGTCTCCGAACATAATCACCTGTTCATGAGCTTTACACGGCGCCTGCGCACTTAATACTACATTCTGTCACACGCTCACGCACGCTACCTCATGATCAGCTCATGATCAGCTGTTCTTCGGAGACTTTCGGCATCTCCTTTGTCCTCTGTACTGCGCAAGCGCTGCGCCTGCGTAGTATAGGGCGGACACTATCCGATGGGGGGACCGTTCTCCTCAGAACACCGTCCGTGATGGGTGAACACTGATTCACTGCTGGGAAACCGAGTTAGTGTTCAGTCACAGGGGAGGACACGGAGGACGATTAGGAGGAGGCGGCGCTTGTTTACACTGCATGGCCGCTGATTAGACTGAATGTATCACAGCGCCGGAGGTCAAGACTGCAGATGGGCACAGCGCCAGGAGATAATGCCGGTACAACGCCAATCAAGGTACTTGAGGCATGAGGATGAGGCATGCAGATGGGCACAGGCTGCAGATGGGCATTGTTGACCCTCTTTTCCACTTACAGTAGCTGCAGCATTCTCACCCTCGGCTTATACTCGAGTCAGTAATTTTCACATTTTTTTTATGGTAAAAGTAGGTGCCTCGGCTTATATTCGGGTTGACTTATACTCGAGTATATAAGGTGACCGGGCATCTTCTGCCATTGTCTGGGAAAAAAGCTGAGTCAACACTGGGTTCTTTCTAAGGAGAAGATCTCACCCTTTCAAACAATGGGGTTATTTACCCTGGCTTTCCTTTAATCAAAGGCTCTGCTATCTGGATCTCACTAGTTTGACCATTGTCCATTGGTGTCGTGTCAAGTGGCACCATCGTTCAGGTTACTCTGCTTCAACATAATAATTGTATATTGACCTGTGGATGGATGAGCTATGGATGGAGCATGGATGAGCATTAATGAGCCAGGGGTGGAGCATTAATGTGGAATTAATGAGCCAGGGGTGGAGCATTAATGTGGAATTAATGAGCCAGGGATGAAGAATGGATGTGGATGGATGAGCCAGGGATGGGCACAGATCTGCACTGTGGGCCCTTCAGATCCAGCCCACAGTGCTGCTGCCTCCTCTCCTCACACGCTGTACTGATCGTTGTGAGGGGAGGAGCGGAGCCGGACATGCTTTGATTTGTTTACAAATGATCACTCTGTCTTTGGATGGAGTGATCATGTGTTAAAGGGCTGCTGTCATTGGCCCTTTACCCCAATCTGTGACACGCCGGGTCTGGGAGGCCCGACTATCACGGACATTGTCGGGTGCGCGCGGGAGCGCGATTCTGGGATGACATTATACTATGCCCTCCCAGATTTATCTGACCGTGCTGTAGCTGTCATTTGGCTTTGGTCCGGTCGGCAAGTGGTTGAGGTGGCCACTCTCCTCTTCCCAGAGTTTAAGTGGTTCCCTTTTCTCTCCACCTGGGGTGTATAGATGTATCAATATTTGCCTGCCTTCTTCATTAGCCTATGGCTGTGTGGCAGCCTGCCTCGTGAATTCCTGATATTCCTACTTCCCAGATATTCCCTACATTGGTGCATTCCATCCCTTGAGTTTGACTCCCTTATGTCTTCATTCAGGCAGGTTGATTCCCCCCCTGGTCTGTAGTCTCTGGTAAGGTGGTTCCACCTATTGGTCTGATAAATAACCTCATCCTGAGTTCCCTACAAGTCCTTCATTCTGTACATCCTTTGGCCTTGCCCTGGTTATGGCATTTGTTAGGACCCTGCAGGTCCTGGCCAACTTTGTTCATCATGTCCCTATCTCCTGAGACTTTGTGGCTCCTGTGCAATTTTTTTTTACTGTACAAGGCTCTTTCTTTTCCTCTGCTAAGCCTTTCCAGCACCTTGTGGCTAAGCCCTATCTTATCCTTATAAGGACCAGATCCACCTTCTGTTTACACCAGCAGTGGTACTTTTACCTTACATTTTCCACTCTGGGACAGGGTAGCCTGGAAACTGGTTTCATCCTTGCTTCCATGATGCTTCTTATTGTCATTGAGCAATTCTATTCTTTCCCCACCCTATGCTTCTGGCTGCTGCAGAATTTTCTTTTTTTGCTCCCCTTAGGTGTTAGGGGGTCAGACATGGCACCTCCACCTGCCTGGGTGGGCATTTTGCCTATTTTAACAGGACTTTTGCCCTCTGGGAGTCCCTCCTTACCTGCCTGAGCCCATTCTCCCTTTTAAGGTTGGGTTCTAGGACCTGAACAGTCCCTAGCGTTTCATACTCCTCTTGTGAGCGGAGCCACTGCCTAAATTCTGTTTCATGTTTCTCCCAAACGGTTGATTACTAGGAAACTGAGTCTCTGCAGCTGCTTGCTCCAGGAGTGAGGCACTTCTATGAGATCAGGATTCTATACCGTGAGATGCCACCTACAGACGTATGAGACGTATCTCATAACCTTTGTGAAAATGATGGAAGTGTTCAATCGGCACCTGTTGTTTGATTCAGACCCAAATGTGAAGTCTTGCCATACCTTGGTGAGAAGCCTTCCCAGAGGATTCCTAGTCTGCAGCCATTACTCTGAAGCAAGGGGAGCTTGTTTCCTATGATGCAGCGTGCACTAATTTGAAGCCGTAGGATCAGCCTGTTGCCTCTTCCAGTTCGGTTTGGATCTTGGCTCTTATAGGGCCATGCAAGCTAACTAAAGTAATTCCCTCATCATCCATTGTTTGATTTTGTGTACAAGGACTGGAATAATCTTGTTTCTTTCTCAAGACATTTGCATCCTTTTACTGATGATTTTGTTAAAAACTGGTCTATAACACTTCCTCTTTTCCCTTTCCATCCCATTTTGTTGCTTAAACAAAGACTTCAGCTCCGGTGCAGGATGCTTCTTTTAGGGACTCCACAGATGAGCATGGCAGCTATTTCCATGGCATTGTTTGCATTTACTTGCACCAATCAGCAAAAATGTACCCCCAACTCTGGTTCTGGCCTTATGGTCTCAGTCTTTCAAACACTATCAGACCAACACCAGCATAGACTAGTAATTCGTTGATTGTGCAGACCATATGTCTGCTGACGCAGCAGTGCATGCAGTGGGGTTTGCGCTTTTGCATCAATATGATGTAACTTCACATTCAATGAACACGTTGATTGATGTGTTGGATGGTGGAGCAAATTTCTATTAACACTCTTCTCAATATGCCCTTGGTGGACAATCCTCTTAAGAGCTTTGTTGGACAGCATCCTCAAGCATGTTACCAGGGAGTGAGAATAGTCCCCTCCTGCAAGTCAAAGGGTTAAGGATCAACCTTCTAAGGCTACCCCATCCTTTTCTTCCCTGTAGTGTATCTTCTTTACCCCACAGTCCCAATTCCTTGCAAAGGCCTCCCAAGGCTGTCCTTTTTGTCAGCTCACATAGCCTGGCGCTCCAAAACTGCGATCCCTCCTCAACATGAAGGTACACACATACTTTCTGAGATTTGGGTTATCTTCTGGCCTCTGTGGACACTTGATAGTCTTGTATCACCAATGACTTGATGCTAGCAGAGCTGTGTAAGAGCTACAAACTAAAGATCTGTTCCCTGACTCCTCTTTTCTTGCTTTTAATCTCCCAGTGTCCCCTTGTGCCCCTTTCTAAGCTCCTAGACCAGGGTGTCGTCACCAGAATTCCTACTGCAGAGAAATTACAGGGCTTTTTTTTTTTTTTTTTTTCTTTTCAACTTTCATATTTCCCAAACATATCCTGACATCAGACTCTAAATGTGTTCATTTGTGTTGAAAATTTTTAGGTGCGAGTCCACCTGGTCCGCCATTGGGTCTCTTCAGCTGAAGGGCTTCCTGGCCATGGTGCTTCTCAAATATGTGCATCATCAAACACCTTTCTGCCCTGTGGTCCTTGGCCCCTCTCATTACTGCTTTGTGGCCCTCCTGTTCAACCTTTCCTGAGCTCCCCTGGTGTACACATAGGTACTGGCTCATCAGCTCTCCCAGTATAAACCAGTGCTGGGCTATTTCGATCACCTCCTGAGAGAGCAGTCCTTGCAGGTCTTGGAGGACAATGGGCTCCGTTCACAGAACAGATCGCATGTGGTATTTAGGTGTTTCCACAAATGCCACATGCAAGCCTCAAAATATAAATTTTTCTTTCTTGAACATCACGGGACACAGAGCCTCAGTAATAACTGATGGGTTATATAGGTATCTCTAGGTGATTGGACACTGGTCACACCCTAAACAGGAAGTTCAACCCCCTATATAATCCCTCCCTTTGCAGGGATACCTCAGTTTTTACGCCAGTGTCTTAGGTGATGTAAGTGTAAAGATGTCCTGTGCTGAGCTCCAAAGGGAATATCCTATACTGGGGCAAGCCAGGCGAACCGGATCCATTTCAAAGTGTCTTTTCTAGGCCGAATTGGATGGGACCCGGGCCTCGTGTCCGAAGAAACAAGGTTTTACCTGTAACGCTTTCTCTTTTTTTAGAGAGCTGGACCCCGCATATCAGAAAATGGTTTTCTATCCTTATTTCTGGCCTGGTGCTTTACAGGGCCAGAACTGTGGATCCCCCTTTCCGTAGGGGCCCCAGTCTCTGAAGGTTTTTTTCAAACGGAGCCCACCGTGAGAGGTGAAGATTGGGTCTGTATAACAGAACCCTGCGGCTGGATAAGGTAAGGGAGATTCCACAGAATTTTTTAAATTCTAGTAGATTTTCTCCTTTTAAGGTAAATGCATGCTATGCCTATTGTCGCCACCGGGGGCTGCCAAGAGCACATACCTTCTCATGCTGATGTCTGTCTCAAGTGTTCTCATGCTGCACAAGCTCCTCCGGCCGGCTCCAGGTAGGATGGGATAGGGGGCTCTCCTCAGGGATATCTCCCCCCAGACTAGGGGGAGGCCGCTGGTGGTCTGTGAGGCGGTTGTACACCGCACTTTCACCGCTGCCGCCATTGCCACGTGCAGGCCCCATCACTACCAGCCTCTCTCCTCCTCCCCCCCCCCCCCCCGCCTTCTCTCCATGCTTGTCCCGGAGGGTCGGCTCGTGCAGGAAGCGCACGTTTTTTGAAAAACGAAGGGGGGGGGGCGGGAGAATGGGGCGGGGTGTCAGCACAGTGTTCATCGTGCTCAGACACCCACATTGCAGGCTGCAGGCTATTAAAGGCACACTTTATAGGTGCACAAAGCCTTTGGAGGGACACAGAGCTGACGGTCGCATGTAAGGTGGGACACAGGCATTCTCCTAGGCAGCATTTACTAAGGGAACACCAGACTGGGCATTTGGTAGCAAGGCTTTTTGCCAGACTACATTGCTCAGCAGTCAGTGTTCATTTTGTGATACCTCCACCTTGTTGCTTTGCACTATGGGTAGAAGAGGTTCACCCCAAGAACCAGAGACTCTAGGGGATATCCTTCAGGTTCTGAGGACCCCCTTTCTGCAGCACCTTCCCCCCCTTAGGGGCCAGGGATGGCTAGCCAGGGAGAGCCGTTGGGGTCAAGGGGTTACACCTGCTTCTGGCACTTCAGCCCCTGTATACATTACACAGGAGGTTTTTTCCTCAACCATTAATGGTCTAGAGGAAAGATTAATGGCCGTAGTTGCATCTTCACTCAGTGGATGAAAACGCACTAGGTCTTCCTCTGTTACCCGGGACCCTCAGGAAAGGAGCTCTGGGATAGGGGAGAAGAATCCCTTTCAGAGGATCGGGATGGGACGGATGATTCCTTCTCTGAGGTATCAAGTGGAGAAGGGCCCTCTTCGCTTCTCAGGATGAGAAAGTCTTAGTACAGATCCTTGCTGGATTGGTCCGCTCCACATTTAAAGTACCCGTATCTAAATCAGTTAAAGAACCCTCTATTTCTTTGGGGTCACTGAAGCCTCCTCAAACAACACGCATGCTTTTCCTGTTCATAATTTACTTGAAAAAGCTCATTTATTCTCAGTGGGATCACCCAGATAAACGTTTTTTCCTCCTGAAAGTTTTCAACACTTTATCCTATGGAAGAAATGTTTACAAAGATGTGGGGGATACTGGCCGTTGATGCCGCCATTTCCTCTGTAGTCTGACTTGTCCTGTAGACAATGCTCAGAGGTTCAGGGATCCTGTGGATTAAAGGATGGAATCCCTATTGAAGGATATTTTCTCCTTAGCAGGTTCAGTAGCTCAACCTGCAGTGGCAGCGATCGGAGTCTGTCAATACTTAAGAGACCATGTTAAGCAGGTCATCAAAGTTTTACTTGAACAGCAGGCCCAGGGGTTGGCTAACCTTCCAGCGGCCTTATGTTTTGCTGTTTACACCATTAGAGATCATATGCAAACCCCTCGTTTTTCACTTGGGTTGGTGCGTATGCGTAGAATCTTATGGTTGAAAAATTGGTCAGCTGAAGCCCCATGTAAGAAACTTCTGGCTGGATTTCCATTTCATGGTGCAAGGTTGTTTGCAGAAGACTTGGATAATTATATTTAAAGGTTCTCTAGTGGGAGAGCACTCTTACCGTTTAAGAAGAGGAGTAAGCGTCCCTCTTTGAAACTGACTCTTTTCCCCAGTGCTAGGGGCATCAGCCTCTAGGCAGTCGCGATGACCTTCTCCGTCTGGGTCAAGAGACAAGAGTCAAACCCCAGAGACAAAAGTCCTGGGGGAAGAAGCCTGCTAGACAGGACCCTAATGCCTTTTTATGAAGGGGCGCCCCCGTTCGCTTGAGTGGGGGGAAGACTGCTACAGTTCTCAAAAGCTCTGGCAGGAGGATTTCAGAACAGATGGGTAATCTCCACGGTAACCTTAGGTTACAAACTGGAGTTCCAAGAGTTTCCCCCTCCTCGTTTCCTCAGTTAAAGTGTTCCCAAAGATCCAGAGAAGAAGCAGTCGCTCCTTCTAGCGTTAGAGCGACTTTTGTCGCAAGAGGTCATTATGGTGGTTCCCGCGAAGGATCGGGTTTTTGTTCCAACCTTTTTACGGTCCAAAAGCCAAATGGGGGTGTCAGACCCATTCTGGATCTAAGGGATCTGAATCGGTGCTTCTGCATGGAATAAATTCGGACAGTAGTCTCCATCCTGCAGGGAGGAAAATTTGCTGGCATCAATAGACATCAGAGATGCATATCTGCATGTGCCCATTTTTCCTGCTCATCAGAAGTTTCTGCACTTCGAGAGACGAGGGCGTCATTTCCAGTTTGTGGCTCTGCCTTTCGGGATAGCCACTGCACCTCGAGTGTTCACAAAGATCTTGGCTCCTCCTCTGGCCAGATTAAGGGCTCAGAGTATAACTGTCATAGCATACCTAGACGACCTGCTCTTGATAGACCGGTCGGTAGCCTAGTTGAACGCGAACTTGAGGACCACAGTCAAGTATCTGGAACACCTAGGTTGTATCCTCAACCTAGAAAGATCTTTCCTAAAACCAGTAAGAAAACTGGAGTATTTCGGTCTGATCATAGATACAAGCCAGGAAGAAGGTATTTTTACCTCAGGCAAAGATCACTGCCTTAAGAGAGCTGATTCTGGTAGTCAGGACCAGGAAGGGTCCTTCTGTCCGCCTTTGTATAAGGCTGCTGGGAAAGAGGGTAGTAGGGGTGCAACGGATCGTCACCGATCCGCGATCCGAACGGGCCAACCTGTTCGGATCGGCACACCCGCGCTCCGCGGCCTCGGGTTTTAGGAAAGGCCGCGGCTTCGGCCTAGCTCCGGAGCCGCGGCCATCTTGGTACACCCGGCGGCGCTGAGCATCGTGCGGACGTCATCACCCTGCCCCCAACTCGTGGGTTTGTTGGCTTCTCTAAAGCAAGCAAGGTATGACTAACAGGCACAGCAGCACTAATGTATACTGCTGGAGTCTGTGTGGATATTACAGTGGGGGACATGGACTGCCTGGCTATATTACATTGGGGAACATGTTTTGGATTGGCTATATTACATTGGGGAACATGTTTTGGATTGGCTATATTACAGTGGGGACATGGATTGGCTATATTACAGTGGGGGACATGGATTGGCTATATTACAGTGGGGGACATGGACTGGCTATATTACAGTGGGGGACATGGACTGGCTATATTACAGTGGGGGACATGGACTGGCTATATTACAGTGGGGGACATGTGGACTGGCTGTATTACAGTGGGGGACATGTGGACTGGCTGTATTACAGTGGGGGACATGTGGACTGGCTGTATTACAGTGGGGGACATGTGGACTGGCTGTATTACAGTGGGGGACATGTGGACTGGCTGTATTACAGTGGGGGACATGTGGACTGGCTGTATTACAGTGGGGGACATGTGGACTGGCTGTATTACAGTGGGGGACATGTGGACTGGCTGTATTACAGTGGGGGACATGTGGACTGGCTGTATTACAGTGGGGGACATGTGGACTGGCTGTATTACAGTGGGGGACATGTGGACTGGCTGTATTACAGTGGGGGACATGTGGACTGGCTGTATTACAGTGGGGGACATGTGGACTGGCTATATTACAGTGGGGGACATGTGGACTGGCTATATTACAGTGGGGGACATGTGGCTATGTTACAGTGTGGGACATGTGGCTATATTACGGTGCGGGACATGTGGCTATATTACGGTGCGGGACATGTGGCTATATTACGGTGCGGGACGTGTGGCTATATTACGGTGGGGGACGTGTGGCTATATTACGGTGGGGGACATGTGGCTATATTACGGTGGGGGACATGTGGCTATATTACGGTGGGGGACATGTGGCTATATTACGGTGGGGGACATGTGGAGTGGCTATATTACGGTGGGGGACATGTGGAGTGGCTATATTACGGTGGGGGACATGTGGCTATATTACAGTGGGGGACATGTGGCTATATTACAGTGGGGGACATGTGGCTATATTACAGTGGGGGACATGTGGCTATATTACAGTGGGGGACATGTGGCTATATTACAGAGGGGGACATGTGGCTATATTACAGAGGGGGACATGTGGCTATATTACAGTGGGGGACATGTGGCTATATTACAGTGGGGGGCATGTGGCTATATTACAGTGGGGGGCATGTGGCTATATTACAGTGGGGTACATGTGGAGTGGCTATATTACAGTGGGGGACATGTGGCTATATTACAGTGGGGGACATGTGGCTATATTACAGTGGGGGACATGTGGCTATATTACAGTGGGGGACATGTGGCTATATTACAGTGGGGGACATGTGGCTATATTACAGTGGGGGACATGTGGCTATATTACAGTGGGGGACATGTGGCTATATTACAGTGGGGGACATGTGGCTATATTACAGTGGGGGACATGTGGAGTGGCTATATTACAGTGGGGGACATGTGGCTATATTACAGTGGGGGACATGTGGCTATATTACGGTGGGGGACATGTGGCTATATTACGGTGGGGGACATGTGGCTATATTACGGTGGGGGACATGTGGCTATATTACGGTGGGGGACATGTGGCTATATTACGGTGGGGGACATGTGGCTATATTACGGTGGGGGACATGTGGCTATATTACAGTGGGGGACATGTGGCTATATTACAGTGGGGGAGATGACGTGGGTATTGCAGTGGGGGAGATTGTGGATAACTGGATTACAGTGGGGACTATATGGTGGTGGAATTTTTGCAGGTTTTTGCAAATGCAATTAATTGCATTTTGCACATTTATCCAAATTGACTTTTAGATTCATATATTTTTCTAATTATTTTTCATATTTTTGGTGTTGTTGTCAATTCATGTGTTTACGTCGTTCACTATTGTAATATTACGTTTAGCGCAATCCTATTTTTTCTATATTTTTTTTCCTTGTATTGGGGTTTTGCAGAAGGATTGCTGCTTCCACGGAGTCTTAGGCGATTTTCGGCCGCACAAGGTCGCTTCTAGGTCTTAGCGCAGTTTCTTTCCTTTTTTCCAGGTGAGCTCCCCTGCCTTCCCTGACTGGCGAGTCGGGCAAACGACTGCCCACTGTTTCGTCCTCCCCTGGAATGTCCTCCAGGCTACCGAAGCGCTTCCACATCCTGCCTCTACTTTGGGGAAGGAATCAGTCCACACACACAGTGTGGTCATGGCGAGCGGAGGAACTGAGGAGCTTGAACGCCCCACGTCATTGAAATCCCCTGTATGGGAGCATTTTGGCTTCCCTGTCAAATATGATGATGAAGGAAAGAGGTTAGTGGATAAAACCGTGACGGCGTGTAGGCACTGTGGCACAAGAAAGCCATATGACACTGGAAACGCATCAAGCATGGCTACGCATTTGAAGCGACATCACCCCGGTGTTTCACTGACAGGAGTGAAACTGAAAACGAAAGCTACTCAACAACCGCTTATCACCGCAGCATTTACGCAGCCACTTGTTGCACAATCAGACCGGGCTAAAGCCATCACAAAAGCCATCGGTGTGTTTATAGGTGCAGACATGAGGCCATATTCGGTTGTCCAAAACGAGTGCTTTAAACACATGCTGAAAGTGCTTAAGCCACATTACAACATCCCGTCGCGCACCCACTTCAGCGAAAAGATTGTGCCAGATCTTTATGAGCAGGAGAAGAAAAAAGTTGTGGATGAACTATCCCGAGCATCCTCTGTTGCGCTCACGACAGACGGGTGGACATCAAGGGGAGCACAGAGCTATGTGACGATAACCGCTCACTTCATCACAGCAGACTGGGAGATGAGAAGTCCGGTGCTGCAGACACGTCCCCTCTACGAGAGTCACACAAGCACTCATCTTGCGCAGATACTGACTCAAGCAGTGGAGGAATGGAAGTTGAAGAGGCCCAGTACTAATATCCCAGTCACAACTGATAATGCCAAAAATCAATCATTGACCGACAAGACCCTGAAGAAAAATGTCAAAGACATCATTACCCTGTCTGATGATGTGAGAGTGGCAGAGGAGGTCCTCCAGGTGCTTAAACCCCTCAAAACTGTTACATCTCTGCTGAGCACTGAAAGTTCACCATCTGTGTCAATGATCCTGCCGCTTAAAACAAGGATTCTACAATCCATGGCTCCAAGTGTGGAAGACAGCATCATCACTCGAGATGTCAAGACTGCCATTAGAGAGGACCTGCAGCACAGATACACTTCACCCCCTACTCTACAGGACTACCTTCACAGATCTACTGCCCTGGATCCGAGGTTCAAGTCCCTGTCTCACATGGACCCTGCCCTACGCCAGAGGACATACAGTGACCTCACCACTGAGATTGTGAGCAGTCTGGGCACTGAAGACTGTGATGAGGTAAAGAAAAAGAATATTATTTAAAAATCATAAATTTAAATCTAAATACATTTTTTATTTTCGTAATAATGGCTTTTAAATGTTGTTATTTTCATGTTTCATAGACATGAAAAATGTGGCAATAATATTGCCACATTTTTCATGTCTATGAAACATGAAAATAAATAATAGGTTTAATTAATCAACAATTTTTTTTCTGCAGGGTCAAGCTGCAGAACCAACAGGAGCAAACTTGGACTCATCATCTCCTCCACAAAAGAAGTCAGCGATGGCAGAGCTTTTTGGAGAGACCTTTGCCACTTCCAGCAAAGACAACAAGACTCCTGCTGACATCATCAAAGAGGAGGTGGCATCCTACCTGGCAGCAAGCGGCATTACAGTGGATGGTGATCCGCTGACATGGTGGAAAAGCAATGCGTGTAGATACCCACATATTGCCACGATGGCAAGATGCTATCTCACTGTGCCAGGCTCTTCAGTTCCTTCCGAGAGAGTGTTCTCAACAGCAGGGGACATAGTGACTGCAACGAGGTCCACACTCTCCCCAGACAATGTAGACACCCTTGTCTTTTTGAAAAAGAATTTGAAATTATAAGCTCAGGAATGCTTTGCTTTCTTTCTTTTATTCTTCTTTGATGGTGTGGACATACTAGGCTTTCACAATCCATGTTTCAAGGAAGATGATGTGCCTTCTTATGTTGCACTTTAAGTTGTTTTTGGCTCATAGCCCATCGGTCCATGTTTGAAGGAAGGAGATATGCCTTTTATGTTGCACTTTACGTTTTTCATTATGTTACAAAGAAGAGATTATGCCTTGTGCACTTTAACTTGATTTTATATATTTTCAAGTAATGTAAAAGTGTTAATAAACAAAAAGACAAAACTTATGTTTATTTGTCTTTTTTTTTGATCCGAAAATGATCCGATCCGTGACTCTGATCTGAGGAACGATCCGAACCGTGAGTTTTTTGATCCGTTGCACCCCTAGAGGGTAGCTTCGTCGAAGCAGTCCCCTATGCTCAGTTTCAGTCAGGACTGTTGCAACACAGTATCCTGTCGGCCTGGAACAAAAGGGTTCAGGCATTAGATTTTCCGATGCACTTGTCTCATGCAGTGCGTCAGTGCCTCAATTGGTTAATACCCGAAAGCTTGCAGAAAGGGAAATCCTTCCTACCGGTCGCCAGTCTTTCGGGTTGGGGAGCAGTTCTGGAACAGTCTGCGGTCCAAGGGGTATGGTCCAAGACCAAGAGGTCTCTACCCATCAACGTTCTGGAGATCTGTGCGGCATATCTAGCCCTAAAGGCCTGGACTCTCAGGCTACAGGGTTGCCCAGTCAGGATCCAGTCCGACAATGCCACAGCAGTGGCTTATATCAAATTTGTGGCAGGGACAAAAGATCCTCTTGCATACGGGACGGATGCGGTGGTGATTCCGTGGCATCGGTTCTCACTGGTTTATGCATTCCCGCATATTCTGCTACTGCCACGATTCCTTCGCAGGATCAGGCAGGAAGGTCGGTACTTCTGGTAGCCCCCGCTTGGCCCAGGAGGACTTGGTATGCAGAAATAGTAAGGATGACGGTGGGTTCCCCGTGGACCCTACCGTCACGCCTAGACCTGTTATCTCAGGGCCCAGCATTCCATCCTGCCTTACAAACGTTAAAATTGACGGTTTGGCTATTGAAACCCAGGTTCTGAAGAGCCGTGGGGTTTCAGGTCCTGTGATCTCTACCTTGATCAATGCAAGGAAGCCAGCTTCCAGAGTAATTTATCATAGAGTCTGGAAAGCTTATGTATCCTGGTGTGAATCTAGGGGTTGGCTTCTCAGAAAATATGTGATTGGTAGAATTCTTGATTTTCTACAATTGGGATTAGAGATGAAGCTGGCCATGAGTACCATCAAGGGCCAGGTCTCGGCCTTATCAGTATTATTTCAACGGCCACTTGCTTTGCATTCTTTGGTCCGAAACTTTATGCAGGGGGTGTGACGCGTCTTACTCTTCCGGTTAAGGCGCCCCTAAACCCCTGGGACTTGAACTTGGTTCTGTCTGTTTTACAGAAACAGCCCTTTGAACCAATATGTCAGATTCCTTTGGTCTTGCTGACAAGGAAGTCAATTTTTCTGGTAGCCATCTCTTCTGCTAGAAAAGTATCAGAATTAGCAGCTCTTTCCTGTAAAGAGCCTAATTTGATTATGCACCAGGATAGAGTGGTATTGCGCCCTCATCCTAGTTTTTACCGAAGGTGGTTTCAGATTTTCATCTAAACAAAGACATTGTTCTGCCTTCCTTTTTTCCAGATCCCTGTTCTTCGGAAGAAGGGTCACTACATTCTTTGGATGTAGTAAGAGCAGTCAAGGCCTATCTGGAAGCAACTGCTCAAATTCACAAAACGGATGTTTTGTTCGTGCTGCCAGAGGGTCCCAATAGAGGACAGGCAGCATCAAGATCTACCATTTCTTAATGGATTCGACAATTGATTATTCAGGCTTACGGTTTGAAACAGAAGATTACTCCGTTTTCAGATCAAAGCACATGCCACAGGAGCTATTGGTGCTTCTTGGACAGTGCATCACTGGGCCTCTATGGCTCAAATCTGCAAGACCGCAACCTGGTCTTCAGTTCATACATTCACCAGATTTTATCAGGTGGATGTGAGAAAGCATGAGGATATCACCTTTTGGGTGTAGTGTGCTGCAGGCAGCGGTACAGGGTCCTCAGGTCTGTTTGCACCCTACTTGGTTGTGGTTCCCCTCCCCTCAGGTAGCATTGCTCTGGGACATCCCATCAGTTATTACTGAGGCTCTATGTCCCGTGATGTTCGAGAGAGAAAATAGGATTTTTTTTATAACAGCTTACCTGTAAAATCCTTTTATTTCGATGGACATCACGGGACACAGAGGTCCTGCCCCTCTTCTAATACACTTATATTGCTTGGCTACAAAACTGAGGTATCCCTGCAAGGGGAGGGATTATATAAGGGGTTGAACTACCTGTGTAGGGTGTGACCAGTGTCCAATCACCTAGTGATACCTATATAACCCATCAGTTATTACTGAGGCTCTGTGTCCCGTGATGTCCATCGAAAGAAAAGGATTTTTACAGGTAAGCTGTTATAAAAAAATCCTATTACTACTGCTTTATGCGGTATTTACAACATAAAGCAAAAACAGCATAAAACAGGAGTGAAAGTCAGTTCACAAAAAAATGCATGCAGTAAATTATTATTAGTCTAGGCATTCAATATGACACGAGCAGACAGTCAGAGGGGACGGGGAGAGGAGGGAGGAGAGGACACAGGAGACAGAGAGCAGGGCTGTTGGTGATGGAGGCACATACGTTGACAACGGTGTCAGGGTTCAGCAGCCCTGATATATTGTGGTCAAAGTACAGGGGAAGGACATAGCCAGGCAGGATCAGACAGGTATTACAGGCGATACAGGGGGCCAAATGACTCGGCACCAGCCCTGTGCTGTATATCATGCTTTAAGGGAACAGGATCTGTTGTTGTAGTTTTTTCTTTTTTTTTGTATTGTTTTTTTGCACGGCATACTAGCACATTGTGACAGACTTAAGGTGATACTAGAGTCGTTTTCTTTTTTTTTTGTTAAAAATAACAATGTTCTACTTGCCTGCTCTGTGCAATAGTTTTGCACAGAGCAGCCCAGATCCTCATCTTCTCGGGTCCCTCTTTGGCGCTCCTTGCCCCTTCCTACTGCTGAGTGCCCCCACAGAAAGCAGCTTGCTGTGGGGGCACCCGAGCCAAGCCACAGCTCCCTGTGACCATTCAGGCACGGAGCTGCGGCTCCGCCCCCTCATTGGCTCACTGACGCCAATGGCGCTTCGCTGCTGTCTCAGCCAATGAGGAGGGAGAGTCTCTTGTGCAACATCGCTGGATCGAGATTGGGCTCAGGTAAGTATTAGGGGGCTGCTGCACACAGAAGAAGGCTTTTTAGAATAGAATGCATTAAGATGAAAAAAACCTGCTTTTACAACAACTTTAACCTGCAAATGGAGCTCTACAGCGCAGCGCTGTCACAGATCCCCCCCCCCCCCCCCCGGTGCTTCCATCTTCTCTGGAATTTTTTCGGGGTTTTGGATCTTCAGCCGCTTGAATTGCCGGGCTGTGGCGACGTCACTCGTGTGCATGGGAATCACATCGATGTGGCACAGAGAGCGTTAAGTAAATGTGATCTGAGCTACGCACATGCTGCTTAGATCACATTACACGCTCCCAGGCGGGGAGTCATTTATGACAGAAGAGACCACTAGGGTCTCTTCTGTTATCAAGACCCTGCCTGTCATCGAATATTAAATACCACACTTTACTACCACTTTAATGCAACACACCTTAATGGTTGTGTGCTACTAAAGCTCACCCTTATCAAATCACTCTTCCCCTGTAGGATCCTAATTTGGTCCCGTTCATGATTCAAAGGCCTCCCTTTAGGCATACAAGGGACGTTCCGCTCTCTTCTTTTGGTAAAACCCACAAGGTGGTTTTCCTGGTGAGACACCTTTTCTGAGGCTCCAGTTCATTTGGCTAAAATGGTTACTAGATAACACATCCATGTCTACTAAAACGTTGGCTGTGAATCGGTATTGGTGGTTGTGTTGTCAGAATTTTATTAGCACTTGCACAAATAGAGCCTAAGAACTGTTCTAATCTTCCTTGCAGAATACCCGGAGAGTCAAAACCTAAGTCATGTGACCCAGCTGACCCAGCAACACTTATTGCTGAAGCTCTAAAGAAGAAGTTTGCATATAGATATCGAAGTGACAGCCAAGGGGAGTCGGACAAACATTTTCCAAAATTAGAGCCAAAGAAGGCTGCAGAAACACCAATGGTATGTGAATATTTTTATTTTGTATGTAAATTTCACTAGAATGACTTATCTTAAAAGGATTGCTATATACAATACTTTTATCTCAAAGTACGTACACCCCTCACATTTTTGTAAATTTTATTATATCTTTTCATGTGACAACACTGAAGAAATAACACTTTGCTAAAATGTAAAGTAGTGAGTGTACAGCTTGTATAACGGTGTAAATTTGCTGTCCCCTTAAAATGACTCAACACACAGCCATTAATGTCTAAACCGCTGGCAACAAAAGTGAGTACACCCTTAAGTGTCAATATTTTGTGTGGCCACCATTATTTTCCAGCACTGCATTAACCCTCCCTCTTGGGCATGGAGTTCACCAGAGCTTTACAGGTTGCCACTGGAGTCCCCTTCCACTCCTCCATGACAACATCATGGAGCTGGTGAGTGTTAGAGACCTTGCTCTCCTCCACCTTCCATTTTGAGGATGCCCCACAGATGCTTAGTAGGGTTTAGGTCTGGAGACATGCTTGGCCAGTCCATCACCTTTACCCTCCGCTTCTTTAGGAATGTAGTGGCCGTCTTGGAGGTGTGTTTGGAGTCGTTATCGTGTTGTCTTGGCAATCTTCTTATATCCTAGGCCATCTTTATGTAGAGCAACCATTCTTTTTTTTTTTTTTTCAGATCCTCAGAGTTCTTTGCCATGAGGTGCCATGTTGAACTTCCAGTGACCAGTATGAGAGAGTGAGAGCGATAACACAATTTAACATACCTGGTAACACTAACGAGTGACATTACATCAGAGAGGGAAAATGGCTAATTGGGCCCAATTTGGGTGTACTCGCTCTTTTGCCAGCGGTTTAGAAATTACAAGCTGTGTGAGTTATTTTGAGGGGACAGCAAATTTACACTGTTATACAAGCTGTACACTCACTACTTTACATTGTAGCAAAGTGTCATTTTTTTAGTGTTGTCACATGAAAAGATATAAAATATTTACAAAAATGTGAGGGGTGTACTCATGTTTGTGAGATGCTGTATATACGAGCCTAGGTGCATTGCCCCACCTCTCCACCTTGTCCAATCCTAGAATGGTTTGCCTTCACTGAGAAAATGCAAAGCTTTTACTGAGTGGCCGACCTCCTGTGTTCAAAATGGAGCAAGACAGCCTCTTGGCACAGGACCTAGAAGATAATGGCGATCACTACAGTAGTGGTGTCTACCAATGTAACAAATTTCGTACCTGGAATTTTTCTTTAGGAACCGTAGTGACAGTATGCATAATTCACCAAGCTATAATTTTCAGCAAGGAAGTAACTTTGTAGAAAATGACAAACCCGTGCATTATAGCTTAGTGATTTTATGGCCATGTGTACACTGCATCTTAACCCGTTTTCTGCCAGGCCCTGTGCTGCATCTTAACCCTTTTTCGGCCAGGCCCTGTGCTCCACTCCTAAACTCAAATGGTAAGACCATTTTTGCAGTTTTTCCATTGCTTTTTTATTTTTCCCTTTACAGCTTTCAAAGTTTGTAAAAGACCCCCAAACCATATATTTTCTGAAAGCAAATGACCTGTCTAGTAAAAAGAAGGTGCTACTGATTTTTATGGCCCCACGATATTTGCGCAAATGTTTATCATCTTTTTTTGCTAAAAATACACTAAAATCATTATTCACAGATACAAACACAGTAACTTTTATGAAATTCCTGCTAAATGAATATAAAAGTGGTTGTAAAGCCTAAACATTTTTTACCTTCATGCATTCCTTGTTAGCCTGTGTGTCCATGTGCACTAGAGGCTGTGTGTCCATGTGCACTAGAGGCATTTTCAGTAGTTTAATGGCAGGGGAGTTTACAGGCCAAAAAAGAAAACCCATCACTTGTGCGCTTTGGAGAGGAGCTTTTGAGCATAAAAAAAGTTAAATAGCTCCTTAACGTGCATTTACGATAGGCCCATTCCCGCGTTAATGCATTCTAATGGCAAGAATTCTGCCCAATAGAATGTATTAATGCCAGACGCAGGAAAATGCACATTAGTGCCCATGCAAAATGCAGATTTTTACTGCTGCTGTAGGAGAAAAAAAGTCAAGAGCATACAGTGTGCATGAGGCCTAAGAGACCAGTGTTAGCAATATTGGACACAAAGGGTAGCGGATACGTTGCTTCCTGTGTCATGTCGATGGGCAAAGTATCCGTGTCTTTTTTTAAGTCTAGTGAGCATGATTAATTATATTTGTAACCACGATTTGTTTGTTTTTCAGTTTGGACCTCACATGCTGAAATCAACAGGAAAAATGAAGACCCTTGTTAAATCGACACATTCCTGAAATATAGGATCAAAAACAAGATGTGCAATGTATTTTCTTCTAAAGGGATCTTGTGACTTGATCACAATCTGTATAACACTAAATCTTGCCATGCCAAATTGTGGTTGATAATCGGTAATGGCTTGAATATACAATATTAGTGGCAAAGTAAAGAAGTTGTTCTAGCAATACTGTACAATGCTGCAGGTGTTTGGTACACTGAGGGGTGGACTCCCTCTTTTTGATATGGCACTTTATGAAGTGTTAAGTAGTTTTTACTTTTTTTTTTTTATTTTGCCAAATATAGGAATTTACGATTTTCCTTTATTATAGGCAACTATATTTAGACTTTTAAGTGCTTTTTAGCATTCTTAGAACTCAGGAAATATTCTGTAAAGCAGCTTTATGCATATTTATAATTGAATTAATTAGCAAATATTAGTAAACACACGTTTTAATATAATATTCCCTGAAGTTCATTACATTGGTGGGAGTTTTGAGAGTTCAACTGTTGGTAGAATTGTGTATCTTGGAGTGTTCTTACTAAGCTTACTTTGCTTATGATTCACTCCAGCAAACTTTTATTATTTAGTGAGCTCATAGAGGAATCTGAATAGCAGCGTTGAGCTGGTTGTTCAGTGCTTACCTGCCTGGTGTCCATCTCCTCCCGGGTCATTTTTTTTAGATGTTCCATGCCTGGCCACACCCATTATCCCCTCTTCTTCCCCCCCCCCCCCCCCCCCAGATAGCATTTAGGTAGAGGTGTTCTAATGGAGGAAACCTTTCTACTTCTAATGTTCTTTTGGGGTTAATTTTATCAGCTACAAACTATGACTCCTTTAACATGATCTGTTCCAAACTCATAAAATAGGTTTTGGTATCATTACTGACATGCGCACCAGGTTCAGGTACTGTTACTTTTAGACCTCATTCACACAAGCACACTGTTCTGTGCAAAGGGCCTTCTGGGTGTTCCATGAAGGCAGCCTTCAAAATTCAATGACAGGCAGATGGCTGTGCAGTGGTCATATTTGGACAATGTCACCAGCATCCCCACCCCTTCGGTTACTTTCAAATGTCAGCTTGAGAATCTCCCAACCAGTGGCTGAATGCGGCTGAGCTATTTTGTTGCTATGATATCAAAGCTGACAGTATCCCAGTGAAAAATGGGCTAAACATGCACAGCATAATGGAGTGTTGGCAGTATGGAGACACCTGCCTCAGTGCGCCTCCCTCCATGTGAGAAATTCAAGTGCCTGTTTCCGACAGGTACAATCATTGCCCTCACCATCTTTTGTCACGTGGAAAAGCAATAGGATTCTAAAGAGTGTTTAACGTTTTTATGAATTACTTAGTATGGGCTGAACGTTACAGCTAGGCATTAGGAGTTAGTGTTGTAGAGATGGCCTGTTCCATTCTCTTCATTACTGACTTTGAATGACCATCTGAGTTAGAAAGCATGTTCTGGTCCCTACATTCTGTTAGCCATGCCTGCTCAAATCTCCAACAAATAAAACTCAAGATTGTGAAGGCGCCCACTTACATCTGTGCAGCAACTTGTTTAAGAGTAGTTTCCTTTGTAACACCCACTTAATCTATCCGAATTGTCTTTTCATCCTGTAATACTTACCATACGTATTATGTCATATCTTGCCAGTTCTGTTACAGGAATTGTCTGTATTTATTGTTGTATAGAATTCATCAGTTAGGAAATTGCCATTTTTTATTTTTTTTTTTTAGTATAACATATGGA
The DNA here is from genome assembly GCA_037952835.1 of Lithobates septentrionalis. Lineage (NCBI taxonomy): Eukaryota > Metazoa > Chordata > Amphibia > Anura > Ranidae > Lithobates > Lithobates septentrionalis. The sequence goes on along the minus strand of JBBDGP010001239.1, from coordinate 297,661 downwards.
AATCCTAGGAATTTATTTGTTTTGGCATTAATACAGATACACATTGACGGTCTATGAAATGTGTTTCATAATGCTGTAAGATTTTGTCTGAGTTTTTTTTCTTTTGTGTAAAGTTGCAGCTTGTCAGTATATGGTTCTGAGAAATTAAAAAGGAACTTGTTAGTCATTTATGTAAAGTTCATCTAACACTATCCTCTCCAGAGGTTGACGGTGCTGTTTTTCAAGGGTGGATACATTGCTCCTTTTTGGTTAAAGTAGAGAAATGAGTGTAGCCACCCTAAGACAGAAAATGAAAAGCGGGGGAAAAAACACTAATGAAGCCACCGTATCTTTAAGGATTGGTAAGCTGCAGTATGACATTTTTTCTTCTCGAGTATCAATATATTTTAAAGTGTTTTTGTACTTGTCAACTATTCAGGTAAAATGCTGGTAGATAAGTCGTTGACATATTTTTGATGATTGTGTAAGAGAGATTTCCCAATATGCTACAAACTATCTGTCATGGTTCATACTCCATTACTATTATTATAGTATACTATACAATTTGAAAAGTGAGAGTCCCCTTTTCAAAATAGCTGCAACAGTTGAGTCAAGTTGAAGAAAATATATGAAGAGCCCAAAACAGACATTTCATAGTTTGGTGACCATATTTGCTATCTAATCGTGTAGCCTTTTTTCAATTTCTCTTGCAGATACATACATTTTGGAGTGTGAATATACTCCGCTTGTTCATTATGTACATATTCATCCTAGGAAATGTCATCAACATCAATTGTATGTACGTTTTCCTCCACGGAAATTCTTTTATCACCAACCTGGGTTTGTTGTATCCCGTTTTAAATAAATAAAATACTACAGTGGAAGAGATTCAGATCTTTATACGTTTAAAAATGTATACCCTCTATCCACCAGGCAGAATGTTAATTCTTATTTTAAAGTTTCATTAAACCCAGACTATTCAAAAAGACTCTCAATGTTATATAACAGAGTGTTCATGCTCAGCTACAAAGCATTTGTTTTGTGTAGAGTGAAATATACCTGGTTGATCCTGCCTTCAGCTGTTCCTCCCATATCCTTTGTGCAGGTTGAGATTGTGTAGACCAGTTGGTGTCCTCTACAGAACATGCTCAATTTCAGCTCCCTTTTTTTCCCTCTGTTTTTCTATCTGTGCACAACACATGACTATAGTGTCACACATGGGATTGTTTACACAGTGGTAAATGACACTCCCCTGTCTCCCTTTTCTATCTTGTCCTATTGATAAACCCTATGGGGGTGGGATATAGTCTATAGCCAGAAATGCTTAGTTTTAATATAAATCCGTATTGAATCTAATGTGATTGCTAATACCTGTAAAGTAAAAGGGCCATCTGAACAAAATGAAAGCTAGTGTCAATCATCTGACTCCACCTACACCATATTATGCACATAAAATACATGTTTGATGTTGAAAAAAGATATATGTAGGGAGCTGTAAAACAGTCATTTGATATTTTATAATCTAATTTGAATTGCTCTTATGAAATCAGGGCTGGCCAGACACACACTCACAGTAGAGAGCATATATCAGCAGATAATAGAAGTCCCTGCAGTTGCCAAGGAACAGGGAAAGATCATGTGACCACACAACCGTGCTGCAGGAGTAAGGTACCTAGAGGATTAAACAAAAAATGTAGTTGCATCTATCTATCCCCAAAAAATGCAAGGAACACTTTTTAATCAGAGTACAGCATCAAGACAAACTGACCAGATTGATCTGGTCAGTTAAGTAGCAGAGGGGGTTGTCAATCAGTTTCAGCTGCTTTGGTGGTAATGAAATTAACAGATGCACTAAATGGGCAACAATGGGATGACCTCAAGCAGGAATGGTTTTACAGGTTGGGGCCACTGACTTTTTTTTTTTGCCCTGACCTCTTTTCTGATTGTGTTTCACTAGTTTTACATTTGTCTAGGGTCAGTGTCACTACTGGTAGCATTAGGCGATACCCGGACCCTATAAAAGTTGCACAGGCAGTCCAACTCCTCCAGGATGGCACATCAATACCTGCCATTGCCAGAAGGTTTGCTGTGTCTCCCAGCACAGTCTCAAGATAATGGAGGAGATTCCAGGTAACAGGCAGTTACTCTAGGAGAGCTGGACAGGGCCTCAGAAGGCCCTTAACCCATCAGCAGGACCAGTATCTGCTCCTTTGTGCAAGGAGGAACAGGATAAGCACTGCCAGAGCCCCACAAAATGACCTCCAGCAGGCCACTGGTGTGAGTGTCTGACCAAACAATCGGAAACAGACTTCATGAGGGTGGCCTGAAGGCCTGACATGCTCTAGTGGGCCCTGTACGCACTGCCCGGCACTATGGAGCTTGATTGGCATTTGCCATTGAACACCAGAATTGGCAGGTCCGCCACTGGCACCCTGTGCTTTTCACAGATGACAACAAGTTCACCCTGAGCACATGTGACAGACTTGAAAGGGTGTGGAGAAGGTTATGCTGCCTGTAACATCATCCAGCATGACTGGCTTGGTGGTGGGTCATTGATGGTCTGGGGAGGTATATTCATGGAGGGATGCACAGACCTCTACAGGCTAGACAATGGCACCCTGACTGCCATTAGGTATCAGGATGAAATCCTTGGACCTATTGTCAGACCCTACACTGGTGCAGTGGGTCCTGGGTTCCTCCTGGTGCACAGCAATGCCCGGCCTCATGTTGCGAGAGTATGCAGCCAGTTCCTGGAGGATGAAGGAATTGATACCATTGAATGGCCCTCGCGCTCTGGGACATTATGTTTCGGTCCATCCGACGCTGCCAGGTTGCACACCTCAGTCTGTTCAGAAGCTCAGTGATGCCTTGGTCCAGATCTGGGAGGAAACACTCCAGGACACCATCCTTCGTCTGAGGAGCATGCCCGGATGTTGTCAGGCATGCATACAAGCATGTTGGGGCCATACAAACTACTGCGTACCATTTTGAGCTGCTGCAATGAAATTTCAGCAACATGGACTAGCCTGCTGCTTCATTTTTTCACTTTAATTTTTGGGGTGTCTTTGAATTCAGCCTTCTGTAGGCTGATAATTTTCTTTTCCATCAAACGATGTGGCATCCTTTTGATCCTAACACATTATCCAGTTGATATCAGTATAGATATCCAGCATGAGATTTTTCTCCATTGAGATTCGATGTGTTTTCAAAGTGTTCCTTTAATTTTTTGGAGCAGTGTATAATGGCAATTAACATTTCTTTGTTTAGTATCATTTTTCAGATGGTTACATGAACTGTATTTATTGAAACATTGAATTCCTGCTTCTACTCTTTCTTCCTCAATTTCTTGATCGTGATCTATACTCTCACTTTCCTTTTTTAATATTTGCTTCTGCCTCCTCCTTTTTTTTTTTTTTTTAATTTCTATTCCAAGCTGCTTGCTGTGGGGGCACTCAAAAAGTGAGGAGGAGCCGGGAGCACTTTTGTGTGTGTGTTATTTTTTTTTTTTTTTTTTTTTAAGTACCAACAAAACGGAAAGCATTGACCTTATGCACTATGAAACACTTGTTCCACTTTGGCAGCCAAATTGGCATAACGCCTACTTTATATTTTTGTACTGTATGTTCCCATTAACATCACATAACTTAAAATGCTAGTTACCATTTTAAGACACTCGGGACTGTCCAGGATTTCCTAGGTTAGCCATGACAACTACTTAGAAACCTTATATATATATATATATATATATATATATATATATATATATATATATATATATATATATATATATATATATGGTCTTGTGTGTAAATGTTAACATAACAAACACACGTATTGTGGGGTTTTCCCAAATTTGACTGCAAAAGTGAAAACACGTTTTAACTATAAACCGCTTGCCGACCAGCCACCGTCATTATACTAAGTCAAGGTGGCATGATCCTGCAAATCTCCGATGTACATCGGGGCGAAATCACGCGTGCCCCCATTAGCCAGCGGGGGAGTCTATGTCCGCCGGCCACCCGCGATCTTTCCCCGCAGTGACAGAACGGGGATCTGCCTGTGTAAACAAGGAAAAGCTCTGTTCTGACAGGGGAGATCACGCAGATCCTGTCTTTCTGCTAAGCAGGAAGACGGATCTGTGTGTGTCCCATACAGTTAGAACATACAAACACATTTAACCCCTTGATTGTCCCTGATGTTAACCTCTTTCCTGCCAGTGTCAATACAATAACAGTGCATATTTTTAGCACTGATTACTGTAATGTCACTGGTTCCCAAAAAACTGTCAATGCAGGTGTTCCGATCTGTCTGCCGCAATGTCGCAGTCCCACTAGAAATTACTGATCGCCGCCATTACTAGTAAAAAAAATAAAAATGCCTTAAATATATTCCCTATTTTGTAGACGCTTTAACTTTTGCGCAAACCAACCAATATACGCTTATTGCGATTTTACTTTTGGTAAAAAAAAATATATGTAGAAGAATGCATATCCGATGAAGATATTTATGGTAGTGTTTTTTTTTTTTATTGTGGGATATTATATATATATATATATATATATATATATATATATATATATATATATATATATATATATATATATATATATATATATATATATATATATATATATATATATTTTTTTTATTATTATTATTTTTTTTCAAAATTGTCGCTCTTTTTGTTTATAGCGCAAAAAAACCCAAACAAATGCAGAGGTGATCAAATGCCACCAAAGCTCTTTTGTTTATAGCGCAAAAAAACCCCAAACAAACGCAGAGGTGATCAAATGCCACCAAAGCTCTATTTGTGGGGAAAAAAAAGACATACATTTTGTTTGGATACAATGTCGCACGACCGCGCAATTGTCAGTTAAAGTGACGCAGTGCCGTATCGCAAAAAAATGACATGGTCAGGAAGTGGGTAAATCCTTTCTGTACTTAAAGAGGGAGTCCACCTAAACCACCCAAAAAAAAAAATATTAAAAGCCAGCAGCTACAAATACTGCAGCTGCTGACTTTTAATAAATGGCCAGTTACCTGTCCCAGGGTCCAGCGATGTCGGCAGCCGACGCCGAGAACCCGCTCGGTTCTCGGCAGCTGCCGCCGCCATCCTAGGTTAGGGAATCAGAAAGTGAAGCGTTGCGGCTTCACTTTCCGGTTCCCTACTGCGCATGCGCGAGTCGCGCTGCACATCATAACTGGTCCCCGCTATCTCCGGGGACCTGTGTGTTTCCCAGGAGACAGCGCCGAGGGACAGGAAGAGGCATAGACTCCCGTGGGAGTCTATGCCGGAAGTGGCTGCAAATACCTGTCTTAGACAGGTATCTGCACCCCCCCCCCCTGAAAGGTGCCAAATGTGACACCATTTTTGTGTGGAACTCAGCTTTAAGTGGTTAATCTGGTTGGCTGTACTGCTGTGTGCTTGTCAAGTCCTAAAATTAACACCAGTGCAGGGGTTGTACTGCTTTAGCCTACTAGAGTTTACAGTGCATACAATTACACCCCTGCTACTCTTGTTGTGCCCCTGAGCTTTATTCATAGTTACATAGTAGGTGAGGTTGAAAAAAGACACAAGTCCATCAAGTCCAACCTATGTGTGTGATTATATGTCAGTATTACATTATATATCCCTGTATGTTGCAGTCATTCAGGTGCTTATCTAATAGTTTCTTGAAGCTATCAATGCTCCCCGCTGAGACCACATCCTTGCCGTTCTTACAGTAAGGAACCCTCTACGTAGTTTAAGGTTAAACCTCTTTTCTTCTAATTTTAATGAGTGGCCACGAGTCTTTTTAAACTCTCTTCTGCGAAAAAGTTTTATCCCTATTGTGGGGTCACCAGTACGGTATTTGTATATTGAAATCATATCCCCTCTCAAGCGTCTCTTCTCCAGAGAGAATAAGTTCAGTGCTTGCAACCTTTCCTCATAACTAAGATCCTCCAGACCCTTTATTAGCTTTGTTGCCCTTCTTTGTACTTGCTCCATTTCCAGTATATCCTTCCTGAGGACTGGTGCCCAGAACTGGACAGCATACTCCAGGTGCGGCCGGACCAGAGCCTTGTAGAGTGGGAAAATTTATCGTTTTATCTCTGGAGTTGATCCCCTTTTTAATGCATGCCAATATTCTGTTTGCTTTGTTAGCAGCAGCTTGGCATTGCATGCCATTGCTGAGCCTATCATCTACTAGGACCCCCAGGTCCTTTTCCATCCTAGATTCCCCCAGAGGTTCTCCCCCCAGTGTATAGATTGCATTCATATTTTTGCCACCCAAATGCATTATTTTGCATTTTTCTACATTGAACCTCATTTGCCATGTAGTCGCCCACCCCATTAATTTTGTTCAAGTCTTTTTGCAAGGTTTCCACATCCTGCGGAGAAATTATTTCCCTGTTTAGCTTAGTATCGTCTGCAAATACAGAGATTAAACTGTTTATCCCATCCTCCAGATTGTTTATGAACAAATTAAATAGGATTGGTCTCAGCACAGAACCCTGGGGAACCCCACTACCCACCCCTGACCATTCTGAGTACTCCCCGTTTATCTCCACCCTCTGAACTCGCCCTTGTAGCCAGTTTTCATAGAAGGTTAATAGATTGGTTTGGCAAGAACTATTTTTCATGAATCCCTGCCGATTACTGCTAATGATGCCGTTCTTATTACTAAAATCTTGTATATAGTCCCTTATCATCCCCTCCAAGAGTTTACATACTATTGATGTTAGGCTAACTGGTCTGTAATTACCAGGGATGTATTTTGGGCCCTTTTTAAATATTGGTGCTACATTGGCTTTTCTCCAATCAGCTGGTACCATTCCAGTCAGTAGACTATCTGTAAAAATTAGGAACAACGGTCTGGCAATCACTTGACTGAGTTCCCCAAGTACCCTCGGATGCAAGCCATCTGGTCCCAGTGATTTATTAATGTTAAGTTTCTCAAGTCTAAGTTTAATTCTGTCCTCTGTTAACCATGGAGGTGATCCTTGTGTTGTGTCATGAGGATAAACACTGCAGTTTTGGTTACTGAAGCCTCCCGATTCACTCGAGAAGAATAAATTCAATACCTTCGCCATCTCCCCATCCTATTCAGTTGGGGAGTGGTCCTGTTTTATACTATACAGTTTCATTTCCACTAAATGTAAAGCCTCTAATTGGAGGTCAGCAAAGCAGAAGTATAATATGGAGTGACAAAGCTAACATGGCTCTGAAAGTGGGAAACATGTTATACTTGCTCTGTGTAATAGTTTTGCACAGAGCAGCCCTGATCCTCCTTTTCTGGGGTCAGAATCCGGTGTGCCTGGCTCCTCTTCATTGGTTGCCCCACGGAAAACCACTTTCTCTGGGATCACCTGTGCGGTCTCGTTCTCGAGTCCCGCTGCTGCGTCAAATGACACAGACAGCGGGACTCGGCTCCGCTCCCATTTTCACAGCTATTGATTGACAGCAGCAGATGCCAATGGCGGCTGGAGCCACTGCGCTCCTGCACATCGCTGCATCGGATCGGGCTCGGGTAAGAAAAGGGGGGGAGCTGCAGCATAGCTTTCACCTTCATGCATAGAATGCATTAAAGCCGAGTTCCCCCCGCACTGCGATATGTGAAACGATGTGGAGGTGTCATTAACAATGTATTGACACCCACAGCGGTTCGCAGAGGGCAGTGTGAACTGCCTGCAGGAGAGAA